>JAYKQN010000010.1:2255000-2780000 GCA_036785175.1 Eupleurogrammus muticus | reverse complement strand
ATCTCACTGATAAATAAGTAATTAGGCGGTTAATGATGAGATATACTAAAACACAACGTAAAGATCGTATTAGTTTATGATATGCACACAGCTTCATCTAACAAACTAACTTAATTTGATAGTAAATTAAATGATTAGTTGCTTGGTTCATAAAATGGTGTAAAATGTCAATCAGGGTTTTGGATTCAACCTAAAATGTCTTTTTTGTCCAGACCAATAGACCACAACCCCAAAGATCATTAGTTTATTGTTATAAAACACTAAAGAAACTGGAAAATATTCAAAGAAGAGAAGCTGGAACCAAAGAATTTGGACATTTTCTTAGTAAAAAGTGACTCAAATCGATTAATCTATTATTAGAAAAGTTGAAGAGTAATGTAATATTTAGAAACGTTGAATCCTAAATTCATTGCAGATCTCATCACAATAGTAGTGAAGTCAGAGTGTAAATTATTTGATATTAATTGTACTTTAGAGCTGCAACTAACTATTTTAATAGACAACTTAGCTATTAATTATTGAAACAATTAATCAATTAGTCATTTCGTTCATTAAAATGGTGTAAAATATCAATCAGTGTTTCCCAAAGCTGAAGATTTGACCTAAAATGTCTTTTTTGTTCAGACCACAGCACAAAGATCATCAGTTTACTATTATAGAAGACGGGTAGTTGGAGATTGATGTAACAGGCAACTAATTGATTAATTAACTACTTCAGTCAATTTCTACTTTAAAATCACAAAATAAGATACTTGATGATCAATTTAATAACATACCATGAATCAAAAGACATAATATAGTAAATAAAATAAATTACTCTTACAATTCGAAGCCTTGACCTTGAAGCCTAACTCAAACCGATTAATTGATAATCAAAATAGTTGCCGATTAACTAATTAATTAATTAATCGTTGCAGCTCTACGATTAGCTCTTAAGAAAATGTTTGAAAAGTAAGTTAGAGGCGACATAGTAAGCAAAATAAAGGAAAAGAATAGAAATAGAGAATGAATCAACAGTCATAATCTAGTAAATAACCGTAATTACGCTCACAACTCGAAGCCTCGGGCCTCGTATCCTGGCACTGATTTAAAGATTTCTCTTCCTCCACTGGCACTTTAGGGCTGAGCGCTTCAAACAAAAGGCTCAGACGTCTCCTCCAGAGTTGAAAGTGATGGAGACAAAGGCCGCTCTGAGTCCATTGACTGCTCTACTGTATCCGCCCGTGCCAGAGCTTTCAAGTAACCCCATGCATATTCATGCGCGGCCATCAGGAAGTCTTCTCCACGGGAGCGCTTATGTATAAAATAATATTCCCCTGCTATTTGCAGCTGCGGATTCAGCCGCCAGCGCCAGCTCTTAGTCAAATAATAGAAAAAAAAACCTGAGCGCGACGGCGTGGGGGGGAAAATATTTGCGTACATTACATCAGCGCACCCAAACACATCGTCTGCCTCTGTTGTTGCTTCGTGTCAGCGTTTTCACGCCCACGTTTTTAACATACGCGGTCACCTGTGTTTACCGCGGGCCGGGCCTGAGTCATCGGGACGCCTCCAGGGGCCGAGTCGCACGGCGGGATCCTGGCACGTTTCGCTGCTGCCGCTTCATAACAACAACAACAACAACAACAACAACAACCAGAATTCACCACTTTAACAAGGGAAAAGAAGGCGTTCAGCTCAGGGCTTCCTTACGAGGTTTTATGTCTGAACTTAACTCATTAAGTCCCAAAGTGACAGATACTAAAAAAAGGAGCTTCAGAACACATTTCATAGCAATCTCCATTATTATAGAGATTAATAAAGGCTCTATTTGATTTTAAAGTGTCTATTTGGATATTAAAACACACTGTACTGCTTACAATATTCATAAAATAAGTCAACTTTTAGTTTTATTTAGGACCACCTAGTGGTTTAGGAGTCAAGGGCTTTTTCATTTAAACACATTTCATTGGAATTTCCATAATTCTAGAGATTAATAAACTCTCAGAAAGTTGCATCCTCATAGTGATGCATGTCTGAACTTAACTCATTAAGTCCCAAAGTGACATTTACTAATCATCCTGATATGGAATATGTTTACCACTGATGTTACATAGATGTTAAAATCCATCCATCCATCCATTTTCTATCCCGCTTATTCCCTTTCGGGGTCGCAGGGGTCTGCTGGAGCCTATCCCAGCGCATTTATGGCGAGAGGCAGGGGGATACACCCCAGATGGTCGCCAGCCAATCGTGGGGCACACACACCATTCACACACCATTCACACCCACACTCACACCTATGGGCAATTTAGATTTTGCCAATTAACCTGAGCATGTTTTGTATTGTGGGAGGAAACCGGAGTACCCGGTGAAAACCCACGCAGACACGGGGAGAACATGCAAACTCCACACAGAAAGGTCCCAGACCCAGGCCCCAAGGCGGTCTTGAACCTGCGACCTTCTTGCTGTGAGGCAACAGTGCTACCCACTGCTCCACCGTGTCGCCCCTAGATGTTAAAATACAGATCTTTATTCTAGTTTATTCTAGAGATTAATAAAAGGCCTACATTTGATTTTAAAGTGTGTATTTGGATATTAAACACACTGTACTTCTCACAATCATGATTTAATAGAACAAGTCAACTCTTATTTCTGTTCAGGATTTGTCCTAGTGGTTAAATGTCAGGACATCAGGAGTCGATGTTTCATTTAAACACATTTCATAGAAATCTCCATAATTATAGAGATTAATAAACTCTCAGAAAGTTGCATCCTCATAGTGATGCACAGTTTGGACTCAAACACAATCATTAATTATTATGTTTAATCAAAGTCACACAATTTTATATGAAGGAGTTTCACATGAATTAAACCTCTGTTGGTTCCAGAATCTTCCTGATGAGGTTTTATGTCTGAACTTAACTCATTAAGTCCCAAAGTGACATTTACTAATCATCCTGATATAGAATATGTTTACCACTGATGTTATATAGATGTCAAAATACAGATATTTAGGAATAAAAAGTATTTTCCTGAAAAAACAACCTTTATGAATGTGTTCTATGTGGCCCATGTAGTCTATGATATAACCCACATAGTTTTCCTTAGATAAATGGGTCTGGGTTCTGGGTAGAGGAAGCAGAAAAGACAAATCCATCCAGCTAATTATTATGACTTCAACATGGCCTCACAAGACAGAGATGCTCATATATTTGACTATTAAAAAGTGAAAGTGATTTATCAACGTAAGAGGCTGCATCATCAACCAAAGTTCACATTATTTTTAGCAGGAACGACAGAGGACGACCAGACAAAAGGGGATGGAAGGTTAAAATGCATCAACAGATGTTAATAGAGATGTTAACCTGTAACCTGCTGTAAATGTAGCCCAGGATAAAATGTCAAAAGGAATAATTTAATCCAGCACTGCTAATGAAGCTTGTTTGACTTTCTGCTCTCATCTAAGATCCATCTGCAACTAAAAGATGGTTAGAAAAACAGCCAAGATGAAAAAGGATTTACAGGATGATTAGGATGATAAAGGATAAGCAAAAGGATTTTATATCATGGATCCAAAAATGATTGATCATGAATGATTAAAATGATAAATTCCAGAAAAAATTCCAAAATCGTTGAAAAGATAGAAAAGGATGATGAGAGTTCACAATGCAACGTCTTAAATCATTCATAGACTTTTTAATCCACAAAACTCAATCACATATCCCTGCTGTGTCACATGACCTTCGTCCTCCTGCCCAGAAGCAGTGTCGACCAATCGAGTCATTACATGCACTTGTCAATCAAGGCGAGTTTCGCCCGTTAACTGAATGTGAGCTGACATTCACCCCCCCAGCTCTGTCACCTCCTGCATCACTGTCATTTTGCATGTTTGTTAGGACCTGTCAGTTCCTAATAATCTAATCGAATTCCTTCCAATTTTGGAAATGGAAGTTGGATTCTCTGCGAATGCGTGTAGTAATGTGATGTGTAGGAATCCTCACAACATTTTACTTAACTGAACATTTATTGTGAATGTATATTACATTAGAATAATTACATTTTTATGGGGTTTTATTTATAGAACTTTAAAAAGTTACTAATACTAAGATGGGAAAAAACAAAAAGTTTTGTTGCTTTTGTTTTTCTACTAATCCTCAGCTCAGGTTTGCATTGTCTTATAGTTATTTGCACATTTTTCAGACTGGAATTTCCAAGTATTTTTTCTTTGACCTTCTGTTTGTTTAAATTGTTCTGTTGTTTTTTCATCCATTGTGCAACTTGCAAAAAAAAAGAAAAACACCTTTTATCGTTTTACACATACAAAAAATCTTTTTGGAGCGTAAATACGATAAATGCTAAATACTTTGCCCAGACAGTTTGAGGCATTATCACTGTGCCAGAGTCAGATCCTGATCAGATTGGCCGTGGGGTCGATGTGAATTAAGTTTTCCAACAGTGTCTCCACACACCGAGAAGGTTCCCATCCCCCTCCAGTCATATGTAGGAAAACAGTGTTTTGCTTTGTGCTGCTGTTGTCGTCTGTTGCAGAGGAATTAAGACAATTATCACCCCTCCCCTCTCTATCTATTGTATATTAGCGTGTGCAAAAGTGTGTGTGTGTCTGTGTGTGTGTGTGCTTTTCTGTGCCCTTCGCCCGCTCTGTCCTCATCACACTATGCCCCAGTGTGTGCAGCATGAGTGGAGCTGTGTGTAGCAGATAAGAGTCGGAGTACAGCAAAATACAGAAAAAGAGGAGTAAAGGAAGGGGGGGGAGAGAGAGAAGACGCCTCTTCTCTGGGTCAGATTCACCTCTGGATGCCCTTTCTGCCGTTACACCTCCCTCATGAATAATCCAGGCTACGACACACGCCGTTACACCACTGACACATTTCGCCACCGTGAACCCCCGACTCGTGTTAATATGCATGGAAGCTTCATTTTTTTTCTCCCTGGCAGATATTTGTCAGGCAGCAGCTGATTTCTTCCCTTCTGTCTGTATACGCCATATTTGAGAAGCGTGGTATCTTCATCCAAATCTTCACTATCTGCCTGTTTACTAACTTCTAATACAATTTTAGATTCGTATTTCTAATAGACAGATATCATTGACTTGAATAAGAATAAGTAGAGCTGAAATGATTAGTTAGTTGTTCAGTTTGCTACTATAAAATTCACAACACTCAACAATCTCTCATCAAAATAGTCGGCGATAACTAATGGATTAATCATTGCAGCGCTACGATTAGCTCTTTTAAGAAAATGCGTGAAATGTAAGTTATAAGTGACATATTGACCACAGAAAAAACAAAAACCCAGGCCTGCAATCGGTATTGAACCAATTAATCTATTAGTTGTTTGGTTCATAAAATGGTGTAAAATGCTGATCAGTGTTTAGCAAAACTGAAGATTCAACCTAAAATGTCTTTTTTTTTTGTCCAGACCAACAGTCCACAACCCAAAGATCATCAGTTCAGAAAATCAGATTTGAGTATCTGGAACCAGTGATTGAACATTTTCTTCAAAACAATGAATCGATTATCACCAACAGTCCACAACTTAAGAATCAGATTGGCTTCTTTCTGCCATTACACCTTCTTCTTGAGTAATCCAGGATACGACACAGGCCGTTACACCGCTGACACGTTTCGCCACCCTGAACCCCCGACTCGTGTTGATATGCATGGGAGCTTCATTTCTCTCCTGGACGGATCTTTGTCAGGCAGCAGTTGATGTTTGGTGATCGCCGGTGGTTTTCCTCTCAGTCTAGACGCCAGTAATGAGAACAACAAGTTCTGGTATCTTCGTTCACATCTTCATTATCTGCCTATTTACTATTCATATGAATTCCCCTGCAGTCGGCGGGGCTGAAACTCTCAACGGTAGCAGAGAGAAAAAGATCAGTAATTAGGAGGCTGGCTCCGTCTGTGTTCTTCAACCGCTTTCTTCTCTCTGTTGGCATCGGGCTGCACTCCGACACCATGGTTAAAAACCCAGAGATCGCACATGTCGTTTTGTGATGACATAATATTAGCCTTGAGTTCCTGTTGCTAAGCAGTGGCATGCACGTGGTGGTGGATTTCACCAATTGGTGAATATCGTGTGTTAAAGTGCCTTCTTGGAAGCCAAAATTTGTGCTAAAGTGCGTTTTTGGATTTTAACAAAACATGTTAAAGTACTACCTTCAGAGCCAAAGCGTGTACTAGAGTGCCCTCTTGGAAGCCAAAATTCATGCTGAAGTGCCTTCTTGGAGCCAAACAGTGAGTTAAAGTCTCCTCTTCGGAGCTGAAGAGCATACTAAAGTGCCCTCTTGTAGCTAAAAATGTGTTAGAGTACCTTCATGGAAGTCAAAGTTCATTCTAAAGTGCCCTCTAGAAGCCAAAGCTCATTCTAAAGTGCCCTCTAGGAGTCAAAGCTCATTCTAAAGTGCCCTCCAGAATCCAAAGCTCATTCTAAAGTGCCCTCTAGAAGCCCAAACTTATTCTAAAGTGCTATCTAGGAGCCAAAGCTCATTCTAACGTGCCCTCTAGAAGCCAAAGCTCATTCTAACGTGCCCTCTAGGAGTCAAAACTCATTCTAAAGTGCCCTCTAGGAGTCAAAACTCATTCTAAAGTGCCCTCAAGGAGTCAAAGCTCATTCTAAAGTGCCCTCTAGGAGTCAAAACTCATTCTAAAGTGCCCTCTAGGAGTCAAAACGCATTCTAAAGTGCCCTCTAGGAGCCAAAACTCATTCTAGAGTGCCCTCTTCAGTAGTTAAGACCTGTTATATGTGCCCTTTTTTCCTTATCCCCTCTTCTTCACTGTTGCTGAGTAAAGAATGAATTAGCAGATTGCAGCAGGAGCTCCTGCAGCCAGAGGAGAAGAATCCTGAGCGTAATTAGCGCTCCAGTCTCATGCATAAGTCAGCCGGCCTCCCTCAGAACGCCGGCTTCACGTCTGACTAATGACATGCATGGGTTGAAAAAAACAGTTCTTGTTTTTTTTCTGTTTTTTTTTTTGCTCAGGGACGTTTTAGAGAAGTTTGTCGGAAGCCATTTAGCGCTGGTGCTTTGTCCCGGGAAAACATGACGCATGTGGTTACATCACCCCGAGAGTCGCTGTGCCACATGTGACGGATAAACGGCGCCGGCCCCTGGTCCGTCAAAGCCCCCTCCGAAATAAAAAGGACCCAAGAGGGCTGCACATGCGTTCTCTGACCCCCTTTTTTTTTGTCTCATTAGCAAAGCAACCAGAGGGCTGATTCCAGACCCTTTGAGACGATCCAGGGAGAGAACAGGTTTGTCAGCGTGAGACGGGGGGGAAAAACCAACCTGTTTGTCGTTCCTCGCCCATGCCGAATGCTAATGCCGCCCACATCAATGGGCTCTTCATGCTGAGCTGCCCCCCCCCACCCCATGAAGGCCCAGACCGGCAGAGGCACACAAACGCACCAGCAGCGCCAGCGGCTGAACCGCGGCGGCACCGGCCTCGGCTTTTATTTCTGGTTACACTGATCTGAGGAATGAAAGACGGCTCCAAATGTTTTGTCCTTCTCCGTTTCTCATTAGACCCCCGGCCTCACCCCCCCCCCCCCCCCCCTTTTGGCCTGAAAAACAAAACAGTCTAAATAAAGTGTTGAATCAATACGGCCGGCCAGGATCCGGCCAGAAGGAGCAAGTTAATATACAATCAGAGTCTGTCGAGTCCACATGAATGCAGGTATTTTTAAAACTCAACTGTTATATTCACATTAATCCACAATCAAAGTAGTTGGTGAATAATGTTATAGTAGTAGAATTTAATAGAAACTAATCTATTAACCGACTAATAGCTGCAGCTCTTTTTGACACATATTCTCATTGGTTCTGGCCAGTTTCGTATCAAAGCGATCTTTAGATATATCTGTTCATGATTTCTAATTACAAATTATCATTGACTTTACAGACTCAAACTTTCCAATCTATCATGAGTAGATCTGCAATGATTAGTTGATTCATCGATTAGATGTTTGGTTCATAAAATGATGTCAAATGCATCCGAAGGCTGGAGATTTAGACCAACAGTCCACAACCCAAAGATCACCAGTTCACCATTATAAAGAAACCAGAAAATTATCAGATTTACGAAGCTGGAACCAGAGAATTGGGACATTTTGTTATTGAAAATGGTTTGTGATCAATCAACTAATCGTTACAGCTTCGACACCTCCAGTGAAAACTATCAATATTACATTAAGCTGTTTTATCTTATATTTTAGGATATTGATGATGGCCCTATGATCAGGTCTGTATATATTTTACCTTCATCGTAAGCCATTCAGTTGTTGTTTTGGAATTTTCTTTTTCAAAATGACTCGAATCGACTATCGAAAGAGTTGCAGGTTGATGTAATAGATGGTAACTAATCGATTGATGGCCTGATGGCTCTATTAGTGGCTCCATGCAGCAGCAGCAGCGGTGTTGCAGGTAAACACACAGATTGAATAAATGGCAGCAGCACTAACTGAGGCTCCGACTGCTCTCCCCGTCTCTGCCAGGCCTAATGGGATTTCTTGGGTTTTAAATGCACTTCACTCAGTCCGCGGAGCCAGTAGGAAGCTAAACTATTGATCCACAAACAATTTAGCCGTCCAGCTGTCCGGGGGAAGAGGGAAAACAGGACGCCCCTAAATGTATAATGAGGCTTCCCAGGAGCTCGGGCTCCTCAGTATTCGCCCCGCGTGCCAGGAGCTTCGCCTTCGGGCTCTTTCTGCGATTAACCCTGTATCTGTAGATTTCTAAAGAGGGTGAGGGGTCAGCAGGCTGAAGAACTTGTATATTTCTCATTACGGACAGCTGATTAGTCTCTGAATTCCCCTTTAACACCATCCACCTTTTATCCTCTTTGCTGCGCTCCCAACTGTAGTTTAGTTCTCTAAAGGCCGAACCGTCAAAGACGACCCAAAGCGTCAAAACGGGAAACACGTGCGACATGAAAGGAGATTGCATAAGCGAGGAGGAGTGCGGGTATGTTTGGGAGCTTTGAAATGTGAAGCAGCATGTTGATGATGATGCTCCCGTCTCCATAGCAACCGGGCCTCGCTCAAAAAAAAAGGCCCCAGGAGTGGCTCGGTCCCAAAGAGGAAGACGCTTCCGTGGATAATTGGACAGTTTGTTCTTTATCCCTGATGCCATGAGGCAAACAGTTCATGCACTGCACAAACTAGAATATGAATGGGTGGAAATATCTACTTTTTGAATAATTAGTCCCATATTAAGTAGAATTATCTTATTCTAATGGCTGATAATTTAGCTTAATTTAAGTTGCTTTCAAGATTTTGGGTCATTTGGTTGTGGTCACCTCCTCGTGGTTAAATCGTTGAAAAACCTGTGACAGGAGCTAAAACATGCTAAAGTGCAATCTCGGAGGCTAAAAAGTTGGCCTAAATGCCCTCGAGGCACCAAAATGCGTAGTAAAGTGCGCCCTAGAAGCCAAAACGTGAGCTAAAGTGCAATCTTGGAAGCTAAAAAGTAGCGTAAAACTCCCTTGAGAAACCAAAATGTGTCTGAACGGGGGAAAATATTTACTTTTTGTATAATTAGTCCCATATTAAGTAGAATTATCTTTTTCTCATGGCAGATAATTTAGCTTATTTCAAGTTGCTTTCAAGCTTTTGGGTCATTTGGTTGTGGTCATCACCTCCTGGCTAAATTGTTGAAAACCATGTGATAGGAGCTAAAACATGCTAAAGTGCAATCTTGGAGGCTAAAAAGTTGGCTTGAGGAACCAAAATGCATGCTAAAAAGCCCCCTAGGAACCAACACATGCTAAAGTGCAATCTTGGAAGCTAAAAAGTAACGTAAAATGCCCTTGAGAAACAAAAATGTGTCTGAGCGGGTGGAAATATCTATTATATCTATATATATTATATCTATATTTTGTGCATTAGTCCCTTATTGAGTAGAATTGTCTTATTCCACTGGCAGATCATTTAGCTTGTTTCAGGTTGCTTTCAAGATCTCAGATTTTGGGTAATTGTAATTGGGTAATTTGGGTAATTGTAATTGTGGTTGAGGAGGTGACCACAAACGGTTGTGGTCACCTCCTCGTGGCTCAATTATTTCAAAAACATCCTACGAGCCAAAACATGTGATAAAATGCCCTCTAGGAGCTAAAACGTGCTAAAGTGCAATCTTGGGGGCTAAAATATTGGCTAAATAGCCCTCGAGGTACTAAAGACTAAACTAAGCTAAAGGGTGTGCTAAAGTGTGCAAGAAGCCAAAACAAGTGCTAAATGGCCCTCTAGAAGCTAAAATGTGCTAAAGTGCAATCTTGGGAGCTAAAAAAGTGGACTAAAATGAAACCAAACTGTGTGGTAAAGTGCCCTCTAGAAGCCACATCATGTGGTAAAGTGCAATCTTGGGAGCTAAAGAGTGGGCTAAAATTCCCTCAGGGAGCCAAAGTGTGTGCTTAAGTCATCTACTGTTCAGCCTTTTATCCTTTTCACCGCACCGGTGACAGGTTCTTGACTGCAGTTCTCTAAAGGTCGAGCTGTCAAATACGACCTGAAGCGTCAAAATGCACTTCACAGAAAAAAAAAAATACATGCAACATGGAAGGAGATTGCATAAGCGGAGTATGTGTTTGGGAGCCTTGAAATGTGAAGCGGCATGATGTTGATGATGCTCCCGTTTCCATAGCAACAAGGCCCCGCTCAAAAAGGCCCCAGGAGTGGCTCGGTCCCAAAGAGGAAGAGACGGTTCCGTGGCTAATTGGACAGTTTGGTCAGAGGGGGAAATGGAATTTTACTCATCCTACCATACATTTGAATCTGTTTGTGGTGGAAAACTGTAGAATAAACCAGATATGGACAGAAAAATGTGCATTAACTTAAAAAAGATATAGTCATCTTATTGGATGGATGATAAATATTTACATATATAAAAGGTTTCTAGGATTTCATACTTTTTTTCATGTATTTCGCATATGCTTATATGACAATGTCAAGGGGGGTTAGACCCATCATCTCAGCGTGTCATTATTTTTATGTTTTCTATTCAGATTTTATGCTCATGCTTGTTTGAGACAAACAAAAACCGAATCACAAATGGCTCCACATGCGATAAAACCCACAATCCAGTGATCAACGCAGATTAAACAGGATTAAATCAAAAAACAATGAGGCCCATTACCGAGAGTATGAATGCGAAGGTGATTTGATCGTCTAAATGGCACCAACCAAACACCAGCTTTCATGTGTAGATTATAGGAAAAAAAGACTAGTTGTCTGATGGGACATGGATATAAATGCCAGGTGATTATTCCTGTTCCAAAATATCTAATATGGCCCATACGTTGACTTACAACATATAACACTGACGCCCACGTGATTTTCTATTATTTTACGACTCAAGAAGTGTCTAAAAAAAAAAATAAGCTTTTATTGGAGTTTTGTGTGTTGCTCATTGATAAATCACCCTTTTGAAAGCCTAAATACTTGCTAAAGTGCCCTATTTAGTGTAAAAACATGCAATAATATATATATATGTTCACTTGTTTATTCATCACTAGGAAATTAAAATATCTGGAGTACAACCTGATATAGGCGACACGGTGGAGCAGTGGGTAGCACTGTTGCCTCACAGCAAGAAGGTCGCAGGTTCAAGACCGCCTTGGGGCCTGGGTCTGGGACCTTTCTGTGTGGAGTTTGCATGTTCTCCCCGTGTCTGCGTGGGTTTTCACCGGGTACTCCGGCTTCCTCCCACAATACAAAACATGCTCAGGTTAATTGGCAAATCTAAATTGCCCATAGGTGTGAGTGTGTGTGTGAATGGTGTGTGAATGGTGTGTGTGCCCCACGATTGGCTGGCGACCATCTGGGGTGTATCCCCCTGCCTCTCGCCATAAATGCGCTGGGATAGGCTCCAGCAGACCCCTGCGACCCCGAAAGGGAATAAGCGGGATAGAAAATGGATGGATGGATGGACAACCTGATATATGGTGTCGTTTAATAATTAATCTCAGAAGCTGTGTAGTGCCAGTCAGCTCAACATGATTCTACTCGTAAAGTTTACTGTAATCGCAGCTTCTGCTTGGAATCCTGGGAAGATAAATCACACACACGCAGCTGATTTCCATGCATTTCACCGCACGGTAAATTGAAAGTCTTCTCTTCCAGGGACCGAGAAGAGCTTAAAGTGTTGTTTGGACCGATGGAGTCCATGTGACTGCAACCCGCCGAAGGTGCAGAAACAGATGGCCCGACGAGGCTCCCGCGAGGGGAATCGAGCGTAACGCGATATTTCTGCTCAACAGATTCACCAGAGGTAATCTGACACTCTGAGAGGGACTTTAATTAAGACCCGGGTTGCAAACTAACCACTTCATTTGTGAAAATCCGGCCTGCGCTCGTGTCGAAATTTGAAGCGCTGCCACTTTTGCTTCTTGTCACCATTAAAAGATGAAAAGCCTTTTTAGTTCTGGCCAAGAATGGACCCGAAACGCAATTAGCTGTTTGATGAGCAAATAAACCAGAGGAAGCTGAATGAGTCCTTGTAGGAGCCAGATGAGTTTGGCCCTGATAATAAGCCAATAAACTTTATTATCTGTGCTGAAACTGTAACACGGGACACACGCAGTCAAATATTATCATTAAAAGAATTGAAAAGCCTGATTGTGCTGAAATTAGCCGATGAATGGCACACATTGGTAATTGAGTCCTTAATTCTCCAAAGATTTACTTTGATTGTAAAAGTCTAAAAGTATCTCAGAGAAAATAAAGTAAAAAAATCAAAACAAAAAAAGTTAAACCTTAGTTATATTTAACCTAGTTACAGATTGAGAGGCTAAATAGTTAATAAGTAAGTAAGTATGTCTGAAAACCATCAACTTTAAATGTATTAATTATTTCTGCAGTCACATGCATCAGTCATAAAAACGGAGAAACGCTCTGTAAATAAATTGTAAATTTTTATATATTATTATCAATGTTAATTTATTTTTAAATTATCTGACATAAAGATGAACTGGAACCAGTAAAGTGAATATTTAAGGTCCCAGATCAGGAAATAGACACTTCCAGGTTCTAAATTTGCAGTTTCAGGGCTCATTGCTTCATTGATTTTTGTGATTTAACCTAATTACGCATGTAATCTGTTTCTTACTGTTAAAGTAACTAATATTATGTCTCAATATCATCAACTTCAACTCATTATTTTAAAATCACCAAACACAACGATGCTCTGGAATGAAAAAAGTAAATGTTAAAAATGCAAATCGACATTTCACGACTTGTTTGTGCCTCTGTGACTTTGTAAAGCGTCTAAAAGGAAATCAAGTGATAAATCAAGTGGAAATTTGAGTTTAAGTTAACCTAGATACAGTTTTCAACTGCTACTGTTAAAATAGGTAATATCATGTCTCTAATTTTTAACCCATTTTAACCTGTCTGTGATGTGCCTTTAAATAAAATTTATTTAATTCATTTAAAGTTTTCATAAACAAAGATGCATGGGATCCAATGAAGTAATCGCAAATATACACTTTAATGTTCTTTTTTCTTAATTCTAAATAAGGTCTACATTTTTTTTTTTCTAAATTTGACATGTGAACATTAGAAATTTTCAGTTTCACAGCTCGTTCGCGCTTCCTCGACCTTATGATGTCACAGAAGCTCCATCACGCCCACTATATTCAAATCAGCCAATCAGAACAGACCAAAAACAGCAACCTGTGCTTTCTGGAGCTCCTATAGAACGACATTCAGTTAAATGCAAATATATGTTAATAGATAGGTCGTGTTAACAGATTTTCTCATTTTTAAGGGTCCAATAAAGGAAACTTACAGTTACAAGCCAATAATTTCTCTCTCAGTTTGGCTCCAGTGCTGGTTTTGAAGGAATAACTCTTGTCATATGAAGCTGTTCTTTCTGCCTTTCCCGATAACGTTCCGATGACATTGATCAATGTCGTCCTGTTTTGCCCCTCGAGCGACAGGAGGGACGATACCAGATGATCTCGCGGCGCTTTCTGCTTGTCCGGCGCTTTTTATCTTAATGGAAACGGGTGGGGAATCTAATTTTGAATGAGGCATTCTTTTGCAGATAGCGAATGAGTCACTAAAGGAAACTTTATCGGCACTTTATCAGCCGACAGGATCACGCTGATGGAGAGAAGACGGATAAGGACTCAGACTGAAATGTTCTGTGATAAAAGCCATTTTACCTCGTAATAACTTGAGGGGGGAGTTTGATTTTTGATGTTTTTTTCAAAAAGAACATTCTCACACTAGAAATAGACCAAAAGGCGGCGGCTGAGGTGTCATTTGAATCTATTTTTATCCCCAGCAACTTGCTAAAAGGCCATTTTTGACACTGTGGACCAGTCACATTCATGATGTGTGTGCAGACACTAAAAGGAGATTTCAGAGGCTGCTGCTGAATCATTAAGCATATGGTGGTGGACATAAAGAGGAATTAAAGCAACTTTTTAAGATCATTCATGTAGCAGCAGAGAAACAGAAAGAATAAAGCGATGAAGAAATGAATGATAAGAGGAAACAGATCAAACTACAGCGAAATATTCAGATCTGAAGCCAACTTCAAAACGACTTGTCTGATCACTGTTTAATCTGTGAATTAAAAACCACAACATGGTTTCTTCAAAATTAAAACGTCACTGTCAAACATCTCATTTTCGTCCAGTTTGATTTAACATCAGACATTCATTGATTAGTCATTCCACTTTTTTGCATAGTATTACAAAGAAGAGCTAGGCGACATTAAAATAGTTTGCATTGATCAATACAGATACAGTAAAGTACTGAAGACCACTTTTATACACAAATGTAGAGTGCTCTGTATATTGATAGAAATTTTTTAATTATCTATTTTTAATAATGAAAAAAGGTTGAATGTGACCACTTCACACTAAGGTTGATTTGTGGTTTGTCTGTTAAATAATTGTTTGATTCAATAATTGATCCATTATCAATACAAATGTGATATTTATGAGCCAACAACATTAGTAACTATCAAAATTATGAGCGATTGATAATATACAGTATGTATTGATTTATTTTATCGCCCAGGCCTAATTAAGAAGAAAACAAATTGATGTTTCTTCACCTATGAGTATCTTGTTTTGTCCAGTTTGTTTTAACATCAGATTGGATATAAAAGCGATTTCCCGTCAATTATTCCACTCATTACAAAGCAGAGAAATCAAGGGTTTCTTTTTGGCAACTTTTATGATTGAAGTAATGTTGCTTAGTATTTGGGCCATATTAGGATATTATGGGTCTTTATTTTCAAAATAAGGTTTATTCAGTCGAAACAGAAATATTTCAACAAAGAAACTTCAATTCAATCCAAAAACCCTTTCAATCAAAAGGAAAAAAAGTGTGAGAATGCAAAAGTATAAATAAATATATATATATATTTGTTTAATTGAAGGAACCTTTTTTATTGTCCAAAAAGCCAAGACACAAATCTATCTCCGTACAAGTGGGGAATCAATGCAGGGTCAGTGCAGCCTGTAACACAGACTGAAGCTCTTTTCTAGGCCACGGATAGAGGAGAATCTGTCTCCAGGCAAACACGGAACACGTCACGTCTCCGCCTCGCTGCCGTACCATTAGTGGAGCTCGCTTATTGATCGGCGGCGAGCGCAAATCGCTGAACAATCGAAAGGAAGCAGCGGGACGTGAACATGCATGTTTTGTCAGCAGGGCTGGTGTGTGTGTGTGTGTGTGTGTGTCCTGTCTCTCCCAGCTTATATCTCATTCTGCTGCATCCATTTCAGTGGTGACACAGGCCCTCAGGACGTCTCCCTGCAGCGTGACTGACGCAAACAAACCGGCCTCGCTGCCAAATGGCAAACAGCTGCCAATCAGTTTACGGTCGTTTCGGAGGAAAATGGAAAAAAAAAAAAAACAAAATCGCGAGAAAAAATCTGTGTTCCACTCCGTTCAGATAATGTTTCACCCCCTCAAGGGCTCGGGAGGACATCAGCAAACAAATCCAATTCCCTAAAATGACTCGGAAATTACATTATCTGAAAACCGCGAACGTCCAAAGATCCGATTTGGCACCAAATTAAGGCAGAAACGATCCCCAGTGGAGCAGCTACGATTAGATTATTAGTTACCAACTATCACAGCATTCATCAACTATCAGTTTGAGTCATTTTTCAGAAGAAGCAGATCTCGGGTCATCAGTCGACATTTTAAACCATTTTATGAGCCAAACAACTAAATGATTAATCAACTATTCATTGCAGCATCAAACTGTGAGTTTATAGAGTCAATGATAATTTGTCTATTAGTAATATTACCAGTGATTAAATAATCAGAGTTTTAGTTCTAGTCCTTATAATCTAAGGAATCTAAATATTGGTTGGATACCAAAATGGTCAGAAGTAAAGAGAATTTGGTCATAAAGCATCAACGATTAGTTGATTAATCAGTTAGTTGTACCTGTTAGATTAATCACCAATTACTTTGATTATTGGATTTTTTAAAGAAGAAATTGTCTAAATTCTCTGGTTCTAGCTTCTCAAATCTGAGTATTTAATCTATGATGTTTGGGTTGAGGACTGTTAGTCTGGCTCTTTTATGAACCAAACAACTAATTTATCAATAATTTAAATAATCAACAGAGTGATCAGAATACTTTTTAGTTATAGCTCTACTCAATTACATAAAAAATACAATGCTATGGATAAAAACAGACAATATTGAAATATAAAAATATCTAATAATTTAATACTACTTTAAGAAAACAAGCCTAAATTGGCTAAAAAATGAAATAAGCAGAATTAATGGCAATAATCCAGTGGAATAATAAGATATTTCTATTCAATATTGGGCTAAATGTATTTATAGAGAAGATATTTTCACTTTTGCAGTGTAATCCCCAGTAATAAAAGACCTGGGGGGGGGGGAAATGACTTTCTGAATACAACAAAAGTCATGTCATGAAATTACCAGCTGAAAAAAAAAGCAAGAAGGAAGTTGACGACAGCTCCAGTTTGTGCCTCAGGTGACGTGGCCGATGTCGACCTCGATCCGCGACACGTGTGTGACTGGAGCTCCAGACCGGCGTCGAGGCGTTTGGCTGTGACACTAATGGAGGCCGAGGACGTGGTGGAGCCTTGAAAACATCGCGCCGCAGCCCCTCATCGAGCGAGGCAACGGGTTACGTAAAAAAATATATATATTAAATAAAAAAGCTCCTCGGTCGGCCGGGTCGCCGTCACCCTGCAGCCTCTGAATGGCGTCTCCCTCCGAATCACAAAAGCTGTATCCAGGCACGTTTCAGCGAGGAGTGGTGGGGTTAAAAAATAAAAAAATAAAAAATGTCCGCTGCAGGTTAGCCTACTTCTGGGCTGAGAGAATTCAGTCACCTAGCATGAAGGGGATGGCGTGTCCTCAGGGGGTTTTCACCGGCGCAGGATGCATTAGCGGCAGCCGAGCTTACAAGATTCATAAAGTGCTGCACCTGACGGGAGGCCGTGAATCTCGCTGCCGTTCAGGACGCTCACACACACTAAAACTACTGAGCAGCTTACCATGAAGGTAGAAAATATACAGACCTGATCATAGGGGCGTCATCAATATCCATTAATACAAGAGAAAACTGTTCAATGTGATATTGATAAATTCATTATAGGTGTAGAACCTGCAACGATTAGTTGATTAATCACAAACCATTTTTTATAAGAAAATGTCCAAATTCTATGGCTTCATCTTCTTATATCTGAATATTTTCTGGCTTTTTTAGTCTTCTATAATAGTAAACTGATGATCTTTGTGTTGTGGACTGTTGCTCTCGACAAAAAAAAGACATTTTAGGTTGAATCTTCAGCTTTAATCAACTACTCATTCCAGCTCTACTAATGCTAGGTTAGAAAGGCTGAGTTATATCAAGAGTCAATGATAATATGTCTATTTGAAATATGAAAAATAAATCAATTATAAGCTAATTAATAGTTCTAATGTAACCCTAACCTTAACCCTAGTGGTTATAAATTAGAATCTAAATATTGGTTGATACCGAACTGGCCAAAAGGTAATTTGTGTCATATAGAGCTGCAACAATTAGTCGATTACGTGCCAACTATTGCATTAGTTTATTTAGTTTTTTATCACAGTAAATGATCTTTGGGTTGTGGACTCTTAGGTCTGGACAAAAAAAATACATTTTAAGTTAAATCTTCAGCTTTGGGAAACACGGTTCAACATTTTATGAACCAAACATCTGATCAATTAATCATTTCAATAATCAGAATAGTCGTCTCTGTAATGCTGCTGCCTCATTGGCTCAGAAGCATCATATTTCTATTGATGATGGACCAATCATGGAATCAAACAGACAGTCATTTAACAGACAAACAACAAATCAAGATTAATATGAAGTGGGCCCATTCAGGCTTCTTTCTCCTGGTCGATATTAAAAATAGATAATTAAAAACGATCAATCATCAATAACAGCATCTGCTCTGTACAAGAACTATTAGACTCTAAATAGCAAATGAACATTTTAGATGGCTTGATGTTGTTTACATCATGAGACACAATTATAAGCTCATTAGTTGCCTGGTGAAAGGTTGTGGTACTTTAATTTTTAAATCATTTATAATAATGTGGTGACTAACAACCTCCAGTTGCAGATTTCACAATGTGCTTATCATTAGCGTCCACTGCAGCTGGTAAAACCCATTCAAATTTTCGCCTGTTTTGCTTATCCCCAAATGGAAAAGCTAATAACAGCAGAGCTGTGATGTTGCATGAATGTATGAGGACGTGTTTAAAAATAAAACACACTGTAGTTTGTGAAAATTCACTCATCTGTGGATAAATCGAGGAGCGTCTGTCAGTCTGTGGCTCACATATCTCTCTGACTGTTGGATCAACGTCAACTTTCAGATATAGTTTCATTATATTATTTATAGTTACACGGCGCAATGGGGGGAGAGTATCTTTTTTGGAATAGTTTCGATGGATATTTGAATCCTTTTTGGTGAACTTTCTCAGAGAGATAAGAAAAACATCATTAATTTATTAATGCTGTGATGATGTAGGGTGTAGTGTTCTTGTTTCATAAGCAGCAGATCCGTGTTCAAGTCTTAGCTGAAGCATTCTTTTAGGTCTATGCCAAAATTATATTTTACAAAAGACAAAAAAAAGTTAATCCCCTACACTTACATATCATCTCACTATCTTTGCACTTTCGTTCCAGTTTTACAGCTCTGGATCACCATGACGATTACATCCACCATTTTTGTTACCATTTAAACCCCCATCGAGTGTATGGCCAACGTAGTTAATGTATTTCCTGCTTTAGTTGCTAGTTTATTCCTCACTAACGCAAAAAAGACAAACTTTTTGATAAAAGTTCACATGCTGTCGTCTTTTCGTCTGTCTTTAAACTACACTGAAACTCCAAGACGCGTTCACAGACCATCAGGAAATCCCAATACTATCATCTTATGGATGGATGACTATCATAGAAGACTAAAGAAACCAGAAAAATTGACTCAAATAGACTCAAATCGATCAATCGATCATCAAACTAGATTGTGATTAATGCAATAGGTGGCAATGAAACAATTAATCAATTGATCATTGCAGCTCTTAGACCTTATAGATCATATAAACTACCGTCTGTGCACAATTTTAAATCTGTTAAAACTTTAGATGATGCAACAGCTGAACCTGTAGATTTAAACAGGTTAATCTATAAAGAATAGGAATGCAATATCTCAAAAAGCAAAGAATCACATGCGAGAAATCCACCTTGTTTGGTGAAATCAGGGAGTCTGCTACACTTTTTTGGGCCAATTTTGACTTGTGAATTATTCGGTTTTATGTCTTAATGCATTATATGAAGACATTAGACCTTTTTGAAATCTTTTTCTTGAAATGAATCCATAAAAATGTGTTATTTAGATATTGTTAAAACAGGAAACAGCAACAGTGGACGTGTAACATACCGGGTTATTACCTATATGTTATATTTCTTTTTAGCCCTTTTCTTATAGGTATACTTTAGACCTTAACACATGCAGCAGGACCAGAACCGTCTCTGTGTATCTGGTGAGTCAGGACGCGCCCATGACACCTTCTCCCGCACCTGACGTCCCGCCCAACGCCCCCACCGCCCACCCCACCCCCCTGCACGGAGCCGTTCACCACGAGCCTCAATCAGTAACGCGTTTCGGGCTCCATCCCGCATCACGGCGTCCTAGAATCCCGCTGGCGGTTTGAATCATCGGTATGTGCGGTGAGATCCGGCTCTGGCCTCTGGCGCGGTCTCGTTGATGCGGGATCTGATTCTGAGGTTACAGGACACACATGCGTGATATGAGGCTGAATCACCGCATCATGACTGCCCAGAGAAATCGAGTGTTGTGTGTGTGTGTGTGTGTGTATGTGTGTTTGTTTTTTTAGGGAAGGGGAAGTGCTGAATGTGCCAGAATGTGCAGCGGATCACGCATCATCCCCGCCACGCCACGCCAAGCCACGCCACGACAAGTCTGATCCTGCACGCACGGAACAGACATCTCCCCGCATCTGTCACCAACACGCACTAACATGCACATGCATAAAAAATGAATGGATTAATTAAAAGAAAAACGCACGTTCTTCTTCTCTTCCTCCTCCTTTACTCAAATTGCGGGGCTCTGCAGCAGCCCCGCATCATCCCGCTGTAAACACTGAATCCCCAGCTGTCAAACCGCAGTTTTCCCGGCTTCTTCTCAGGGGATGATGTCTTCACGCACAGTTTTTCCCCCGTTCTCCTTATTTCCCCTCCTTTCCCCTGGGTTTCCCGCACGGTTCTTACCTTGTGCGGGCGGCCGAACGCGTCCGTGTGTCGTGCGTGTGTCCTTCAGGGAAAGCTCCGCACCTGCTCAGCACCGCATCGCCCGGCGCTCGAGATGCGGGGAGAGAAACTGACGGAGCCGCGTCCTGCTGCTGCGTGGTGGGAGGAAGGGTTGCGGGTGTCAGCCTGGGGGGGCGCTAGACCCCAGGACCAGGACATGGACCAGGACCGGGACCAGGACCAGGAAGATCCTAGAATAACATGCCTAGAAGAGATGGTTTAAAACATTTAAAAATACAGTTTGAGCATCTCTAAAAAAAAAAAAAAAAAACATTTTGTGTTCATGTTGTTTTTTTGTCATTAAAAAGTCCATTTTTGTTACTTATTTGTAAAAAAAAAAAAAAAAAAAAAAAAACAATTTTACGTAATATTTTTTGATGGTGGTAAATTTTCAATGTTTCATCCACCTAAAATAAAACTAGTTGATATCATGTGTTATTTATTTTTTAAATCCTTTTTTTAAACTATCATCAGTTTTTTCATTGACCCTTAACCAATAAAGTGCTTTAACAACCAGAGTTTGCTTCAAGATAGAGATTTATTGGTATAATATATAGGTATGTTTAGAATAATATGAATATTTTAAACACTATTCATCAGATTAAAGATCACATATTGTTTACTTTTCCTTTTCAATGCTATATTCACGGTTTCCAAAAATTATCTATATCATATTTCTGGTGATTCAAACTCATATTTCTGTAGAAATAAGGTTGTTAAAACATTAACATTTCCACTTTTTCATTTAAACTACAGATCATATGATTGATTTACACGTAATTCTGCATTGTTTTTATTTATTTATTTTTATGTGTTGTGTAATTCTGTTCACTAGTTGTTAAAGGTTCTATATTCAGTAATTCTGGGTTTTAAATAAAGTTGCAATGTCACTGACAGTCACAGTCATCTATATTCTATTTTTTATTTAGCCACTGTTAGCTACTGTTAGCCACTTTTAGCTATTGTAAGCCACTGTTAGCTACTGTTAGCCACTGTTAGCTACTGTTAGCCACTTTTAGCTATTGTTAGCCACTGTCAGCTACTGTTAGCCACTGTCAGCTACTGTTAGCCACTGTCAGCTACTGTTAGCTACAGTAACTAACAGTACCAGTAGCTAACAGTAGCTAGTTAGCTATTGTTACTGTTGGTAAATGTAAGCCACTGTCAGCTAACTGTTAGCTACTAATACTGTTAGCCACTGTTCGCTAACTATTAGCCACTGTTACTGTCAGCTACTGTTAGCCACTGTTACTGTTAGCCAATGTTAGCTAACTATTAGCCACTGTTACTGTTAGCCACTGTTAGCTACTGTTAGCTAACTATTAGCCACTGTTACTGTTAGCTACTGTTAGCCACTGTTACTGTTAGCCAATGTTAGTTAACTATTAGCCACTGTTACTGTTAGCCACTGTTAGCTACTGTTAGCTAACTATTAGCCACTGTTAGCTAGCTTAGTTAGTGTTAGTCACTGAAAGCCACGGATAGTAATTAGAAAATGCATAAATAGGAAGAGGAGGCGTAATTCTATCATAATGTATATGGGTAGAAATCACTGAAAAATTAGAATTATTAAATAATATAACACAACTATCTGTATATACTGAAAGAAATTTAAAAGTTTAAAATTTCTCTAGAGTTAGATTCCATAATTCCTAAAACAAATCCACTTTCAGTGTAGCACGATTAAGCTTCAAAACACGAGTCCACTAACCAATGTGTGACATCACAGACGCTCCGTCCATTATTTATAGTCTGGTGAACATGGTTGTGTGCGTTTCTCTGCGGATTGATCATTATTTATATAATATCTAGACCTTCTTATAATCAATAAGCAATTAAAATCTCAGTTTCTGTGATATGGGACCTTTAAGGTTTTCTCTGAGTATGAAATTCGAGCTTTTTTATGCCGTGGAAGTGAGTTATAATTTCTCTTTTGATCTGTTTTATGTCAAGTCATAAAATCTCAAAGGGGTTAATTATGTCCACGGGCTCTTTTCATTTTGAGGGTCTTCTCAAAAAAAAAAAAAATATATATATATATATATATATATATATCAGGCTCCTTGTTGAGCCGAATCCATATTTAAAAGCTTCATTTTCTTCCACAACACTGTTTTTACATCTATTCAACAGCTGAATGTAAAGTCAGGAGGAGAGAGGACTAGCTTTTATCATTCTAAATGTGATATAAATCATAGAAATATATTCAATAATACATTTTAAAATATCAATTGTTGATATTTTAAAATGACTGTTTCCAGATTTGATAGATAATACAAAAAAACCTCTAAACTAAACCTGACACTGACATATTTAATTACACTTGTTGGAATAAACAAAGGCCTACAGTATTAATTCTTTTGGATTTTTATCCTTGTGAAAATGGGCTGAAAAATCACATCAGATTCACAAAAATGTGAAATGCTGCCATTGACTGACATGTTATATATGGTATGGATTGGTCATTTTTTCAGTCTTTTCATTTCCATCACTGTAAAAAATAAAATCTTAATGTAAAATACATCATTTTCAGTACTATTAATCTAATATTGAGTAGAATTATCCTGAAATAATCTAATTCCATTGGCAGTTAATGTTGCTTATTTCATGTTTTTTTCCTATTAATTTGGTCAGTTATTGTCTTTTTTACCCATATTTGAACCTTTTAAAATGTAAAATGTTGATCAGTGTTTCCAAAAGCTGAACATTCAGCCTAAAATTTCTTGTTTTATCCAGACCCACAGATCACCCGTTTACTATTATAGAAGACTAAAGATACCAGAGCTGGTACCAGAGAATTTGTTGTTTTTTTCTATAAAATTACACAAATCAATTAGTCAATAATCAATATAGTTGGCAATTGATGTAATAGGTTGCAACTAATTTATTAATTGACGAATTGTTGCTGCTTTTAAGTAAAGTAAACCTTACTTCACGTCTAGCCAAGCAGGAACATTCTTTAAGAATCTTCTTTCTGGACGTAGGGGTGAATTTAAAATCCAATAAAAAGCTCCTTTCAGCTCTGAGTCTTTGTGTTTGACCCCAGACATTCACTCACTTTATCGCTCTATGCTGTTCTTCTTCTTTAATGTGTTTTTTTTTAGCTTTGTTGCTGGGAGTGGCTGCTAATGGGAGCGGATGATAAGAGCTGCTGAAACTGAACAGTCCACTACATGTGCATTCAGAAAAAAAAGCTCAGTGGCAAAAAAAGGTTCAAACCCTGCAGAGTTCAGCAACAATTCTCCTTATTTTGACCCCTTTGCGTTTCCTTTTCAGTGTTATTATCGAACATGTGATGGTATAGATCTTAAAAGTAAATGCACGGAGCCTTAAACACAATATTCAATGTTCTGATAAAACAAAAACCTGGACTGTCAGTTAGATTTCAGTTTTATAGACATGAAAATAAACTAAACCTGCCACTGACATGGATCAGATTTTTATGTATACTAAATTACACTTGTTGGGATAAAAAGAACACCTACAATATGAAATATTTTAAGCCTTGGATTTTTGTTCTTGTGCAATAAATGTGATGAAAATGGATCAAAAACACATCATAAAAGGTCTGAATTGCTGCCAATGACTGATATGTTTAATATTTTTACTGTTAGCCACTGTTAGCTACTGCTATTGTTAGCTACTGCTAGCTACTGTTAGCCACCGTTAGCTACTGTTAGCCACTGTTAGCTACTGTTAGCCACTGTTAACTACTGTTACGGTTAGCTACTGCTATTGTTAGCTACTGTTAGCCACTGTTAGCTACTGTTAGCTATTGCTATCGTTAGCTACTGTTAGCCACTGTTAGCTACTGCTAGTCACTGATAGTAATTAGAAAATGCATAATTTTATTTGTGACAAATACACATTTATGGAATTCAAGTGAAATAATTTCCCATTTTTAAATTAATAAAAAAAAAATCAATGATGTGACATTTTTCTGTGTATGAAAACAGAAACTTGTTTTTTAAACTATTTCTTTTTAATAATTTTGATCAATTTCATTTTACTTTCATATGACTTTCCTAAAATATTTACAACCTAATATTGTCATTTTATCTCATATTCTGTACTTTTTTTATCCATATATTTATGAAAACCTTGAATAAGAATAATAGTTCTATTTAATGTTGGACAAATTGTACTAAATACAAGTTATTTCCTCCTAGTAATAGTTTTGTTTTTTTTGCATAATGGGACTGTAATAATGTTTGGTGGCTAATGTGACTTCAAATCAACTCATTGAATCTTTTATTAGAAAAAATAATGTTACACAACTATCACCCATTAATATATATATATATATATATATATATATATATATATATATATATTTAATGTTTTTAACAGTTTCAATTGTATTACAATGATATTGTTAATATTTCATTTATGAAATTTTTTAGTATGTAGCTGATCTCCCTCTCCCTGATATTCTTGCAAACATTGATAAAATTTAAAGGGGAAAAATGATTCATCATTGCCATTAAACTGTCAGAAACTGTAGTTTGTCCAGATATAAAAGTGTATTAAATCACATTCAGCTGCAGAAACAAACATCCAGAGGCTGGAATCTGATAACTGGGCATCACTCGATGCATGTTAACCCTCCGCGTGTTTCTCGTCAGGCAGATATCAAAGGCCACCTCGACTTAATTACAACGCCGTCGCCCATGTGTCAATCCAAACACGGGATCATCTCAATCCCCGGAGATTAGATTTAAATCTTGGATGTAAACACCACACTGCAAATAAAACATGCTGCGCATAAATAATGCAGGAATCTCTGAGATAGAGCAGGGGAGAATTAATAATGGGCTTACTTGTCTTGTGTGAATTTGAAGAAGTTCTCATGTGATTGGGAATTGATTTAAGAATTGGTTCAAAGATGGTAACTTCAGTGACTAAAAATCAGGGGATCTTGTAAATGAGGTATATAGAATGAAAAAAAAATGAGAATCAGTCATTTTCACATGCCTAAAGCGAATGTAGAGCCCACGATTGTTCTAAGCATGTTTTTAGACTGCAGGAAGGAGCCAGAGATAAAGTGCATATTTAACACAGAAAGATCCCATCACAAGGATTTGAACCTATGACCTTTTTGCTATAAGACAACAGCACTACCCACCATGTTACCCTACACCGATGGCAAGCAAACAAGTGTATTTATACAGCACATTTGAAACAAAACTTGTAGTTAATCAAAGTGCTTTTCATGTAGAAATAAATAATGAATAAGAGGAGTGAACCAATGTTTATTGAAATTGCTATTGCTGAGGTAGGATGTTTATAATTAAGTTTGTATTTATTAACAAATGTGGAAAAATGGGTGAAGTATAATAAACTGAATTTTAGTGACTTGTGAGATTTGTCTGTTGTTTGTTTTATATACTTTTAGTGAATTTGTAAATGGGTTAGTCACAAGTAATGGTTGGCAAGTAAAAAAAAAATACAGTATAAAAATAATCCACCAGGTCTCTCAAAATGTACATTTAATGTTATTTGTCATTTAAAAGTTCATTTGTACAATTATTTTTTTTACAAAAATCTTATGGAATGTGCAATTTTTACATTAAATATATCAATTGATATAACTGAAAAAAAGAATGATAAATTTTAAATATTTAATCTACCTAAAGTACTACTACTACCACTAGTTGATAGCATGATTTTCATTTTAAAAATGCTAGGGTTATACCATATGACATTTTTGACATTATCCCAAATAAGGACTCAATCTATATGATTCCCTAATTGAAAGTCTAATTATTTGAGATATTTTCTCTTTTATGTTAAAAAATCTTTAAAAAATAATTTAAATACAAAAAAGAGACTGATTTAAGATGAGGGTTACAGCTCTATATCTTGTTTTCTGCCTTTTTATCAACATTATATTGCTTCTTATTAGTTTTTATTTGTGCAAGAAGGCAAAAAAAACAAACAGACAATATCTTCAACTCGGGAAAATACGTCCACAGAGAAAAGCCGAAGAGATTCTGTGACACCGAGGAAACGCGTCGAGTCGCGTAATATGGGGCCAAAAGGATATGATTCTGTGCACATGTTATCCAGGATCTATGTGTATTCAACCCCTCAGACAAACACTTTTGTTCCTCTTACAACATGGCAGTGCAAATAGAGACAGATCCTGCCGGTGAATAACGCAGAGTCTCCAGGGCGGATAAGAGGAACTGCAAACACCCCGCTGTCTGCAGGGAAGAATAGGTGCTGTCATCTATCTACAGGAGGAGGAGGGGGGAGAGGAGGAAGGGGGGTAAATGTGATTTAGCCCCAATGATCTCCATAGGGGATAATGAAAAAAGGTAACCTCCCCCATCCATCCACCATCCATCCACAGGAGGTGGTGTTAGGGGGGCAACGGGGAATAGGAACCAGGGTGTGGAAAGGATTAAAATCCCCTTGGTGCAATTGTGATAGAATGGGGGAGGGGGAGGAGGGTTTGATATAGAGCGTTAATGTGGTCTATGAATATTCTCATTCATCCCAGTCATTGTTATCTCTCTCTCATTCAAAATGAGAATTTCTTTTTTTTGGCCAGAGGTCACCAAACTCTGGTCTCACTTGACCATTGTGAGACTGATGCATATGAAGTGACTGAGTCTTGTTCTATTGATCTGATAATGATGTTCTCTCAATCTCTCAAATTGAATCGCTGGAAACTGGACTCGAATTTCTCCAGGAAGACATTTCTCTTCTTATCCAAGAGGCTTTATCAGTTGTGTGCACCAGTCTCACCAGTCCTCACTAATCTGACCACGATGGTGGAGTGAGACCAAGGTATTTAACCTTAATGGGTGTCAAGTCAGGTCAAGTTGTATTTGTTCAGCCCAAAATTACAAACCACAGATTCTCTTCAATGGATTTTTTCAGGTTGTACAACAGTAACACAACTTCCCCTGTCCTTAGACTCTTACATCAAGGAAAAATTCCACAAAAAAAAGACATCAGGCGCCACCAGGAACCTCCAACAACACTTGGTACTTTGGTAGTATGATGTTAACCACTGACCTTGAAAATTGTGAGAATTCCTTTTCCAGGAGTCTCCATCCCTGGTCCTAGAGAGCCGCTATGGGTGCAGGTTTCTGTTCCAAATAAGCTGTTCATCTACTAATTAACCATTAGAGTGATTACTATGGACCTCATTAAGTAGAATCAGGTGTGTTACTGCTTGGTTGGAACAAAAACCTGGACCCACAGCGGGTCTCTAGGACCAGGTTTGGTGATTTCTGGTCTACACCTCATTACACATCGGCCTCACAGTGGACCAGTGAAACCAGGACTTGGTTTAGCTCTTGATGGAACTGCAAAAATGTGTTGTAGGTAACACAGTTTCAAAAAGGCTGATTAAGTCTCGTTATTAAACGTATCTCAAGCTTTTATCCCAATTTCAGTCAATTTATTCTTATAAAGTAATAGCAGGGCTTTTTTATATATGCTAAAGATGTTTTTTTATCTCATATTTGGACTTTTTAGCTCATATTTTTGCAAAACTTGAAAAAGAATAGAATAATTCCACTCAATATTGCACTTACGCACTTGTACGTACTTTATTTAAACTATAGTATACTATGATTGGAGTACATTTTTTTTGCATTGACAGACTGCATGCTTTGTAGGTAACACACAGGAGCCTAAGATTCTTGTTTCTTGACGTGTGTGTGTGTGTGTGTGTATGTGTGTGTGTGTCTGTTGGCCGACCATTCAGCAGCCATATGGAAATGTCACAGAGTAATCATAAACAATTATCCTCCCTCGGCTCTCAGAGCATCAGGAAAAGGGCAAATTTACATAAAGACACAAAAGGCTCTTGCCGCTGACATCTAAGGAGCAGACGGACGTCTGCAGCTCCACACACACACACACACACACACACACACAGAAAACACCAGACAAAATGAGGGTGTTTCTCTAATACCTGACTTTGATATCCACCCTGTGAAAAGAAAGCTCGCCGACAGAGACACGTCACATCCTGCACTCAAGTTTTCTTTTATGCAAATGGTTTCGTTTCAGAGCTTCCAGGTTGTTTCCAAACATCAAGAAGCCGTAATGATCTTCCTCCTCCTCACTGGAGGCAGGAACACAATCAGCGATAGATCAATCCAAAGCAGGCTCTCACCAGTAAATCAAGGACCGGGAGCTGGGAGGAGGATAATGGATGTTTGTGGCAGACACACAGACGACGTGAGGCTGAATCCACCGAGGACTGGACGAGGAAGAGGAGGGAGGAAGGAGAGGGGGGATGGGGGTTCACCGGGGCAAACAGGGCAGCTGCTCGTTTGGTGGCAACAAGCGGCAATAAATGGACAAATAATCAGATTCTGCTGCCATAAAAACAAATAGACAAGTCAGAGTCACTCAGGACCACAGGAGGCCACATGCATTCATAGTACTTAACAGGGCAAATGCACAAAATCTGATATTTTTAATGGTTTGTTTAAAGAGAATTCACTGACTAATGCTGTTTGTGTGATAATCCATAATAAACTTAGATGTAAATCACAAAAAACTTTGCACTATTATAAAGCACAAAAGACTTTTTAAACCAGAACTCACTGTATATAATATTCTGTTATTTCCATACAGAACTATTATTCAACAGTTATTTTCAGAAAATATAAACCAACAAACACACTCTTTACTAAATGAAATATCTTAAAATACCTATATGAAGTTGATCTTAAAACTGCTGTAATAATATTTAAAATAATTTATTAAAATAAGAATTTATTTTTCTCCTGCATTCAGAAGCTGTCATGAACAAGAGATACAAATATCAAGACTAACAATTTTATATTTTAATTTAATTAATTTTTTTACATTATTTTTTTAATGTAATTTTATTCAGTTCAGAAACTAAATCTGCAATTAGAGAGATAAGAATAATGATTGAATATTTTAGTTGAATTAAACTTTGTTTTATTTTATCCATCCATCCATTTTCTATCCCGCTTATTCCCTTTCGGGGTCGCAGGGGTCTGCTGGAGCCTATCCCAGCGCATTTTATGGCGAGAGGCAGGGGGATACACCCCAGATGGTCGCCAGCCAATCGTGGGGCTGTTTTATTTTATGTCTTATTTTATTTATTTTCATTTATTTTATTATATTAATTAATTTATATATATATATACACACACACAAAAACGCTTAATGCTTCATACACTGGGTAGAAAGAAAAACATATAAAAGACCAGAGGGAACAGACTGTTAAAGGGGTAAACCTGTGGAAAATAAAACATATAATAGGGAATTCATTATTTAATCCTGACATAACCATATAAAGTAAAAGTGGCTTTAGGACAGGGGGCCACCCTGGTCCTGGAGAGTCGGTGTGGCTGCAGGTTTTTGTTCCAACCAGGCATAACACACCTGGTTCTAGTAACAAGGGCTGTGATCGATTGATTAGTAGAATGTGGTGTGTTTTTGCTTAGTTGGAACAAAAACCTGCAGCCACACTGGTCCTCCAGGACCGGGATTGCCCACCCCTGCTTTAGGAAGTGTAAACTTCATCTCCAGCTGTTTTAAATGAGCAGGATGCTCTTTCACATCACTGTAGTTGCACCAGTTTCACCACAGGTGGCAGTAAAGTCACGAGAAAAACCTGTCAAACAATAAAGTGATGAATCACCATCCAGCTGCTGGAGGTCAGCAGGTCTCTGGGATCAATAATGTTGCTGCTGCTGCTGTTATTGCTGCTGTTGTTGCTGCTGCTGTTGCTGTTGTTTCTGCTGTTGCTATTATTGCTGCTGTTACTGCTGCTTCTGCTGCTGTTAATGCAACTCTTGTTTCTGCTATTAATGCTGCTGTTACTGCTGCTGTTGCTAATTATGCAACTGTTGCTGTTGTTGTTACTGCTGTTGCTGCCATTAATGCTGCTGCTGCTGTTGCTGCTATTAATGCTGATGTTGCTGTTGCTGCTTTTGCTAATTGTGCAACTGTTGCTGTTGTTGTTACTGCTGTTGCTGCCATTAATGCTGCTGCTGCTGTTGCTGCTATTAATGCTGGTGTTGCTGTTGCTGCTTTTGCTAATTATGCAACTGTTGCTGTTGTTGTTACTGCTGTTGCTGCCATTAATGCTGCTGCTGCTGTTGCTGCTATTAATGCTGATGTTGCTGTTGCTGCTTTTGCTAATTATGCAACTGTTGCTGTTGTTGTTACTGCTGTTGCTGCCATTAATGCTGCTGCTGCTGTTGCTGCTATTAATGCTGGTGTTGCTGTTGCTGCTTTTGCTAATTATGCAACTGTTGCTGTTGTTGTTACTGCTGTTGCTGCCATTAATGCTGCTGCTGCTGTTGCTGCTATTAATGCTGATGTTGCTGTTGCTGCTTTTGCTAATTGTGCAACTGTTGCTGTTGTTGTTACTGCTGTTGCTGTCATTAATGCTGCTGCTGCTGTTGCTGCTATTAATGCTGATGTTGCTGTTGCTGCTGTTGGTGTTAATGCAACTGTTGCTGCAGCTATTAATGCAACTGTTGCTGCTGCTATTAATGTGATGTTGCTGTTACTGCTGCTGCTATTAATGCAACTGTTGCTGCTGATATTAATGCAACTGTTGCTGCTGCTATTAATGCTGATGTTGCTGTTACTGCTGCTGCTTTAATGCAACTGTTGCTGCTGCTATTAATGCAACTGTTGCTGCTGCTATTAATGCTGATGTTGCTGTTACTGCTGCTGCTTTAATGCAACTGTTGCTGCTGCTATTAATGCTGATGTTGCTGTTACTGCTGCTGCTATTAATGCAACTGTTGCTGCTGCAATAATGCTGATGATGCTGTTACTACGCTGCTATTAATGCAACTGTTGCTGCTGCAATAATGCTGATGATGCTGTTACTACGCTGCTATTAATGCAACTGTTGCTGCTGCTATTAATGCTGCTGCTGCTAAGAATGCTGTTGTTGCTGTTATTGCTGCTTCTATTAATGTAACTGTTACTAATGCTGCTGCTGCTGTTGCTGTTGCTAATAATAATAATGCTACTGTTGCTGTTACTGCCGCTGTTACTGCTGCTCAGTGTAACTCTCCTTCAGTTCATCATCCAGGTAGAAGAAGTAAAACACCAGATGGCGAACAGCGTTCTCGCTCTCTCACCCCGGCATTATGACTCTGATGGACATGGCAGCGCCACAAGTGAGCACCGAAAACCACGGAGCCAGCTGTCAGGTTCTGGGATGGTTTTTCTGAGGCTGTGTCTCACTAATAGGAGAAGACGATTCACTGAATCACTGAAAACCATCAGTGAGAATGCATATACATATTTATATGTATTACATATTATTACACATATATATATTACATATATTACAATTTCTTTCTTTTTTATTCTCTTATATGTTAATAAGGACACAGTGTTATGCAGAGATGTACTTATAAAAATGTTATAGACTAATGATTCTATGTATAGTCACACGGGGGGGCGAGATGTTTTCTTCTTCCAGGGGGGCGCGGCAGAAATTAATTGAGAAGCACTGGTTTAAAGGAACATTTTTAACATTTTTCTTGTCATAGTTATTCCCGCTGTTCAGAAAGGTCTAATTATGCTGGTAGATCAAGTCTCTACAACATGCTGCTTTCAGACATCAGCCGTTAAATATCCTCATTGAAAATGAATGGGAGCTGAAGGGAGGTGAAATCGCACCTGAGTCTGAAATCCTGTCCACATTAAGTATTTAGGAGCATGTTTCAGGCCATTTAGAGTTGACAGGTACCAATTTTGGAGATTTTTTTTTGGATTAAAGGGCTCGTACATAACATGAGAACATTTTATTCTATTTAATATTTTAAGTCTTTTTTCCTGTTCTAAATGTATTGTTTCCATCATGTCATCTGGAAGAGAGATTATGCTGTTTCTCTGCCTCTTTTTTTACCCAAAAAAGAGTTTTTCCTTGCAAAATGTGAGGGTCTAATGTTGTGTTGCTGTACTGTAAATAAAAAAAAGAAGAAATCATTCAGGCGAATCTGTGATTTGTGATTTTCGGCCTGAACAAATAAAACTGACTCGACTTGTTCGTACTCACCATAAAACAGTGTCTTCATCGTGCATTTAAACCGTGAGCGACGCAGGATAAAATCAGTTTTGACAGACTGTGTCTAAACGTTTTTCCAAGATTATCTGAAGCTAATAACTTGTCCAAATGAGTCAAATCAAGTGGGATTCTTTGGGTTTGGAGCCTTTAGAGTCAGTGTGTTGCTGTACGTCCAGTTCAACAGGGATTTATGCTCCAGGCTGGAAAGACTTTTATGAAGCCTCTTATATGCTTTAAAATAAACTTTTCATGGAGAAAATGTCTACACACAAATTGCTATAAAATAAGCGTACATAATTTTTGTGAAAAAAACAACTTCTTACCTGCTGGAAACTACCAAACATTAAATCATTTTCAGGACTTTAACCCTTTAAATTACATTATAAATTGAGAAAATTCATTTTTTTTTACATTAAGAGACATCAAGTTTAAATTATTATTTAGTTAATTGCACAGTCAGAGCACATGTTGAGTCCTTTAGCTCTCGTCAATATTGTGTTATGTCCCGGGTGGAATTTCGCCCAAAAAATAAGTGTAAATAAAATAAAAAAGCATTTGCTGACAATTAACATTTTAATGTTTTGTGTTTTCTAAATTGCAAAGAAAAGAACTGGCTAGCTAGCCACCTTAAATGGGCTAACAATAGCTGGTTAATTAACTGACAGTAGGTGGCTAAATAGCCAGCTAGCTAACTGGCAGTGGCTGGTTCATTAACTGACATTTGGTGGCTAGCTAACTAGCAGTAGCTGGCTTGCTAACTGGCAATAGTTTTCTAATTAACTGGCTATAGGTGGTTAGTTAACTAGCAGTAGCCAGCTAGCATCTACTGCTAAAATTATGACCATAATAATAATAATTATTATTATTATTTGTAATGCATTTTACACATATCAGTGATGTAATCTAGCTAAAAGACATTGCTACTCCAGTTAGGCTAGCATCCTGAGCTAAAGTTCCTACATTTAACCTGTTTACAAGTGTTTTTTATACTTTAATGGAGTTTATAAAATGGGAAATACAAGTTATTTTTGAGGTCAAATAAATGGTTTGGCTGTATGTAAATAAATTGACTGGTGTTAATGCAAACATCAACTCAGTTAACATTGAATTAATTCAAATGTATTAGTTTGGCTGCATAACTTAAATGTTGGAAAGGAAAAGATTTAAGGTTGCATCAAGTGCAGTTTTATCATTTATATTAACATGTTCCGGTCATAATAAGATTCAGTTCAGATACTGTCAAATATTTTAGATCAGATATGTTGACATCATTTGACTAGTTGGATGTTTTCTCAATGTAAAAATAATCTTTTACCAAGGAAACCTTCCCCCTGTGACACACTGAAATGTCTCTTGTGTGGATCATTTATGTTATAACGAGTCATTTATTCTTACAGGTTGAATAACAGCTTCATCATGACTCATTGAGTTTGACGTCATTCCGCTGCCGCTCATTTCAGCGGAAAAATGACAGTGAAGAAGCTGAAAACCGCCATTTAAAGCAGATAATTATTTATTCATTCATTATATTTCCAGTAACTTGATTTTCATACTTGCACTAAAAGAGAGAGAAACTTAAATAGAGACAAAGAAAGCATTTTGTTAGTACAAATCTGTTTCTTAAATACAAAAAATGCAATACTGTCAGAAATAAAGAGAATCGTTTTGGCAGCATTTTACTGTGTAAAACCAATACAAATCAGAGGATTATGATCCTTCGCATCAATTAATGTTGTATAACCTACATGTTGTGGTACTATACCAAGGTTATGGAACTTCAGAAATAAACCTATTGACAAAGCAAATCAGAATACGATCAGACTTCAAATTTATAAGCATTTTTCTGTCCAGTTAGTTACAGTACAATGTACACTGTGCACAGCAAGAAAAAAAGTTATCCATATTTAATACAGTCCTATCAACAAGTTAAACCATGTCATGCACGATAACGCCTCTCAGGCTGCCGTCGAAGCTGCTCGTCCCTGTACAATCAATTAAGGTATTTACAAATTCAACAAATATTCTACACGTCTTAAAAAAAAATAAAAACTTGATGCAAGTTAAGAGAAAAGAAATCTTGATCCCATCAGAAGGCCCTCAAGTGTCGTTAGTACGAGTGAACGGATTTCGCCTAATAGGAAGTGAATAATGAGCGCGCATACACACACACACACACACACACACACACACACACATACGGTCACATTTATGGATACATTCATACACTGCAGAAATACAATCAGGTTCTCTACATCAGGGTCTCCCAAAGCCGATTTCCGGATTTCAAATAAAATACTCAATTACAGGATGAAACAACCCATCAGCCATTTTTTTTAATCCTGAGGCGACTGTGACAACGTCACTTTTGGGTCAATTTACAGCAAATATCTGTGGTTATTTCTTAGGGGTGTAAAGGGTCTGGGAACCCCTGCTCTACAGACCCACAGGGCACCACACACCTTTTATTTATTTATTTTAAAATTTATTTTTCAGTGTTTTACCATAAATTACCAAATAATAGCCAGGGCATTTATTTTTCCATTTTTTTATTTTATGCAACCAGGTGGCAGTTCAGGACAGGAGATTAATTCCTTCCCGACAAAATCTTACCTAGCAAAACCAGAAAAAATTATAATAATTAATAAATATTAGTAAAAAGTACCGCATATATATATATATGTATCTGAAGGAAGTACACCTTTATTGTGCTTCTTTGAGACTGATGAAAATGAAACATTATGAAAATTGCCCTATTACTTCATAATTGCTTGTCAGAATTTTCTTTTGATTGATTCCCTTAAATGCTAGTTCTTTACTGTTCTGTTCGATCATTATTATTTTTTTTTCCTAATGTGCTCACTCACCTCGGGGAGAAGTGATGCTTTATTATGACAAAGAAACCTGCCTTTTTGTAGTAGCATATTTTGCAGTAAAAAGGGGGGAAAAAATGTAACTTCCACTGAAATGAACGGCAGCCATTTTTCAGTCTGTCTATAATAAATTCATGTTGGGAACCGGTGGTTAATTATTAACAGTTAAAAAAAAAGGTTTTAAAGGGGCTATTATTTGGTAATTTACGGTAATTTGATTCATGGAGGAATCAAAAGCCTTTTTCCTGCATCACAAGGTATTCAGCAGGCGTCCTCTTTAAAAAATGAAAACAATTTTTAAAAAATAATGACAAGACTGTGAATAACTCGTCCCTCTACAGAATCCTCTTCTCGAGCTTATCTTATCTCCTCGGGCGCCGCTATTCTCTCTCTCTGTGTTCCAGCCACTGAACTGAAAGAGACATCAGGATGGAATCAGCGTCAGAAGAAGAAAAGAAGGCACTACCTGCCGGAGGACACCTGGCGGCAGCAGCGGCATTTACCCCCCCCCTCACCGCTGGCCTTCGGACTGATCTCAAAAAACGGGGAGGTCACATGCAGGGGGTCGAAGGTCGAAGAGGTCATGTGACATGCCATGCAGCATTTTGCAGCTCCTTCCTTTAGCAGAGCGGTGGCGGGTGATGAGGAGGCGGCGATCTCACGCGGCCATGCTGCGTGCACTACTTCACTTTTTTACAGATGATTCACTTTACACACACACACACACACACACACACACACACACATACACACACACTCTGATATCTGATCTGTCTCGTGCACGGTCGATGCATGATGGAATCACACGGATGAATCACATTATTAAAACACAGGTTGCTGTACAAGCCGGGGAACAAATACACGGAGTAATAGACACTGATTACTATTTGAACATAGTAGATAACAGAATAACCGATATAACAAAACATAACAAGTATAGTTCAGACGAGCACTGCATAGTCCATAGGAGATTCCTGGTAAAAATGGTGTTAATCTAAAAGTGTTAATTATATATGTATGTATATATATATATACGGTTTTAGGTCATGCACTGTAAAAAAAAAAAAAAAAAAAGGGAAAATCAGAGTTTCCTGCTGTAAATGCTGCTGCTTTGGGGAAGGTTTTTTTTTCTTCTTCCCTAAGCTTCTCCGTGAATGAAAAATGTCTTTTAATGCTTTCTTTTTATTGTTTTTTTTTCTTTTTAACGGGGGAAGCCATGCGGCGGTCGGGGTCGGGCCGGCAGCCTACGAGCACCTGAGACCCGGCTCTACACGAAGGAGTTGAGGGAGTTCATGGCGGTAACGGGGGACGGCGCCTCCGAGCTCTCGTGGCCCTCGGCCGTGTCGCGGCCGCTGCCGCCGCTCTTCCCGCTATACTGGCCGATAAACGAGCCGTCCTCGTTGAACTGGCCGTCGCCTCCCTCGCCGTAGTCAACTAAACTGTCGTCACTGTCGTCTCTCTTAACTGTCCCGTTAGATGGCGTGCGGCTCCCTTTTAACGGTTTATGGTCCTCATTGTCGCTGAGGGAGAAAATAACATGCGGGTGTTAAAGGTGAGATGGTGTGACGGATGCAACAAGGAGATTAGTGATCACTTTTTTTAGATGGAGCACTGGATTTTTTTACCACAAGCTGCCGTGAAATCTGGTCAGGCAGTGGTAAATGTTGCAGATTCAGGGTGAAATTTTGGCTCTTTTCTGACAAATTGGAATTTTTGTCTTTGCTCCACGTCTAAAAAACGGCAGCCATGAATGATTAGTTGGTTTCCGTCAGGCAAACGGGGGAATAAAGCTGCAGCAAATCATACACACTGTTCACATTCCCCCTGAAACCAAGGACACACGTGATGTGGTCAATGTGAAGTGTTCCCTCCCGCAAGACAAGAGGTCGTGATGATTAAAAAAAAAAAAAAAACAGAAAAATCCAAGGCAATGACATGAATAAAAAACTTTGAAAAGCAAGTCTCAGCCAAACAATCCCCCCCCCACCAAAAAAAGCAAGCATGAGAATAACCAACCACACGTCGGCATAATGCATGGTACAATCTGCAAAGAAGGTTTTCTTTGGATTTCAGGATAAAACATTCCACATACATGAGTTGAACATCAATGAGATAAGATCACGAAGCCGCCATCATGTTCTTGGCTTTGAATTCAATATGAAGTTTGAACTGGACATGCTAAAATCATTAGTACACGTTTGTTGAAATGCACAAAATGACTACATATTCAAATCCTATAACATGCATACATTTTCTACCAGACCCGATGCATCCACCAACTATGGTGATTTTTTTTGGGGGTTTGGGCAGATCCCCAAAAAAGACATTTAATGTTGTCCAAGAACAATAATGATTCCGCTCTGGATCTAAATAAGACATTTGGATGCACTGAACATGATGAAGGCTTCATGATCAGATATTGAACATATTGATGAGAACCTGGGATGTTTTTTTTTTTTAAAGCAAGCATTTTTTTTGGTCATTTTTCTCCGCTTGAATGTCCAGCGACCCTCTTCATATGCTCCATGTACACCACAATGACCTTGAAACCCCTCCCCCACCCACACACACACACACACACACACACACACCGCCACCCTTACCTTTCCTGAGACACACACTCTTTCGACCAGACGCTGAAATCAGGCTGAGATCACACACATCACATCAGGTCTGGAGGACGTTTTACAGGAATTTGGGCGTTTTAACAGGTTCATAAAAGCTGCGTGTGAACAGAAACAGTCTGACTCTCTCTTAAAAGGCAAACAACAATAAGCTCCGGTGAGTTCACTTTATGCCTTTATTGACACGCCGTAAGCTTTCAGCTGAGCTCAATGGAAACAGCAAATGATATAAAGTTATATCGCTCTCACAAAGGCACTAGAAGAGTCCTACACTCTGCCTTGTGATTTATTCACTGACTGTGCTTTCGGGTCGATGTCCGTTGTCTTTCCACATGAGTTATAGAGGATGAAACTGGAGATATTCTGCAGGTTATTCTTTTCTCAGTGCCAATGCATCTCATGAAAAGACTAAAACCAACAATAACATTGATGCTAATAACATTGATGCTGCTTGATAGTTCTTCACATATCTGTTTGATTCCAAAACAGGGAAAACAATTACATCTCATTTCATCCTCATTATACATTATATAATAAATCCCTAAATTAATAGTTCTACTTTGAAATATAGAAGATTTAGAAGCTTAATATACTTCAAAGTATTAAATTATAGATATTCATTCAACAGAAAATTATGTTGTGACTGATATACTTAATGCATGAGCAGCATTTCATTGAATGAGATAAATATCTACGTATTTGGATTAATTTTATTAATTGTTTAGTCTTTTTTTAAAAAACAATAATAATGTTGTCTTTAAAAAAAAAGATAAAATTGTCTAAAATCAAGTAAAACTTTTACTCATAATGAAGTACTTTTTCACTCTGGTAGTGATATTTTTACTCAAGTAAAGTATCATTGAACTTTGTTCTCCAACGTAGAGATCTAAAACTAGATCACTATGTTATGTCTCCTTTAAAACAATAATTAATAATGTTGAGTTTGGTCTTTTCATAAATTATCTTAACAAACATGTAGAATTTCTCCAGTCTGACCCTTTAAAATCTGTTTAAAAGATGAAATAAACAGCTTTAACCAACTCCAGAAAACTCAGTGATGATTGATTCCCCCAAACATGCTGATAGTTTCATATTAAATCCATATGCATTTATACACTATATATCTAGTATATATATATATATAAACAATAATTCAATTCAACACATTATTGCCTACAGCATATTTTCATATACAAGATCTTCACACCATGCATATCACATATATATATATATATATATATATATATATATATATATATGTTTTTGTTATCACAGCATAGATTCCATAGAACAGATTTGTGTATACATAATACAAAAATGAATATAAAATATAAAAGCAAGACCATCTTATAAATTCACTTATATATATATATATATATAAAAAAAAGAAATTCCAAAATGCTGCTCTACAGGAGTAAAGTGCTTCATTTTTCTTTATTCTGCGTGCGGGTGGAGAAGCGGCCTACGAACAGGAGGCTGACAAGCGGAGCCGAACAACTGCCGTGATTCAGCAGAGATTCAATGACGTTCAATCACATCGGCATGTAAGTAGTGACACACGAGGCAGAGAGTTAGTGCTATTTATTCTGTACACGTGATGAGTAGCTTATTAGTACGATGGGCCTCGAAGCTCGGCCAGAGGCGTCGTTTTAGCTTAAGGCAGGAACTCACCCCCTACAGGGGTCGGGTAAGGACAATTTGAGAATCATAAATTTGATCGCAGCAATCTGGTCCATTTGAGACGCCAGAGGTGTCAAAACATCCGGCCAGAACCGGCCTGTTAACGGGGCCAAAACGGTCCCATTGAATGACTGTGTGACGAAAAAAATGGATCGATTATTGTTTTATATAAAAATGTAAAAGGCAGCTAGAATCTGTCATGGGATGAAATATTTACAATTTGCAGGAGATAACTTCAGCTGCTTCTAAATACTAAATACTGTAAAATGTTAATATTATCAGGTGAAAATATCTTAAATTTAATACAAATAGTCCAATATTGAGTAGAATGATTGATTTAGCAGATCATTTTGCTAATTCTCTATATATATATATATATATATATATATATATATATATATATATATATATATGTATATAGTCATTATGTGATAAAAAGCCTCAAAAATAAACCTCGAAATTAAAAATAAAAATGGAAATAAGTCACCAAAGGAATATTCTATTTCAAGATAATTCTACTCAATACTCGACTAATTGTACGAAACACAAGATATTTTCACTTGTTAAGATTCAAGTCATTATAATATGGAATAATTGAGACATCAAATTCTCCTGTTGGGTAAATTAATTTTTTGGTAATTAATATTGCGAATATTTAAATATATTTATCTACAATTGCAAACTATTCACATTTTTATCTCTTCTGAATGTACTGTAATGGGATATTTTGCAAGTTTTCAACACTTTCAACTTGTGAGTGGACGAATATTCTCCAGGAAATTGTCTGTTTGTGAATATTGGAACAATAAGAAATCATATGAGTCCTAACAGGATGTTAATTATAATTTAAAACATGTGTATTTACAGTAGCAGAGTACACAGAGTTCCGTACCTCGTACCAAAACGACGCCTCTGGGCTCGGGGTCAGTTGCAAATGAATCTAGCTTATTTATTTCCTTCCTGACTGTCTTTGCTTAAATGTTTCACACCCAGAACTCCTGGATCCCGAGAACCTGAAGCGTCCTGAAGGTGCCGCGTTGAGGACACGCACACAGTATAGAGGCCGTTTAACAAGTCGCAGGCGTCGCCGTCCAGGAAGTTCAGAAAAAACCCAGAAAAAACCCACGAGAAACAACAAAAAAACAAAAACAAAATCTTGTGCTTCACGGCGGCAGAAGTTCAGACGTGTTGTTGTGTGGATCCGGGGTCAGTTTATTGGTCAGCTGTAAGGGTTGATGGGAGGGAAGGAGTGCAGAGCTCCGACCCAGCCAGAGAGATTCGATCTGGGCAGAAAGCAGGCACGGAGCACAGGGGTTGATAGGGCTGATAGGTAAACATGGGCTCTGGGGGGTCTCCACAGGCCGCAGCACTTTCTCTCACCTGTATTCCCCAAAAGTACAGTCATCGTCTTTCATGGGCTGGAACTCGGGGTCCGTGTGCGCGTCCTCCTTCTCTTTCACTGCAGAGGGAAAAAAACGGAAAATCAAATAACAGCAGGCGAGAATCTGAACTTGTGCTTCTATCGTGTTTGAGATGATTTAAGTGATGTGTTTTTTTTCACTGCAAATTCAAGAAAGCATTAAATAGTGACACCTGCAGGCACCATAAACATCAGTATTTTTGCTGTGCTTAAAGATGATTTATTTTAATAATTTTAATCATTCCTGCAAAATACTGATTTTATCGCCTATGTAGCTGATGTTATTTCATTGAGAACTTTAACAAAACACAATTAATTCTAGTTTTTGCATTAGTTCCAGTACAATGATCGTGTTGTAAGATGAGAAGGAGCTTGTTGTAACGACAAGAGGAAGAATTAGAGCCTTCTAGTTGTTGTGGTAACAGACACTTATTTCTTTTTATATGATTCTGTGCAAAAACAAAACTACATTCTGAAAATACATTAAAATCCAAAATTGAAGTTCGGCAAATAAATAATGAGTTGCCCATGTTTTTATTTTATACTATATACTAACAGAATTTCCATCCTACATGTTCAGGCCGTAACATTTTTTTGTTTGTTTTTTTTACAAAAGAGAAGTTTTAATATAATCTTCTTACTCTCAATAACTGATTGAGTCCATTATTCATCCAGACAAACTCACACTGGTCTAATGATTATTTGACTTAAACACTGATCTAAAACAATTTAGGAAGAAATCGACTTTAAGGTAATGATTATAAATGCAGCTGTAGTATGCTACTATAGCGTTTAATACAAAAAAAAGTAGTATTTGGTTTTAATTATATGTCATTTCATGCATATTTGAAACGACAGAGGTTTTTATTGCAGATCTATTGTGCATTCATGAGCTTTTACAATAGAGATACTGGGGTGGGGGGGGGTTGCACAGGGTCCCAAAAAGCTAAACACAGCCCCTTAAAGCTGCCCAAACATTTAAACAGCCTCAAAACTGGCTCAAAAGAGCTTTAGACAACCCTCAGAAGGTAGAAATGGCTCCTAAAAAGCCCCAAAAAGCTAGAAAACGCAAATTAAAGCCACAGAAAGCTAGAAACCGCCCTAAACCCACACCTAGATTGACACTCTGCACATGCAAAAATTGCACACACTTGCTGCTGCTTTATTTATACTTATATTGTTATTGCACTAGCCATTACATAACAACAACTAGCTCATAATGCACATAGCTGGGACAATCAGTGTTGTCTTGTTTTGTCTTGTTGGATTTGTCTTTCCATACTCTGCTACTCATGTCTTGTCCTGTCATACCTGTTTGTTCGTTCCTAGTTTAGCAACACGAGGCAAAAGTAGCCTTAAGCTACTGCACTTTACCATTGTTAAAAATGTAGTTTAGGATTGGCTCGTCTTGTGCACCTGCACTTTAATGTTGTTGCACATGTAAAACGCATAGGATAGTGAGAAATGCAATTTCGATTCCTTTGTATGTCAAGTACATGTGAAGAAATTGACAATAAAATTGACTTTGACTTTGGCTTTCAAAATAACCCCCCAAAAAGCTAGAAAATGCAAGTAAGAGCCTCAAAAAGCCAGAATCAGCCGCGTGTTTTCTGCCCGTGCGTTACTCACCAGGATATTTCCCTCCCTTGTTCCTCTGGATGAAGCAGATGATGAGGAGGATGAGGATGAGGAGGGCGATGGCGCACATGAGGCCGATGAACCATCCCTGGGTGGCGATGTCCACCTGTCTGCTGGCCACGGCTGGACAGAGGACGACAACAGTCAACGCCCGACACTCCGACCGCCAGGAGCGAGAAAACGCCGTGATCGAGCGTCCGTTAAACTCTCACATCGTTTTAGTAGCTACTCGTTAGGACATTGTTTTTTTGTCGCCTCATGAGCGGATCATGATCGCGCGTTTTGTTACTGGAAAGTTTGGTGTTAGAGGAGTTAGACTGAGCTGATGGAAACGACCGTTCATCGTTTTCTCACGAACAAACAGACACACACGTACACAGAGTTTTACTGTGGGTGATATTAGGTCGGATATTACGAGACTAAACACACATCACGTCTACATGAGGATGGATCCACTGTCTTTAATTATCCCACTTGTTGAATATGAACCGTACAGTCATGCATCTGCATAGGAGAGTAGGTAAAGGACAAAAAACTACAAGTTCTGACACAAATGTCTGCTTTGCTGTTAAGGTTCTTTACGTCATCTCAAGTCAGATCAGACTCTGTTTCAGAGATACATCAATAAGTGACTTTCACCTGGTAATAAACCTACATATAAAAAATACTGTTGATCTGAAAGCATCGTCTCAGTAGTAAAACTGTAAATATAGTTATGAATTCTTCTAGATACTCCTCGTATTACACTTTCTCTGTTATTTTAATCTGCTTTTAAAATGGTCATTTTCTGATAAAATCGTGGTATGGATAGAAAGAAATTTTTTTTGGATTAAAACCTGTTTATTTGAATTCTTTGACCTTAATAATGTAGTTATAATGAATATAAAAAAATGTAATGAATTTACAGATTTTTTTAAATTTTAATTTAATTTGGTTTATTTAATTTTTTTCAACATGTTATTAAAATTCAATTGTGTTTTTTTGGTTAATTTAAACATTTACGCCACTGTTATTAATTAGAAAAACATATACTATAGATATATATTTTTTAAAGTAAAATATTTAGTTTGGTTCATTGTTTAGATGTTAAATCTAATGAAGGTTAATATACACAAAATTAGAAGATTTTTCATTAATAACAGTGTAGAATGTGTTGATTGTGAAAATAAAACAAAAAAAAAATGTGTATCTCTGAAACAAAGGCTGATCTTTCTTTCTCTTTCACGCCACAGCAAACGTCTAATGTCAGAATTCACAGTGAAATGTCGCTTGACTCCTCCGCTCACAGTCCGTCTCTCTCTATAAAATAACTACAGCGCATGCCTCGCATTCAAAGCCATCACAACACATCTAATAAACCCAAAAATACACAAATCTACGACACAGTCTAGACGTGACAGCGAGGCAGAGGTGGGCGGCGGCCCCTTTACCTGGGACCGTCACCAACAGCTCGTCGGAGCGGTGCGGCGCCCGGTCGGCGTGACCTTTGGCCACCAGGCGCACCCTATAGGAGAGGCCCTCCTTTAAGCCCCTGAGCACAAAGCTGCGAGAGCCGTTCACCGGCTCTTTCCGCCACTCGGCTTCCCCTTCACCTGCAGGAGGGACGGCGATGGAGAGAGGGATCGAACAGGCGTGAACACAACCACACACACACACACACACACACAACCACACACACACACGGGCCGCGCTGGGCCGCACAACATGGGAGCGTACTGGGTGGAGAATTAAAAGAAGCCCTTGTTTATAATGTTTTATAAAATACTTATAGCGCTGTAGAGGTCTGCTGGGCGATAAAACTGCATCCATGTTGTAATAGAATAAGAAAAAATGGTTAAATCTATTTTCTTATACTTTCTATTCATAATGAATTAATCACTCAGTCAAACAGTCATTTAACAGACTTGTTTAATATGAAGTGACAATTCTGCTTTTTTCTCCTGTTTGCTATAGAATTATTAAACTGATCAATATCATCATTATTAACTTATATGAAATATTTTATATCATTAATATTTTCTTAGCTATATCACCTACCTTTACATTTATGTAAATAAAGTCAATTGTTAAGCATAAATATTGCTAAAAAATAAATATTGGAATAAAAAATAATAAATAATTCAAATTATTAATAATTAATTATTAATAATTAATTATTATTAATATATATATATATAAATTTCAGTGAGTTTTACTATCTTATAATGTATTATTTTACCTCAGGAATTCGTTACTTCATTTAAAGGAGCCAATGATTCAGAATAGCAAATACTCACATTATGATGCATTATTTTATAATTACCTTGTCTTTTTTTCTTGATTCCTGTATATCTTTTTTTTTTAATTTTCGTATCTTTAAGATGTATTTTTTGTGTTATTTTCTCCATTTGTTGCAAGATATATGTATCACCTATCAAAATCCATTAAAATAACTGTATTTATGTATACCTATAATAATATAATGAGTGAGAAAGCATTATGATACTTGACCTCATAAGTCAGAAAACATTAAAAAATTATTAATTTTTGCTATAACACATTATGAATAATTATGAGTGCTTATAATTTAAGTTATACAGTGTTGTAAGCGCATTATAAGTACATTTAATTTTCATTATAGACACAGGGCTTCATGTTATTAAAATATCTACTGTTAAACTGCAGATAAAATCTATAAATCTATCTATATTAGATTGAATTATTATTTTCTATGAAATGATGCAGTTCTACAGGAATAATGAAATCTATGAATCTGTATGTGTTGAAGAACTGAATAAATGTTTGATGAAATCAGACATTATATGATTAACTGTTCTACTATGATGATATTTGATAATTAAAAAACTAAAATAAACTAAATAAACAGCAGGTGTGAGAGATTCATACCACCTATGGTAACTAACTGGCAGCAATTATCCAGAGAGTTACTGCAATTATTTATTTAATCATTCATTTTACAGTAGAAGTACTAAGGTACTGTTCTGTTGTGTATTAGATGATTAAATGTACACGAAAAATCGAATCATGTGATTGCAGTTGTATTTACAGTATTTTGTCTTTACTCTAAAATAAAAAAAATAAATACTGTGATTTCAAATGTAGTATCAGATCATTATTTAATACATATACATATATATTTTGATTTTAGTTGTATTCACTGTATTGTGTTTTTTACTGTAAAATTCAATTATGCACTGATTTTAGTTGTAGTATCAGGTGATTGAATGTACAAGAAGAATAAAATAGTGTGATTGCAATTGTATTTAAAATATTGTGTCTTTACTCTAAAATAAAATATCAATTAAATTTCTGTTGTAGTATAGCGTAGTGTAGACTACTTGTTAAACTCAATTAAATCATGTGTTTTCAGTTGTATTTACCTTATTGTTTCTTTAATGTAGAAATGAAATAAAACTCAATTATATACTGTGATTCCAAATGTAGTATTACATCATTAATCATACATTAAAATCACTTATATATTTTGATTTAAGTTGTACTTACAGTATTGTGTTTTTTACCGTAAAATTCAATTATGCACTGATTTTAGTTGTAGTATCAGGTGATGAAATGTAAATGTACAAGAAGAATAAAATAGTGTGATTGCAGTTGTATTTACAATATTGTGTCTTTACTCTAAAAATAAATATCAAATTAAATTTCTGTTGTAGTGTAGAGTAGTGTAGACTACTTGTTAAACTCAATTAAATAATGTCTTTCCAGTTGTACCTTTGTGTTTCTTTGCTGTAAAATAAAAATCAGTTATATACTATATATTTTCAAATATTTTCAGATTTCAAATGTAGTATCAGATCATTAATTATACATTAAAAACACTTATATATTTTGATTTAACTTATATTGACAGTATTGTGTTTTTTACTGTAAAATTCAATTATGCACTGATTTTAGTTGTAGTATTAGGTGATTAAATGTGCATAAAAAAAATCAATTAAATCCTCAGATTTCAGTTGTATTTACAGTATTAAGTGAGTACCTGTCTCATAATACACTCTGATGTACTGTAAAATATACATCAATCCACTGTGATGATGGTTTACAGTAACGTACTGTGATAACTGCAGATTTGACAGTAGAGTTCTACAGATAATGAGGTAGAAGCAGGAGTCTCTCAGCACCTGTGTGGAAGCTTCAGGTGTTTTTGTCGTTTGCTTACTGTTTTCTACTATGTATTCTAGGTAAAGGTTTTTCTCCGGGCCCCAGTATTCCCAACTGATCAGGGCGCCGTCCTCTCCCAGCGAGGAGCTAACGTTCCCGAACGGACTCGACTCGGGCGGCGCTGAGCACAACAAGAGAAAGAACACAGCGATCAGGACCCGACGGGCCGATCGGACGGTGGATGTTCTGTAAATGTTCTGTAAATGTTCTGAGCAGCATCAGAGCAGGGGCAACAATCCAGGAAACTCAAGACAAAGCAAAAAGACGATCATACGCTGCAAAAAGGTTAAACCTTAATGAGGGAAAATGTCTTTTAGCACAATTAGTCCAATATTGAGTAGAACTTTTCCAATTTTGCTTCTTTTTCTAGATCCATTTGTTCAATTCAATGAATTCAATACAATATTGTTTAAAGAAAACAAGATGGAATTCTTTGACTTTTCACCAAATAAGTTTTGTTTTACCTAATATTTTAGAACTTTCATTTCATTTTATGCTTTATATCTTCTATGTATATTTTTATCTAATAATTTTGACTTTTTTCTCTCATTATTAATAGGACTCTTTCTATATATATATTGGTTTTCATCCAAGTTATTTATCTATGTATATTATAATTGCAACTTTTCTTCATATATTTGGATAAAAACTAAATAAATTAACAAGATGAAGTTATTTGACTCATCATATTGTCTTTTTTTATTTTAATTATTTTTATTTTTTGTTTTATCTAATTTTTGGATGGTTTTATCCCATATTTGATTTTTTAACCAATAATATAGACTTTTTTCTTTTTTTTTTTAATAATGAAAAAAACATTTGGTTTTTCATCCTAATGTCTTTTTTTATCTAATTTTTGTATTATTATTATTATTATTATGATTTATTTTTTAATAAGAACAATAACAAAAACTAAACTAAACTACACCAGCTCGAACTAAGGAAAGTGATTTTACATCATAATCTTATATTTTAGAATTTATATGGACATAGTATAGATGTTTTTTTTTTTATCTACAAAGTTTTACATTTTTTATATTTCTGAAAAACAATAATGAAAAACAAAAAAAAAGATTAAATGTTTTGACTTTTTATGAATATTTTATTAAGGTTTTATCTCCTTATGGGATAATATATATATATTTGTCTTTTTTTATAATAACGATATTTGAACAAAGCTAATAATAACAATCAAACTAGATGAAATCAAACTTGAAGTAAGCCAAATAATGGCTGATATTGGACTACTTGTACGTGGAGCTTCATTTGTCTGCAGCGTATGACACAGCAGGCTCTGATGGCGTGTTGTGTATGTGTACCCTTGTGGGGCGGACGGCGTGGAGGAGGCCGTGCAATGGGATGAGAGGTTTGGGTGTTTCCTGCAAACAACAACATGGAGCACCACGTCAGCCACAAACAATCAAACAAACAAACAAACAAACAAACAAACTCCGTTCCACGCTGGAGCCGACGAACACAAGCAAAGCGTGGCCATGCAGGCAGGAAACAGCAGCCGAACACGCGACCCCGGAACGCTGAGGTCGCCAGAGATGGGAAAAATTAAAAAAAAAAAAAGACCTGTCTGGTTTTATCGTATGAAATATAAAAAAAGCCAAACAGCATGTTCATGTCCGAGTTTGACGGAAACATGCGTCACCTGAGCCCACATCCACATCCAGCTGTGGGGTCAGCGCTTGGAGAGAAAAACACAGCAGTCAGAGCAGCAAGTACTCAAGTACTGAAGTACACGGCGTACGTACCTTTACTTCACGTCTGATGCCTATTTATACTACACATTGGCAAGAAATAAGAAATAATAAACTTGCCTTGTACAATCAGGCAGCGCTGCAACTATTTTGATAGTCAATTCTCTCTCTTCTTAACAAATGACTCACATCAATTAATCGTTTTCCATAAATTAATCGATTTGAGTCTATCAATATAGTTTGTGATTAATGTAATTGTTGCCAACTAATTTATAAATCGTTGCAGCTTCATCATTAGTCAATTGATAGAAAATGTGTAAATTTATAAAATGTTGAAAAACTGATTCTAAATAATAAATTATGTCAAAACTTCAATGTTAAGAGAGGAAAGTTCTTCTTGTGCTTTATCTGTTTTTATATACCTAGTTTAATAAAGTTGTGTAGTTAATATGTCAGGAAAAAAGTACTTTTTATACTTTGTGTAAATGTTGACAATGAATTAAAGTATTTCTAATCTAAAGGATCTGAATACTTTTCTACCACCACTGTAATGCTGTGTAATGTAGATTTTAACATGAATTAAACAGCAGACGATCGTCATGCAGCTTCTGTAAATCACATGTTCCACTGATGGATGATTTATCATGCTGTGTAAAAGGCTGAACATGAAATAATAAATACATGAATGCTATGGAATAATGTGCATCACATGACAGCGTATCACAGCAAACAAGTTATATTCATACCTCAATTATTTTAGATTAATGGATCAATATGTCAGAAAACAGTGAAAAGTGATCATGACAATTTATCAAATTTCAATTTAGCATCAAATACTATAATAATATAAAACAGCTAAATCAAATTAGATAAAGATTATTTTTTACCTAAGGGTCCCATAATTTAATTATTTTTTTTAATCATAACAAAATCTATATGTTTTACAAATATGTGTGTCTTGTTTCAAATCAGAGAAATATTCTGAGACTATTCTGAGTAAAGACGTAAAACCAGCGGTCTGGACTTCTGTGAAGTTGTGATGTCACTCCCCTACCAATCACATAATCATTTTCATTATTTTTTTCAAAAAACAATAATGAAGACCAAGAATGACTTTTCATCATAATGTTTTAAATAATATTCTAGAGTTTTATCTCTATCTATCTTCAAAAAAAACAACATATTGTTTTATTATTATTAGTTAAATAAAACAGAGCCAGTGATGAATGAGAAGCCATTTTCAAAATAAAAGAAAAAAATTAAAATTATTGGCCAATTTTACTATTTAGTTAAGAAAAAAATTAACAAAAAAAACTCCAAAAGACATCATAATGCAAAGTAATTAAAAATAAATTAAAATTTCATCTTAATTCGTTTGTAATTATTGTTCGGAATGTTCATTTTAATTGTCCTTTCTAGAGGAGATGTAAAACTATATTGATTGATTTTGAACATACACTTAAGCCCGAAATGATTCTTACTATGTCAAAAACAAGGGATTTCTTTATTTTTCACTTACAAATTAGTATTTCACTTCAGTTTTTACTTAAATATGACACTTAAGAAAGTATGAAGCCTTAATTGATTTGTGTTTCGTAAATAAACTAAAAAATCACATCCAACAAATGACTATGATATAGAAAGCTCCTGCAGGGCATGCTGGGAAAACTGTCTTTATACATATACACTTTATAGTTGGAAGACTTTCTTTTGTGTCCTATTTAAGTAAAAACTGAGGTGGAAAAAAAAATCAAGAAATCCTTTGTATCTGAATAATTTTGGGCTTAAGTTTATGTCCTTAGTGACATCACAACTTCAAATAAGACCCAGAGAACTATAAATATGGGACCTTTCAACTATTAGTTGTATTAAACAATAAACACACAGACAGACAACGTCAGGCTTCACAGTGCAGATTAATGGGAACATTCTCTGCTGGGAAACACAGAAACACAATGACTACGATTTATTCTGCTCATTTCTCTTCTCTTGGGGGGGGGGCGACTCACCTTCGTCCGTGATGATGACGGCCTCCTGAGAGACGGCCGGGCCCGCTCCCCGCACCGTTTTGGCGTTCAAATAAAACCTGTAGCGCGTGCTGTACTTGAGGTTTCGCAAAGTGACCGAGGTCTCGTTGGCGTTCAGGGCCTGCTCCTCCACCGGGCCCAGATCATTGGAGTTATTGACTACAGGGGGGGTGGAGGGGTATATAGGCGGTAACAGGTGGAATAGAGGAGCAAAGGAGGAGGGGGGGGGCGTAGATGGGTGGATGGGGGGGTTTGAGTGTAAATAATGACAGAGGTGAAGGTGACAGCGTTTGGAGCAGAGGGATGAGGAATGACAAAAGTGGATTTGTTAATTTATGCCGTAACCTAGGCAACACACTTGAACTGTTGAGTTTGGCTCTAGCAATCCGAGTCTGAACAGGACGGCGGTTTCGGGAGCGAGAAGAGAAGTGACGTGACGTGACAGAGGTTCTACGGGTTTCTACGGCGACAGGAAACGGGTCGGATAAGGCCGTGCGCTGCCTGACCCACCTGGCTGGTACTTGAGGGTGTAGCCCGTGATGAGCCCGTTCCGGTCGTGGGGAGGACTCCACTCCAGGGTCAGGGAGTCCAGGTTGGGGTTGGTGATGGTCAGGGAGGAAGGAGCCGCAGGAACTGTGGAGAGGATCAGGAAACCACCGTTAATCCACCGGTAGACATCCGACTGTTCGACCAATCGAACTTACATCAGCAATGAAAATGCATTGGAATTCAACTAATCAACTAATAAATCATTATTTTTGACTGTAATAACTCACTTATTATTACCCATTTAAATGCTTTTAAAGGGACAATAGAACACATTAAATGTTTTTATTCTCTTCTCAAAAAGTTATAACATCTCATCTATATATACACATATATATATATAAAATATACATATTATATGTATATATATATATATATATATACATACATATAATATATATATATGTATTTATATATGTATATGTATATATGTATATATATACATATATACATTTATATATGCACATATATAATATATATACATTTATATATGCACATATATAATCGTCGTCACTTTTCTCTACACACACACCCTGCACCTTAAGTATGCATTAGCTATGTATATGTACGATATGTATGTGCTTATATATATATGTAAATATGTGTGTATGTGCATGTATGTATGTATATATGCTTTGCTTATGCATACTTTTTTCTTGCTATTTATTAGTATTTTTTTTCTTATGTCCATAATGCATACTGTGTATGCTGATCAACAAATTCTACGAATTTTGTACATAGTGTTGTGTATTTTTATTTTTTATAGCTTTTAATTTCTTTTTCTTCACTCTGTACGCTGCAGTAACAAGCAAATGTCCCCGTTGTGGGATCAGTAAAGTCCTATCTTATTTTATCTTATCTTAAAAGGTCTCTCAAAATTTACAATTTTAGATTTATCATTTGAATGACAAGATGATCAATATGAATCCACCTGGAATAGTAAACTAGTTGATATCATGTTTTTAATGTTGTAAAACAAATCAGCTGTAAAATGCACAAAAATCAAGTAAATGATCGACAAATCTTTAAAACCAAACTAAATGTCTAATCAAAAGTCTGCAGGGAGCAAAATGTATGTGCAAGTATGATCTAGTAGCGTTATTGAGTTTTACCCAGTCAGAGTTTAGACAAAAACTGCAGGACTTTTCACAGACTAAAATGTGACTAAACAAAGAAGACACAAATCCAAGACTAAAACTTTATCGGTAAAACAGCGGGACAGAACTCCCACCTCCTTCAGGCGTCTCGAACTGCTGGGTGGGGCTGGCTGGCCCCTCCCCCCGGCCGTTGTACACCTTGACGTTGAAGGAGTAGAGGCTGAAGGCGTGGAGGCCGGGCAGCAGGCCGTGGCTGTGGTTGCCGCTGAACGTCAGGATCTGCTTCTCCACGTGGTGCGGGTTGTGTTTGTGGAGGCTGCGCTCCCTCCAGTAGTAAACCTGCAGCCAGGCGGGGGGGGGGGGGGCGAGTACAGTTACTGCACTACTCCACTGAAGTACGAATCGAAGGTACTTGGAGGTAACCCATTTAAACCCAAATCTATATGGTACTCATGCAACTGAGAAAGGCAAGTGCTTCCTGTCACATGACGTCAGTGACTTCCTCCTACACTGCAAAAACTGAAATGTTAACAAGTGTTTTTTGTATATTTAGTCTAACATTTAGTGGAATTATTGTGTTCCACTGGCAGATAATTTAGCTCATTTCAAGCTTTTTTTTCCTGATTTGAGTCAAATTTTCAAAATTACATTGTCTTTACTCAAGAAACAAAAAAAGTGGAAAAAATAATTCTACTTAATATCTAATTAATTGTACGAAAACTACAATATTTTCACCAAGATTTCCGTTTTTGCAGTGTGAAAACATGGAGAAGAAAGAGTAGTTAAAATGATGATGATTTTCAACCCTGACATGTATATAATTATATATAAATATATAAATAATTTGGAATCTGTGATAAATAGTTTTTTTTTCAAAGCAGAGAATAAAACACAATTGCTAGTTACTCAACTGATGTAATTGTATGAATGAAAACTTCAGAAATAAATGGGATTAAATGGGTTACATTGATGCTACTTTATACTTACTACATTTCAGAGGAAACTATGGTACTTTCTACTCTTCTACGCTACATGAAGGATTAAGGTTTCTTTAGGCGTTATAACAAGAATAATTTTATTAGTAACCTCTTTTCATTCTGTGGAATCCGCAGAGTGACAGAAGACATTGAAAATAGTTTAAAAAATGATAGCACAGCAAACTATAGCAAAAACAGAGTAAATACAAGCATGTAAAGGCTAACAAAGATTAAGAATAAAATAACATTTTCCTACTTCTTAAACTAAGTAAAAGATTGAAAAATTGCTTATAAATAAATTTTAATGATCTCCACCTTTAATATCTGCAGCACTATAATGCAGCACAGGTCTATAAGCGACAATCATGCATCGTGCCGTACCTTATATCCTTTCAGATATCCACGAATCAGCTTATGAGGAACGGGATCCCAGTGCACCTCGGCCAGGGAGCTGTTCAGGACCAGGGCCTGGACGTTCTCTGGAGCCGCCACCGGTACTGAACAAACACGAGGAGAAGAAGAAGCACAGAAACACAAGCTCGGTTACAGTTCTAGATGCTGTAGATCTGGAAAAATCTGCATCAGGAAAGTCAAACTTAGTTCAGTTCATGCGTTGCATGAAGCACAATTTAATCTCAAGTGGGTTGGACCAGGATATTTTTAATATATTACTGCAAATGTATTATCTAAAACATATATTATGAATATTAAAATAATGATAATAATAAAAAAATCAACAGTTATTCTATATACATTCTATTGCTGCAATGAAATCTTGTTATTTATACAGATGCATATTAAGTAGAATTATCTGTAAATATCTTATTGCTTATTTCAATTTTTTTTTTTTTTTATTGGGTCGATTTAGTCTTGTTTTTTGCAAAACAAGATTAAACTGTTTGAGCTTTTATCTTAATGTAAGATTTTTTTCTCATATTTCTGACTTTAATTTCATATTTTGGGAAAAATAAACTGAAAATAAGCTAATTATCTGCAGCATTTACAAAACAAAAGTAAATATTTTATCCCTTAAGACCTAAAAGATTCTCACTGACTTGAACTGGTGCATATTTATTTATCTATCTATTTATTTGTTTGTAGCTCACAGTCCTCTCCGGAGTAGCCGATGGAAATGGCCGGCTCGGGTCCGGCTCCGTAGTCGTTGACGGCCTGAACTTTTAACTCGTAGGGGACGAACGTGGGCGTCCTGGAAACCACGAACTTGGAGGTGTTGGCGACGGTTACCGTGGTCCATTCGCTCTCCATCGACTTCTGCCTCCACATGACTTTATAGTGGAGCCCGGGGCCGTTGGACTGGAGCCCCGACAGCGGCTGGGGAGGACAACGGGTCATTTAATCTGGTTTTTACCGGTGCAGAACACGTCTGTTCAGACATTATGGTTCAGATGAGTCACGGGATTAAAGAAAAACTCATAAAACCAGGCTGTAACAGCAGAACGATCAGGTGTTTCCTATCAGGATTACAGGTAAAACTTTAGGATTATAACAGGTTAAACTTTAGGAATATAATAGGTAAAAGTTTAGGATTATAACAGGTAAAACTTGGATTATAATAGGTAACATTTTAGGATCATAACAGGTAAAACTTTAGAATTATAACAGGTAAAACTTTAGGATTAAAACAGGTAAAACTAGGATTATAACAGATGAAACTTTAGGATTATAATAGGTAAATTTTTTAGGATTATAAAAGGTAATACTTTAGGATTACAACAGATAAAACTAGGATTATAATAGGTAACATTTTAGGATTACAACAGGTACAATTTTAGTATTATAACAGGTAAAACTTTAGGAATACAACAGGTAAAACTGGGATTACAACAGGTAAAACTTTAGGATTATAATAGGTAAAATTTTAGGATCAAAACAGGTAAAACTTAAGAATTACAACAAGTAAAACTTTAGGATTAAAACAGGTAAAACTTTAGGATTATAATAGGTAAAACTTTAGGGTTATAACAGGTAAAACCAGGATTATAATAGGTAAAACTTTAAGATTATAATAGGTAAAATTTTTGGGATTATAATACGTCAAACTTTAGGATTATAAAAGGTAAAACATTAGGATTTAAACAGGAAAATTTTCATGACTATAACAGGTAAAACTTTAGGATATAATAGGTAACATTTTAGGATTACAACAGGTAAAACTGGGATTACAACAGGTAAAACTTTAGGATTATAATAGGTAAAATTTTAGGATCAAAACAGGTAAAATTTAAGAATTACAACAGGTAAAACTTTAGGATTAAAACAGGTAAAACTTTAGGATTATAATAGGTAAAACTTTAGGGTTATAACAGGTAAAACCAGGATTATAATAGGTAAAACTTTAAGATTATAATAGGTAAAATTTTTGGGATTATAATACGTCAAACTTTAGGATTATAAAAGGTAAAACATTAGGATTTAAACAGGAAAATTTTCATGACTATAACAGGTAAAACTTTAGGATATAATAGGTAACATTTTAGGATTACAACAGGTAAAACTGGGATTATATTAGGTAAAACTTTAGGATTATAATAGGTAAAATTTTAGGATTACAACAGGTAAAACTTTAGGATTATAACTGGTACAACTATAGGATTATAACAGGTAAAACTTTAGGATTATAATAGGTAAAACTTTAGGATATAATAGGTAACATTTTAGGATTACAACAGGTAAAACTGGGATTATATTAGGTAAAACTTTAGGATTATAATAGGTAAAACTTTAGGATTACAATTGGTAAAACTAGGATTATAATAGGTACAAATTTTAGGATTATAATAAGTAAAACTTCAGGATTACAACAGGTAAAGCTTCAGGATTACAACAGGTAAACCTTTAGCATAATAACAGGTAAAACTTTAGGATTACAACAGGTAAAACTTAAAAAAGGAAAACAACTGTGTTAATTTATTACCTTCCATGAGATTACAAGATTATCATGTTCTGTTCCAAAGCCCTGTACACCTGTTGGATTCTCGTCTGGAGCTGAAAAAAATGTATAAAGAAAGAAAACATTAAAACATCAAATCAAATCACATCAATATAGTGATTTTACTTTGAAATTACTCTGATGAATAAATTTCCCATTAAAATGTTCACTTAATTCAACAGGACGAGATTGATTTTAATAATTAAACCACAGCGTTTCATTATGGTGTGTTCAAGGTCTGCTCAGAAAAATGAGCATCATGAGTATCTAAAGTATATGTGGTCAAAATAACATGTATATTGATATTCTAATTTTAATATAACTACATGGTAGTTTACCGGCTGATAGGAACAGCATCTCCAACTATTTTACCATCACCGTACCTGCAGAGTCGGTCTTGAAGATCCTGGAGGGGAAGCTGGGCCGGCTGTAGCCCACGGCGTTGAGGGCCAGGACCCTGAAGGTGTAGTGGGCGTAGGGGGACAGCTTGAGGTGGGCCGTGGTCTTGCTGCCAGGAACCTCGGTCAGGTTGTGCCAGTGACCCCGATGGTGGAGCGAGTCTTCGTACTGGATCAGAAACTCTGCGTGGAAGTTAAAGAACAATGATCACACAGGAAAAATAGCTATTTCCAGCTTTGAGGCTGCAGGAAATGATGGTGTTGAGTAAGTAAAGAGTGGAGAAATCAATAAAAATATATTGAAACTAATGATTTCATGCTCAATCCATCAATTCTATAGGTGAAAGTCTATAGGTTAATTATAACTTACTTAGAGAGTTTAGCCTATTTCAAGTTGTTTGTGATTTTATCTGCAGTAAAACACAATGTTATTTTTTTCATAAAACATATCTTTTGACACTAGGTTTAGGTTCATAACCTTTGTGGTTGTAGACTTATTCCATATTTATTACAAATTAGAGCAGGAAAAGAGAAAAATAAGCCTGAGTCTTGAGTGGTTAAAGATTTAACCCATAAGAACCCAGACCCATTTATCCTTAAAGGAAAATGATGTGTGTTATACCATAGACACACATTTCTATTTTTTTTTTTCAAAATAAAACTTTTTATTTTTAACATCTCTGTAACATCAGTGGTAAACATATTCCATATCAGGATGATTAGTAAATGTCACTTTGGGACTTAATGAGTTAAGTTCAGACATAAAACCTCATCAGGAAGAGTCTGGAACCAACAGAGGTTTAATTCATCTGAAACTCCTTCATATAAAATAGTGTGACTTTGATTAAACATAATAATTAATGATTGTGTTTGAGTCCAAACTGTGCATCACTATGAGGATGCAACTTTCTGAGAGTTTATTAATCTCTATAATTATGGAGATTTCTATGAAATGTGTTCTGTGTTTAAATGAAACATCGCCTCCTGATGTCCTGACATTTAACCACTAGGACAAATCCTGAACAGAAATAAAAGTTGACTTGTTCTATGAAATCATGATTGTGAGAAGTACAGTGTGTTTAATATCCAAATACACACTTTAAAATCAAATGTAGGCCTTTATTAATCTCTATAATTATGGAGATTGCATGAAATTATTGTTTTAGTAAATGTCACTTTGGGAATTAATGAGTTAAGTTCAGACATAAAACCTCATCAGGAAGAGTCTGTGGGAACCAACGTTCTTGTTACACCGGTGTAACAACACTGTGGGTTCTTATTTGTTAAATTTAGAGGTGAAACAACTCAAATACAAGATCCCAAAATATTCAGAGTTGGAAAATAAATATCATATTCTGTAGACATTTATCTTCTGTAGATGGGCTTCAGTAAAGTGCCCCCCCCACACACACACACACACACACACACACACGTCAGACCCACTCTGAATAGGGCTGCTGTGCTCGTCTCCCGGGGTCCAGGTGAGCTGCACGCTCCTCTTCTTCTGGTCCGTGAGCTCCAGGTCTGTGGGGGGGTCTGGTCTCTCTGGGGCAGAAACAGGAAGCAGCGTCAGCACCGCCACATGTTTTCACTCTGACTCCACACAGACGCTTAAAAACGGCAGGCGGGAGGTTCATGCCACGGAAAGACGATGCAAAAAAAACCAACACAGAACCGAGTGGAGTGGCAGCAAAGCACGTGTCCTGTTATTTATTCCTTCTGTCGCAGGGTGTGTTTTACCCTCTGATAGGCCGCTCCATGCATGTGTGAAGCGTCTTTTTATAATTAGCCTGCATGAAATAAGAGTCTCAGGCTCAGTGAAGAGGTGAGCTTAACGCTCCGCTTTGGGAGCTGCTGAACTCGTGTTTGGAATAAATCCTCGCGTCAAATCAAACTCAGATTCGCTGAAATGTTAATTACTAAACTGTTTTTACAGCGGCTGAAGTCAAAGCTCATTTATTTTTTCATCGTTTAAGTGTCTGATTATGAGACGAAAAAGTTAATTCCACTTTCGTTTTTCTTTATAAAAAGTGTATAGTGTGATAACGGTTAATAATTATTAAATTCATGTCTACACATGCACTGCACTGGAAAAAATGAAATCTTCTTTTAGGTACAAATTGTTTGACTTTTTATCTTAGTATTGATTTATTTATCTCATAATTAGAAAACATACCGGCCAATAGAATGAGGTAATTACATTTTTTGCAGTGCACATATAATTAAATTAACCATTTAGAAAATATGAAAAAAATAAACACAAGTTTCCACTTTACAAAAAAAAAACAATTATTAACCATTAACAATCAATAAACATCTATTAACTTCAGTAAAATGAACTGCCTTTAAACACTTTATAGATGTCTGGTACATTATTTATGTGTGAAACTTGAATATCTTGCAAAATTACTCTGCATGAAATTAATGCTCCGCTTTTGGAATCGTTATGATAATGTTAAATTCATGCTTGGAATAATAATATTATCTCTGCATTCAATTGTGGGATGGAAATTGCTTCTATTTGCTTAAATGTTTGCAACCATGATTTAATTCAATGCATGCAAACTTTATGCATTTTTTTCCACACAAATGGCAAAAACACACACACATAATTTATGTCAAAATCAAAATGACAGACAGAAGTGAACGTAAAAAGTGTTGAATAGCATCTCCAGGCCACAACATGCTCCACTGGACACGAGTCATTCCACAAACAGCCCAGCACAGTCTGCTGCAGCTTTACCCATCACAACTGCTGGCTCGGGCTTGCTCTCTGCCGCCGTGGAGGAAACAAAAGGAGATTATCTGACTTTCAAATATTCATGTCACGCCGAGGCCTCTTTAAGTAAACTCTCGCACAATTAACCTTGAAGGGGATCTGAGAGTGAGTCCGTTGCTTAAGTGTCGGGGTTCAACTTCACGTAAAAAGACCCGAGAGGTAGAGCGGTTCGGCTTTAATAATTCGTGAGGAGGTTTTAATGCGTCGGTGAGTCCAGACGTTCCACATAGAGACAAACAGGCTTTGATCAGTTGGTTTTAAACCAAGCGAACCAGACTCAGCAACAGCTTCTCCAACAGGATTCCTTCTCCTTCTTCCCTGTTAAAAGGGGGGAATCTGTAATTTGTGATTCTGGGCTCTAAAAATAAAATTGATTTAACACTATGATGGTTGCACACAAATCCATTACCCATACACCCCAAGACATTCACACCCTACATAGTAGTTATTATTTTCATACTCCCAGTGTGTTATTATATTATTATAATCTGTCATTATTCCTGTTGTTGAGACTTCATTCATCCCGACAGCAATAAGACTTTATAACAACACATACAAATAACACTCACTGTAGTCACTGTCACTTTTTCACTGGTCACTTTTTTTTCTCTTCACACACACCCTGCACCTTAAGTGTGCATTGGCTATGTATGTGTACATGTGGGTATGTGCGTGGATATGTATGTCCATATATATATATGCAAATATGTGTGTACGTGCATGTATGTATGTATATATGCCTTGCTTATGCATACTTTTTTTTTTCTTACTTTTTTCTTACTATTTATTATTTGTACATTGTGTTGTGTGTTTTTTATTTTTATTTCTTTATAGTTTTTTTATCTTCAGATTTATTTTCTGCTCTTTATCTGTAACGCTGCAGTAACACACAAATTTCCCCGTTGTGGGATCAATAAAGTTTTATCTTATCTTATCTTATCTTATCTTACAAATACATTCGCCTCACGTATTAGTTATTTAAGGTAAGATGAGAAAGTCAAAAACTTATTTAAAATAGGTTTCAGAACCATTTATCAGGTCTCTAAAAATGTACATTTTGTGTTCATGTTGGTATATGGTCATTTAAAAGTTCTTTGTATAATTTTTTTCACAAAAATCACAATTTTGTGCATTTTTTTTCCACACGAAATGTCAAATAGTGTAACCAAAAGAGAATGATACATTTTAAATATAAAGTTTTACCTGTTACCTGTTGTGCTTAACTTCTATAACTTTGCATTTGCAGCACATTTGAAGTAATTACATAATAAAGCTGACTTTGACTTTACTTGCTGAAATGAAGCTTACGGGGAGAAAATTTAAATAAAACAAAATTCTACAAAAGGTCACGACCTCTGTGTCTTCAATGTCGGCTACAGCCCTGAACACAGAGCAGGTAAAATACACAAAGATATGAGCATTGTAGGTGATAGTGAACATTTTTCAGATAAAACACCACGCTTAGCTGCTACGTACCGACCACGGTGAGCTCGGCGCTGGCCGAGTCGTGGTCCAGCGTCGTGTTGATGATGCACGTGTACACGCCGGCGTCGTTCTCCGTCACGTCAGGGATGGTGAGGCTGTCAGAGTCCACCATCAACCTGGTAAAATTAAAAGAAAATTACATTCTATGAAGTTATATAACATGTAAAATCCTAATTAACACTAAATAAAGTATTTTTATCTGTAGAGAAACACAATGTTATTGTTACAGAATTAAGAAAATACTATAATACTATTACTATACACACGTGTGTATGTGCGTATATATATATGCAAATATGTAACTATGTGTGTATGTGCATGTATGTATGTATATATGCTTTTCTTATGCATACTTTTTTCTGGCTATTTATTAGTATTTTTTTTTCCATTCTAAATATGTCCAATCCAATGAATTTTGTACATAGTGTTGTGTATATGGGGATCAATAAAGTCATATCTTAAAAAGTGAAATCTTTACAGGTGAAAATCTGTTTTTGGTAGAATTAGTCCAATACTGAGTAGAATTATATTACTGCACATGCAGGTTATCTATTTTATTTCAAATTTTTTTCCTGATTTGTAACTTTCTTAAAAAAATAGGATAAATTATTTGCAATATTCTATTCTATATTGGACTATTTTTACCGAAAACAAACATTTTTTCACCTGTTAATATTTCCGTTTTGGTAGAATATTTTGATATTTATTTATTCTATATTTTTTGGACGAATAATTGATATTTTAACTCTTATCTTATTATGGGGGATTTATACTATATTTGATGTGTAACAGCAGCATGAATGGATTCTGACTCTTCTGTAGTCACATAACCTTTCAGAACCTTTGCGGTTGTTCAGACGTTCCATATTTTTTTTAATCATTCATAGCAGGAAAACTGAAAACAGGTCAAAGCCAACGTGGAGCCGTTTCACCTCTCGTCGTCGGGCAGCTCGCCGTCGTCCTTCAGCCACGTCATCGTGGGCACCAGCGACGGGTCGTGTTTCACTTTACACTCGAACACCACGGACCGGCCCCGCTGGACCACCCGGTACTCCGGCTGCTTCAGGATGCGGGTCGGCTCTGGTGGCACAAAAAAAAAAAAGACACAAAAATCAACCCCGGTGGTTCTTAAACTTCCAAATATTAAGATTTCGTCCGTTTTTTGGCCCCTTGTAAGAAGAACTCAATACTGGATCAATTTATGCTTAAAGTGATGTATAGTTTAATTATACTTAACAGATTAATCGTTTATTTACTGATCAAACGATTAATCAAATGAACTCATCAGAAGTCAAACTTTAGGAATGATGTCTAAATTAAAAAAATACTAACACGAGTAATAATCCTGAAATAAAAATGAGAATACGTATTATCAGAAAAATGTATTTTCAGTATCAAAAGTAAAAATACTAATTATTTGAGTAATAATGAAATCTTTATTCAAATGAGCTTGTCAAACTTTAATATTTTACTTTAGTAAAAGTAGGAATTATGTCAAAAAATGACTCAATAACAAGAAAAAAGTTTAAATTGAGAATGTTTTAAGTAAAAGTACAGAAGTCGTATCAGCTAAATTTACTTAAATCAATAATTAACTAAGTACAGAAGTATTATTAGAATAAAAGCTACAGCACTCATTATGCAGACTGTGTTATATTATTACAGCAGGTTATACTACTTGTTTATAATCATTAAATAAATGTGAGAGAATTTTCATGTTTTTGTTTGTCAATGTAAATCCATGTAAAGATATTATATTTATATAAGATAAGAAAAATGACTGTATTTATTATGTATTATTTGGCAGCTTTCACAAAGCGGGAAAATTAAAAAAAAGAAAAGAGTCAACTATTAATATATATATATTATATATATATATATATATATATATAATATTTAGATATAATGTAATTGACTAATACTATTAGTAAATATTAAATTATATTTATATATACACTCAAAGAAATTACATTTTATTTTTTTGTATATGACAATATTACATATATATAAAGGCATATAAACACAGAAATTGTATGAAAATATAAAAATATTCATTTGCAAATTAAAGCTGACAGATAACCAGTGGAGTTTATAATAGCATCAGATGGACATAAATGTACATGTTACTGCCCGTCGTGTTCCCTGACCTTTGACCTCCAGGTAGACGTGGTTCTCGTAGATGCCCAGCATGTTCCTGGCCACACACGTGTACTTCCCTCCGTTCCTCGCCTGGGCCACGTTGATCTCCAGCGTCCCGTTGTCGTGCAGCTTGTAGGTTTCCTCGTCCAGCGTCCCAGAGCGGCTGTCCTTAAACCTGCACAGTCATTCACACATAATCTGAATTAACTAAGTTAGGTCTGCTGCTGTCAGACTACAACAAACACTGCTAAAACCAAACATTTGGTGCAGCTATCCTATATTCTATCATATTATATTTTGTATATGCTATTTATTTATATACTCTGAATGCAATCTGTCTTTTCTTGCATGTTTCTCTTCCTGCTGCTGCTAATGCAATTCCCCTGCTGTGGGACAAATAAAGGTTTATCTATCTATCTGTAAAAACTAAAAAATATCTATAATAATAATAATAGTTTTTTACTCTTTGCTTTCGGCTGTTAAACATGTCAATCAATTCATGTTCATTCTGACAATACAAGACAAACTGTTAACCTCTATCCTCTAGAATTATGGGAAATGTAGTGATTCTTTTATAGAAAGAAAAATCTAGTGTATCTCAACCTTTGTTGCAGTAATTCTTATTTTCAATTAACTTGTGATATCAAATAAAAGTCCACATACATCTGCAGCTATATGTATCTATAAAGACTCAAAAAGTCCCAGTACTATAACAGAATCCAGCTTAAATGAATTTCCTTTATACACACATCCTGCACCTTAAGTATGCATTAGCTATGTATGTGTACATGTGTGTATGTGCGTATATATGCAAATATGTAAATGTGTGTGTGTGTGTATGTATGTAGGTATGTACGTTCATGTATGTATGTATATATGCTTTGCTTATGCATACTTTTTTCTTGATATTTATTAGTATTTTTTCTCCATTCTATGTCCATAATGCATACTGTGTATGCAGATCAACAAATTCTACAAATTTTGTACATAGTGTTGTGTATTTTTATTTTCTTTAGCTTTTATTTTATTTTTCTTTACTCTGTACGCTGCAGTAACAAGCAAATTTTCCCGTTGTGGGATCAATAAAGTCTTATCTTATCTTATTTATTAATGAGTCAGCTGAACATATTTTTGCCCTTCCTCTTTTTTTATGGAGCATAAATAAATAAAAAATGATCTCACCATGTGATTTTGGGGATGGGCGAGCCGAAGGAGGAGCAGTCCAGCAGGACGCGGTGGTTCCTGATGACCTGGTACACCACGTTGGCCGGCGTCAGCACCCTGGGCGGCTCGGCTGCAGCGGCAAACACCCAGAGATTATCACGGGCCAGAAACGCACACATGAACCCCCCCACCCCCCGTGTGGTGGCGTTTGATGGGCCGTAAATAATGCATGACTGTGTGTTATTTATCTGCTGGCTGGGCGCTGGCATCTCGCAGCCAAGGCAAGTCAAGTTAATTTTATTTGTAAAGCCCGAAAATCACAAATCACGGATTCAGCCCCGAAAATGTTTAACAGGGAAAAGGGATCTCGCATTAATATTATTATTGAATGAATGTAAACGTGAAGCAGAAGTCAAATAAACGTGGACTCACAGAGCACGTTGACGAAGGCGTTGGACAGCAGGTAGCCGTACTCATTGGAGATGTTACACTGAAAAACAGCACTGGACCCCGTCTGCACGTCGGTGAAGATGATGGTGTCGTCCTCCACCTTCCTGCTCAGGTCCTTCGGCGAATCTGTTCGCGACGAGAAAGTCCGTGACTCAAGTTCTAGTTACATCATGTACGTTTGTTAAATCAGCAGAAAAAAAACGTCGAGTTTTTAGAGCAGCTGGAGTCAAATCTCATTTATTTCCTCAACTCTGAAGCATCAGATTTATATTTTAGCAGGAACTAATAGAAGAAGTTATAATCCATATAAATTAGAGCTGCAACTAATGATCACTCTGATAGTTGATTAACCTATTATTTATTAAAATGACTAAATAATTTGTTGTTTGCTTCATAAAATTGGTGTAAAATGTTGAGAAATGTTTCCCAAAAGTGAAGATTCCACTGAAAATTACTTTTTTGTCTAGGCCAACAGTCCACAACACAAAGATCATCCGTTTACTATTATTGAAACTGAAGAAACTCAAACTGATTCATTGATAAAGTAGTAAGTGATTAATGTGATAGTGGTAACTAATTGATTGACTAATTGTTGCAGCGTTAATGTGCATATTCCGTCTTTTCCCTCATTACTAATCAGCCCATTCGTATGCTGCAAAAAGTAAAATCTCAACAGGTTAAAATATCTTGTTTTTGGTCCAATATTGAGAAGAACCTTAATTATCTGCCATGAAATGAGATAATTCCACTTAATATTGGACTAATTGTACGGAAAAAACAAGATATTTTCACCTGAGGAGATTTTACTTTTTGCAGTGTACTGTTCAATCTTCCTGTTTTCATACATTAAATATATTCTTTGCACATTCTTTCAGAATAATAAAATACTACTTTCTTCTTTTCTCATTAATATCAAACCAACTCCGTCCCGTAGAGAAGAAAACATGTTTCCCAGCAGCTGTAAATGTAAAACCTGAGGCAGCAGTAAAGTGGCGGTGGTCGGGTGTGGACTCACTCTCTATGGGGATGCCGTTCATGGCCCAGGTGATGGAGGGCTTGGGCGTCCCGCTGGCCCTGCAGGTCAGCACGCCGTTCTCTCTGGGGGCCAGGACCAGGTTCCTGGGGGCGCCGCTGATCCAGTACGGAGCCGCTGGAAGCAGAAGGGAACAGAAGGAATCAACCAGGGGGCACGGACAACCTGCACAGGAACGACCGATGCCGACGCTCCCGTGACCCTTCACCTTTGACCACGACGCGGATGGTGTGGTGGACCGAGCCGTGCCGGTTCCTGGCGGTGCAGCGGTACTCGCCGGCGTCCGACTCGGACACGTCCACGATGCGCAGCGTCTTCTGGAAGTGAAGGCTGGACGTCCGCTTGGCCGGGAAGTCTCCGCTCAGCTTAGTCCACGTGATGTCAGGAGTGGGACTGGATTCACAGAGAGGGAAGATTCATCTACTACATCATGGATCGATTAATAGTCCTGTGATCCAGCTACATCATCTGTGCTCGGTCAGTTGGCCTGCCAGATGTCATATATATATATATACATATATATATATATCCATCCATCCATCCATTTTCTATCCCGCTTATTCCCTTTCGGGGTCGCAGGGGTCTGCTGGAGCCTATCCCAGCGCATTTATGGCGAGAGGCAGGGATACACCCCAGATGGTCGCCAGCCAATCGTGGGGCACACACACCATTCACACACCATTCACACACACACTCACACCTATGGGCAATTTAGATTTGCCAATTAACCTGAGCATGTTTTGTATTGTGGGAGGAAGCCGGAGTACCCGGTGAAAACCCACGCAGACACGGGGAGAACATGCAAACTCCACACAGAAAGGTCCCAGACCCAGGCCCCAAGGCGGTCTTGAACCTGCGACCTTCTTGCTGTGAGGCAACAGTGCTACCCACTGCTCCACCGTGTCGCCCTATATATATATATATATGTATATATATATATATATATATATATATATATATATGTATATATATATATATATATATATATATATATATATATATATATATATATATATATATGTATATATATATATATATATATATATATATATATATATATATATATATATATGACTTTTACATATTATTATTTTATACCTATTTTACACCTTTAAGGCAAAAAATACATTTTTTTCTCAAACAAACCTGTGATAATAAACAATAAATAAAATTGAGATCCTTCTTTTTTATATACATATATATTGTATATATACACATGCATAAAATGCAGATATATATATACAAATACATATACACATATAGTATATTTATGTATACGGGATGTGGTATAACCCTCAACCAGATAGTTCATAAAAAGTTTTTAAAAAGTAAAACCACATGCTTTCAACTAGTATTATATTCTATTAATTATTTAACTACTACAATATTTGACATTTCATGTCAAAAATTGCACAAAATGCAGATTTTTGTGAACTATAATGATACAAATGGACTTGTAATTGACCACACGTTGTACATTAAACAGGTGATCTGATGCTGATTTGCACTATTCAAATTAAATTTCAATGCATTTGCTATTATTGTTTAATCACCTTTTTTATTTGGTACCTTTAACATCATTTGCATTGTGGAGTTTTCAGGTTTTTAATTTCACAGTCACACTGGTTGAATTTAAGTTAAAAAAAAGTCACTGAATCGGATCATTCTAAATGGACCAATATGGAACCAGAACAGTGAATGGAATCGCTGCTTAAACTAATCGTTCCCCCCCTAGTGATGATGATGATGATGATGATGATGATGGTGGTGATGATGAAGCTCCTCCATTACTCACAGGCCCTCGGCGACACACTCCATCTCCAGCACCTGTCCTCTCAGCACCATCTTGGAGCTGGAGGTTCCGGTCGGGATGAGGAACGTCGGCTTCCTCTCGTCCGCCGGCTCCTCTGCAGCCACACGAGCAGATTTATTACACACACACACACACACACACACACACACACACACACACAGCCGCCTCTGAATTAGCTCATATGGCTAATAAAGATGCTTCTGTGTCTCACAGGCACTTAGCCGCTTTATTCTCATTTTTACAGCCATGTTGTATTTCATTAGCCTGTTTTCTGTGCGTGTTTTTTATCGCCCAATTCGCCTCTGGCGCTATAATAAAAAAGTAGAAGAAATTGAGACTCAGAATGTGAAGCTTTTTTTGCCTTTTAAATCGCCAAATAAGTGATCTACTAAACTACCAGATTGGATGGTGATGATGGTTGTTATGATGGAAAAGGCCGTTTGCCCTAAAGTAAATTATGAAGAATAAATTGACAAAAATACAACCAAATGATCAGGATCAGAGCTGCAACCAGCAACTACTCTGATAGTTGAGCAACCTATTGATTTGTGGAATGATTCATCCCTGGTTTGGTTCATAAAAGTGTGTAGAATGACAATCACTGTTTCCAAAGGCTGAAGATTCAACCTAAAATTTACTATTATAGAAAACTAAAGAAACCAGAAAATAATCTTAAAAATTATGCTAATTGAAACTAATTGATAATTAAACTAATTGATGACTAACGTAATAATTGGAATAATTGGCTATTCACTTTAATAGATTCAAATTCAAGCCACTGGAACTATAATAAAACACTGAAAATAATGAGTAAATTGAGAATTAGAAAAAATAGGCTTTTTTCAGTCGGCAAAATAATTATCTACTAAACCAGCAGATCACACATTTATAGACAGTGAAATAAAACAAATGTCTTTCGATCAGTAAGGAATGAAGAGAGATGAAGGATTCAGTCAGGATGTGCAGGAGCAGCAGGAAACAAAAAGGATCAATTAGACATGTTTAGACTGTCGTGTTGTGATCAAATGAATTGATTAATTAATTTCTAATTCCTTTCAATTACAATTATTTCATTGTCTTCACTTCTTCAGTTTAACTCTGAAGTGTCAGCTTTATATTTCTATTTGGAACTAATAGAACACTCCCTTAGCAAAAGTTTCTATTTTATTGCGTGTTAATGGTTAATAATTCATTATTATTAATAATATACTGTGGTGGTGCAATTAGTCCAATATTGAGTTGGCTGACAATTTTATTTATTTCAAGTTTTTCAAAGAATTTGAGACAAAAAAATGGAATAAATGAGGTAGCCTATAATATGAAATAAAAACAAAACATGAACATTGTGAGTTTTAGCCAATTTAGTCTTGTTTTCTCTAAATAAGATTTAATTGTGTCTTTATTAATCTCATAATGCCGATCAGATAATTCAAGATAATTTAATCTAAATACCCAATAAAAGTGGTTAATGATTAATAATTCATTAATTAGCATCTAAAGATGAGCTACAATTAACAAGTGGAAATATATTTTTTGTACAATTGGTCCAACATTAAGTAGAAATATTTTGATATTTACCTTTTAATCAGTTGGACATTGATTATCAGACAGATGTTCATGCTGCACAATCAGTTCATGCAGAGCTCGTTAACAGGAGGAAATCACTAATTAAAGGTTCTTTAATTAAATGGACAGAGCAGGAGTGACAGGAGGAAACTGGGGTTGGAGGGTTAGTGGGTAAATACAGACTGGGGTCTGGGGTGGGGGGGCACCAGGTGGAGCCACATATCACTGCTCAATGAACCAGGAGGACCAGGTTCATGTGCTGAGGGGTTAGTGACAGCGGGTCAGCTCTAGGAGACACTAGGGGGCGCCAAAACTCACCACTAAACAAATCAGTGTCATTGTAAAAAGCTGCCATTGTGTCATTGATTGCATCCACTGAAACAACAGGAAATAAAAAAAGAACAAAAAAACACGCCACAGGTTTAAAATAATCATCAGGCACATGCTTCACGACACTTTAACATGAAACTAACACTTCAGATGGCTGAAAAAGTCAAACATATGAGGAATGAAGGTCACAAAGGAGCCGCTTCTGCTATAAAAATGACTCAAAGTGATTATTAAAATAGCAACTAATCGATTAATCATTGCAGTTTTACAATTAGTCAACAACAGAAAATGAGTAAATTGTAAATAAGACAATTATAATAAAAGAAACTAGAAATAAACCAATGATCAAGATCAGAGTTGCAACTAACGACTATTCTGTCAATAATCTATTGATTATTGAAATGATTAATCGTTTAGTTGAGTGGTTCATAAAATGGTGTAAAATAAAGATCAGTCCACATCCCAAAGATCAGTTTACTATCATAGACGACTGAAGAAACCAGAAAATAATCAGATTTGAGAAGCTGCAACCAGAGAATATGGACATGCCCTGTTTTAAATGCAGCAAATCTCGTTGCAATTTGAGAGCAGAACCAATAATCAATAATCACTGTTATTGCATCATAAAAAGTAAGTGAAAGACATGAATCATCTGAAGTGAAATCATCTGAAAACATGAGCTCTGATCACTTTTTGTCAGAGATTTTATGTGTCGTATTGTCCCTTTAAACGTATTTGAACAGGTAATAGTGAGTGAAAATAAAATTTTATAAATATAAATATAATGAAATATTCAAGAATGATAAAAAAGTAAGTAAGTAAAAGTAAAGTAAAGTAAAGTAAATGAACTGTGATCACTTTAGTTAATCATTATATATATATATATATATATATATATATATATATATATAACATTATTATATAGATGATTTTTCATTGTTCTGATTATCAATTTAAAATTTATATATATATATATATATATATATATATATATATATATATATATATATACATATATATATACATATATATATGTATATATATATATATGTATATATGTGTGTATGTATATATATATTCAATATTCAATATCAATCAATCAGAACAAGTGATTTTTCAGCAACAGGTGATTTATTTTGATTGTAAATGTACCTTAAATGGATAGTTTTAAGTTTTTAATACAAATTAATCATGTGAGTGGACAAGTTTGCTTTTAAATTGATTATCAGAACAATGAAAAATCATCTCTATAATAATGTTCAACCTTAATTCCTGTTTTTAGTAGTAGTAATTTTATTCTTATTGATAATAATAATTTAAAGAATCATCTACTTTTGTGTGTGTGTGTGCATGTTGAGGACATTTTAACGTATTATTTAATAATATTAAATAAAGGCCTGTTGGAGGCCAGACTTCTCTTCTCTCAGAATAATCAACTCAACACGCCTGGCGGACAGAGATGAGACAATCTGTCTTTTCAGTCTGGACGAGTACCGTCAGAGAAAGGAAACGCTGTTCCCTGCTGGACACACACACACACACACACACACACACACACACACAGACTTACTGTTGAGGACCTTGACGGTGATGGGCTGCTTCTGCTGGATGGTCTGCGTGTAGGGGAAGCGGGCGTAGCAGATGTAGTCGCTGCGGGAGTCCTCCCGCAGGACGTTGGAGAAGTACAGGTCTCCGTTCAGGGACTGGGACACGCGGCGGCTCTGAGGAAGCCTCTGGAAGTCTGAGAAGTGCATGTCATGAAGATCAGACGCTAAGATCCACTCAATAAAGACAAGTTTTCACATTTATCAATCAGGGAGAAGTCGAGTTGAGGTATCAACTCAGGCTTTTTAAAAAGTAAAAGCATAAAAGTTCTGGTTTCAAATCTAATTCAAAGTATAAAAGTAAATGTAAACAATCCACTTTTTCAGATTATGTGTTGTACTGTCCCTTTAAAAGTATTTGAACACATAAAAGTGAATCAATTAAATATAATGGTCAAGAATGAGAACAACTGGTTTTAAGGTAAAAACAACCTTTAATTTCCAATATATGAACTGAAATCACTTTTTTTCAAGAGAAAAATCGTTTTATGTGTCGTTTCATCCTTTTAAGGGGATTTTAACAAATAAAGGTCTGGATTGGTTATAGTTCAGGGAACTTTTTACTGAAGTAAAAGTGTAAAAGTTCTGGTTTCAAAAGTACTAAAAATAATATTGCAGTTTATGTGTTGTATTAGTAGTATTTGAACAGGAGATATTGACTAAATAAGAGTAGATAAATCTATTAAATAGAGAACTTTAACTCACAATATATGACCTGTGCATATATGCATATGTGCATATATCATCAATATCCACATCATCAATACACTAATACAACTTTTGATATAATATTAGTAGGGCTGCATACACAGATTCTGACTCTTCTGCTGTAGATTTCCTTCGATACCACATTTAAGGTCATAACCTCTCTGGTTGTGTCCAGATGTTGATCACTTAGAGCAGGAAGACTGTAGAATAAGCCTGTGGCTTAACGAATGTGCTCATAACAGTGAATCAGCGTCGGCCACCGTGGTTAATACACTAGCAGAGGTAATAAAGCTCCTGTTTGACTGAACTGACCCGTCAGGTCAGTGCATATCGCCTAATTCACTCTAATACTTAGTGGAATTACATTAAGTGCAGGGCAAAGGTTGATTGTGGCGGCGACACGTTCTGTGTCTCCACATTAAAGCACCGTCCTTCATGCCCAGAACATTAAAGAGTTACAGGGGAGCGTGCGTGTGTGTGTGTGTGTGTGTGTGTGTGTGTGTGTGTGTGTGTGTGTGTGTGCGGCTTTAGCCGTAATCCTCACTGTTGTCCATCCAGAAGATGATGGGAGGCGGGAGGCCGGCGGGGGGTCGGCACGGCAACACCAGGGACACGCCCTCCTGCACCACGATTGGCTTGATCCTCTCCTTGGACCACAGAGGAGACCCTGGATTGGTCGGGGGAGAACACACACACACACACACACACACACACACACACGCACGCGACATTAGATGGATAGCCTCATAATTTGACATGAAACATGTGATGTTAATGGACGGTCGCTGGCGTGACGACAGGAAAAAATAAGAGGGATGATCCCTAACTGAATTAGAGGATGAACACAAAGGGACAGACAGCTGCTTCCTTTCAAACTCCAACCTGCACTGCTCCTTTTTTACTTAGAATAAAAAGGATGAATGTTGCTCATCCAGTTTTTTTCTTCATTTACACGATGGCAGACAACTTGCTTTTTGTTTAAGACAACAATTTAAGCGGAAAAAAAAAAGTTCACAATTACTTCCTGTCACATGATGTCACTTTCTTCAAATTATTATTATTATTCTCAACATGCATATATTTATTTAATCAAATTTTGCACCAGGGATATTTATGATTTATCTTAACTAGTAAAGATAGTAGTAGTTAAGTAATTAAAGTCTCTGACTGTAATTTTCTACTCAAAATAAAAGATATATATATATATATATATATATATATATATATATATATATATATATATATATATATATATATATAATGTTACTCATGCATGACATGACACTAGACAACTTATCCAAAAAAAAAGTTTTCATGTGCTTCCTCTCAAATGAAGTAGTTTTATGTAGGTTATTATAAGTGTGTATTAGTGTATTTAATATGATTTTGTACCTGGGATAAAAAAAAATGTTTTTTATAGACATATTTGTGCAAGTGACAACTACATATATTTGTCATTTTCCACTCAAAATGAAGAAAATATAAATGTTACTGTATAAATGGACTTCTTTTTTTAATGACAAGTTGCATCAACTTCCTCTCTAGAACATGAAGGGAAAACTTTCCATAAGAAGGTTGTATAATTTAAATTACTATAACTATATATGTGTATATATGTATTACTCGCTCAAGTCTGCAGAAAAAGGTGATAAATAGTTTTTTGTGCATAACATGACTGTTAGTGACTCAATAATGAGCAGCTGAGTGGGTTGAACAGGTGAATTGTTAGACATGCGATGCTGCGTTAATGGAGGCTGTGAAAACCGGTCCTCACTGGGCTGCCGTACGACGATGTTGTTGGACACGGCGGCGCCGTGCTTGTTGCGCGCCGTGCACTGGTACACGCCCTCGTAGTGCTCGGCCTTCTCCCTGCTGATGTCCACCACCAGCGTGCCCGAGCGCGGCCGCATGTGCACGTTGGCGTCCTCGTCCACGTCGTAGTGGGTCCCGTTCCTGGTCCACGAGAAGCTGGGGAGGCGGGATCGATCAGATCAGATGAGATAAAACCTGATTATCAGCAGCAGCAGCAGCAGCATTGAGTTTCATTCATAAATCACATAGAGAACCTCAGCTACAACATGAAATGTATTACTAAACTGTGTCTGTAGTATAACACAATGTGAAAATATATATACTGTCAATATCCACGTTATCAATAAAATAAGAAAATAGTTTAATATAATATCAGTAGTAGGGATGCAACTAACCACTATTTAAATTATTTAATTTAATTTTTGTGAGTTTGTGTGATTATTTGAACATCTTACAGAATCTATTGTTCATGTTCTGTAATGATCCTGATTTACAAGTTTCTAGGGAAAAACGATTTATCTTTAGATTCTCTTCTAAATCGTATTCATCATTAAACTTTCCAGTTTGGTCTTGTTTTAAGTTTAAAAAATACGTTTTAAGTTTTTTTTTAGCTGTACTAAAACTCAATCTTAAATTTTTTTGCAATATTCTAATTATACTCTATTTCGTTAAGTCAATCAATGAACTTTGCATTGATAATTTATCCTATATTATGTTTTATTTTCCTGATTTGGATCAGTTTGGTCTTGTTTTAAGTTTAAAATAAAGTTTTTTTTATCTGTAGTAAAATCCTATTTAAATTTCTAAAATCTTTATTTGCTCTGTAACAGCAACACGTTGTAGATTTCTTTTGATACGTGGTCGTGGTTGTAGATATTTTCTATATTTATCATCATTTATAGCAGGGAAACTGGAAAATAGGCCTGGTGCACAAGCGGTTAAGGATAAACTCAAAGATTTATATGAAGAACGTTCCAGGAATAGCTTAACCTTTTGGGAAGTATTGTTATTTCTGCAGCGAGTTAACGGATCGATACCAGTCAGTCTGTTGAATATGAGGCTACAGACGTGGTTGTTTTACCGAGTTCTGTTTAAACTGTGGAAGCAGGAGTTAAATAGGTCTAAAAATCCACCAACAGCATGTTTTAATTTGAGCTATTTTAAGGATTAAATACAGAAAATCATGTGTAATGTGTTAATTATTGTGTTTCAGAGCTGCTGCCAGTCTTTAAACAGATAAAGTAAACTGTGTTTTTATTAGATTGGTGCACAGAGCAGAAACCACATGAAACACCTACGAACATCCCACATACCACAAGAGTGTCTGAAAAAAGGAGGAAAGATGCCTATGAAGTGAGTTTTATACTGAATCAGAAACTGTTTGGAAAAACACATGTTTGGCAAGTCTTAAAGAGCATAATCTAAGTAAATGGGATAATAATCGAGGCTGCAAGGAAACGATAAAATAAGTCATAAAAATATATTGAAATTAATGATTTGAAGTTTATCTGAGAAACTGCTAAGTTGTACAAGGAAAAGTCTACAGGTTGTTTATAATTACTGAGACTCAAGTTTGCTGCTTTAATCTGATTAAACCAAACAACTAATTGATGAATCAACTAATCGTTGCAGCTCTACTGATTATAGACTAAAAGTTTGATTCTGTAAAGTCAATGATAATCTATTAGAAATATTACCAATATTTATATAATATACATTTTTGTTTATTTAGTTATAAATTAAGATATTACTAAACTAGCCAGAAGTAAAGAGAATTTGTTTATAAGATAATATTAGTCACGTGGGTGTCAGCTATTACATAATCAATAACTATTTTGTTAATTGATTAATTTGAGTTAATTTTCAAAAGGGAAATGTCAAAATTCTCTGTTTGCAGCTTCTCAAATCTGATTATTATCTGGTTTCTTTGGTCTTCTATGATAGTAAATTGATGATCTTTGATCATTTCAGGTACGTTTGACATCATTTTATGAACCAAACGACTAAACGATTAATCATTTCAACAATCGATAGAATAATTGACAGAATAGTCGTTAGTTGCAACTTTGATCTTGATCATTAGTTTGTTTCTAGTTTCTTTTAATATAATTGACTATTTACAATTTACTAATTTTCTGTTGTTGAGTAATTGTAAAACTGCAATGATTAATCGATTAGTTGCTATTTTAATAATCACTTTGAGTCATTTTTATAGCAGAAGCGGCTCCTTTGTGACCTTCATTCCTCATATGTTTGACTTTTTCAGCCATCTGAAGTGTTAGATTCTCCATGTTAAAGTGTCGTGAAGCATGTGCCTGATGATTATTTTAAACCTGTGGCGTGTTTTGATCATTTCAGGTACATTTTACATCATTTTATGAACCAAACGACTAATCAATTAATGCTTTAATCAATTATCAGTACAGTCATTCATATCAGACACAGTGATAGTTACAATAGACAAACTGGTGTTATTCAACTTGTGTCAGCAAAAATCTGGCAAGAACTATAAATATATAAAAATATATGTTTTTTTATTTATTCATTATTATGATAATGTATTAGGATCTTTGTTATCACTGATGTAACAGGAAACGCTTCTGATTGGTGCAAAGCTCCATGTGACGTCTCAATGACTCCTGTTGATTTGACAAAGTGCAATACAGCTCTGAGCTCATATAACCCTTATAAATATCTGTCTGTGTATTTTATTTATTCTAGTTGTTTGGATCCACATGCGGATGCATCAGAAAACACGTCGTCTACCTGGGATGTGGTTTCCCTTTGGCCTCGCAGTGGATGACGATGTTCTCTCGCGGGTCGATGATGTAATCTTTGGGGGACTGGTGAGTTATGGTCGGCGGCTGCGGCACTGAAACCATGAAGAAGAAAGAGAGAGAGAGAGAGGACGTGCACACGTGAGCTTCGATGCACAACTTTTTTTTTTTTCCTGCTGCATCGACCGGGAAAAACCAGTCGTTACCGATCACATGCAGATTTACCAACGTGGCTGTTTGCCGTTTGCTGACACGCACAAAACAACACGAAAAAAAACCTCTCACAATAAGTGCTGCAGCAGAAAGTCATGCACACACACACACACACACACACACACACACACACACACACACACTCAGGTACATTTCAATTCATCCTAATGATCCGACGCTTAATGTTTTCCCGTCAGCGTCGGGGGTAAAACTAATGGACTATGACAAACAAATGATACGTGAAGTCATGCCGTTTGCAATATTGCTCGACCACACACGACAGAAATAAAATAAAAAATAAAAAATAATGAAACTGCTCTACCACTGCAACAGAAAAGCAACAGGAAATAGGCAAAAGAAGATCACTGCATGCAAAATGGCCACTTCAAGTCACACTCTGCATCTCAGGCTGAATATAAAGCAAAATTATAACGTAAGAAAACCTTAATGCACGACTATAAAAACAGCAAATGCAGCGTAATCTCTTCATGATTTCACACTAGTTGCAGACTTACGTCCTTCCAGAACTTTAGCGTTTCCCCCAAGAATCAGCAAACAAGAAAAAAAAAACGTGACAGTAAAAAAGAACCAGATGTTAGTGGGTAAAGTTAAATATTTCTGCATAATTTCAGAGTAAAAGTCCTGAGGTGAATCATCTCCATCGAGTTCCTTAGTGACATCACAAGGTGGATCAAAGTCAAACTCTTTGATTTTACACATCAGTCAAAAAGAGATTAAACTAATGTGGAATAAAAATGTATAAAATAGGAATTTAATAGAGACAAATATATTGCTAGATTATGTATAAGAGATAAAATTATATATAGATACTGGTGGAAATGTTAAAGGATTACAAATAAACTTAATGAAAGTTTGTTATGAGTATTATGTTAAAGGAAGGAAAAATAAATACTTATCTTGATTTCCTCTATAACCATTACTTAAATACTGTATTTAAGTATTTTTTTTCACTTTTACACTTATCTGACAGCTTTAGTTACTGCTTAGATCAAATAATATATTTTAATATTCTTACTGTTTAAATTGTCATTTTTTATAGTACAGTGTTCTTCACTTTATGTAGAAGAAGCATATTAAACAGGCATTTTATATATTATTTGATATATATTATTTATTATTATTATTATTTAAAATATAATATCATAGCATTTTGACTATTAATCTCATCAAAGTATCTTCACAGGGCTTTACATTGATGAACTGCTATAATAAAATACTCTCATGCTTTAATATAATATAACAGTCTGCATCATATTTATACTTTTAATACTTTGAATGCATTTTACTGATAATACTTCAGTACTTTTACTTGGGTAACAAGTTGCATTCAGGACTTTTACTTGTAACTGAGTACTTTTAGACGACAGTATTTCTAGTTTTACTCAACTACAGGATCTGACTACTTCATCCATCACTGGTTAGAACCAAAAAAGGCTGCAACCAGGACTTTTTTGACCTTTCTGCTTAAAAAAAAAACACAGAAACCCTGACTGGATGATCTGTAAGTGCCTGCTGGGACATGTTTTAACAGGGAAACCTGCTGTTAGCGGGGTGGGGGGGGTCTGGGGTCTTACGGTCTAGGGGGACCTCCAGCGCGGCGGCCAGGTGACCCAGGACCAGCACCAGCAGCCCCGCGTCCATCCTCCTCCTCCTCCGCTCCATCGTCGTCGGCGTGTTGGACAGCGAAGCCCGGCCTCCTCCTCCGCTCAGTCGACTGAGGACACGTGAACGGCTGCAGGAGAGAGAGAGAGAGAGAGGGAGGGAGAGAAAGAAAGGAGTCAGAGATAAGAGGATCGGAACAGAGATTACTGGGTTGAATAGCACATCCAGTTACTGCAGCTATCCATCATAACACTGGAGTTAGTTCTACTCTGTGTTCATCAGCTGCAGAGACAGACAGAGCCAGAACACACACACACACACACACACACACACTCAGCTGTGTGTGTGTGTGTGTGTGCACGTGCTGCATTTTGCTGGAAGCCGATCCCCTGGATCCAGAGCGCTCGGACAGATACGGACGCGGCTCACATGGGTCCATTTTGCCGGACTAATCAGCTGCCATCAGGCCCCTCTGTCATATTGATCACATCAGCAAGATGACACACAAGACGAGGGGCGTGTGTGTGTGTGTGTGTGTGTGTGTGTGTCCACTCCACTCCGGGCTTTTATCTGTGTGATTGACGCAGGCGGGCGGCGGCGAGCTGATCTGAGATGAGGTCAGATTCCTGTTACTGGAGCGGCGATATAACTCGATGTCACAGCGAGATGTCTGATCTGTGCTCTTAGACAAATGGCTCTGGTCATCAGACACACTCCTGTTTTTATGTTTCTAAAGAAAAATGTGAAGATGTGACAGAAAAAAGAAAGTAACTAAGTACATTTACTCAACTGTATTTGAGTACAGTTGTTATATACATATATATTTATATATATATATATATATATATATATATATATATATATATATGAGATCTACAGTATAGAGATGTGCTACTGTTGAGTATTATATAATAAATAGGAATAGGAATAAAATAAAGATTATGATTTTAAAACTACTACTACTACTACTTCAGTAAAATTAAAATTGCACTTCAAAGGATTAAAAAACAGACAATAAAATTGAGCAATATATATATATATATATATTTGCAATATATATATATATATATTTGCAATATATATAATGTATATATATATATACATACATACATACATATACTTACATATGTGTATATAATATTGCTAATATATATTATATTATTATATAATATATATGTATGTGTATATATATATATATATATATATATATATTTGCAATATATATAATGTATATATATACATTATATATATATACATACTGTACATACATACATACATATACTTACATATGTGTATATAATATTGCTAATATATTATATTATTATATAGTATATATGTATGTGTGTATACATATATATATATACATATATACATATATATATATATATATATATATATATATATATATATATGTATATATATTTCTATATTAATTCATTACTATTAGAGACTATAATGACAGATGATAATGATAATGTCTAAATACTAAAGTTTACACCAATGATTATGAATGAAAACAAGTGCTGTACTTAAATACAGCTTTGAGGTACTTGGTGGTACTTTGTACTTAAGTAAATATTGTAATCTCTACATATATTGACAGCTTCACTTACTATTGAGATGCATATTTGACATAAACTAATATTTTTTTAATATTCCTACTGTTTAATCTCAGCAGTGTGGTGAAAGTACTTTATTATATAAAGTATAAAATGATGCAGTATTTATTCTAATGTCAGACTGATCTGAGATGACGTCAGATTCCAGTATTGATCCGTCGTGGTGAAAAACGTGGTCTGAGGCGTCAGACAGAGGGATCAAACCCCCGGTGACGCGTTTCCAGTTTTTAACAAACCGGTTAAAGGATAATTGGCCCATTGATTAGCTGTTAATGAAGTGAGCATCTTCTACTGTTACACAGCGGGATCTGATTAAGAATCCATCAGTACCGTCTGTGCTGCGGAATAACGGGGAAGTGGAATAAAATCTACGCATCAGCCCTTAAAAACATGTTCCTACACATCCAGATATATTTATCTGAATATAAATAATATATGAATGTATTATTTCATGTTTTTTCCCCTTTCCAAGTCTAGTGTGCAAAACACATTTCAACACATAATAATTTCACTGTTTAAATACAAGTTTGTTTAAGAATCACCACTATTTTTTAATGGAAAAATACATGAGTTATCAATAAATATACTCAATACCAAATTATTTTTTCTTAATTCACAGTCTGGTGTGTGTCAGATTTTATTATTTGTTCTTTTTGAGAACCATCTGACATCCATTAAAACTAACGGCACCAGTGGGGAATATTAAAATCTCACGAGTGCGAAAAATTAAATTCTGGAAAGCAAATAAATTAGATTTTTTATGGTTTACTGGCTACAGGATGAAAATATGTGGTTATAATGGAGTCTGTGAGAAGGTGATGACCCCTCCCCTTCTCACCTGGTTATAAGGGGGAACTGAATAGCAGAGAGGGAGTTCCCCCCCGGACATGTTTGCGTACGGGACAGGTGTTTTATTACGTGAGTTCCTTTGCCTCCTGTCTCCACTTCTTTTCTGGTTGCCCTGATCCCTTTTGTGGGGCGACCACGTCGGTCGCTCACATTTGGTGGCAGCGGTGGGATCTGTGGCACCGCCTGAGAAGCTGGAGAGAGGAGGTGGAGCTCGCGGGCTGACGGGGGTACCGAGAGGATCGGCGGCGGTGGCGGCGAAAGTGTCGGTGAGAGTGTCTGCGAAGGAGCCAGCGGAGACGGCTAGCGAGGTGCTAGCGGAGGTGCTAGCGGAGATGGCTAGCAGGAGTGCTAGCGGAAGTGCTAGCGGAGACGGCTGGCGGAGACGGCTAGCGGAAGTGCTAGCGGAAGTGCTAGCGGAGACGGCTAGCGGAAGTGCCCGGCGGAAGTGCCCGGCGGAGACGGTCGGCAAAGGAGCCGGTGGAGACGGCTAGCGGAGACGGCTAGCGGAAGTGCTAGCGGAAGTGCTAGCGGAAGTGCTGGCAGGGCTACGACCGGGATGGAGTGTGGTCGAGCGGGCCCCCGAGGCAGACACACCACGGACGTGGACTTCTGTCTCGCCACCCCGTTGGCGAGACTGCAGAAGGGGAGGGAAGTGTGAGAAGGTGATTACCCCTCCCCTTCTCACCTGGTTATAAGGGGGAACTGAATAGCAGAGAGAGAGTTTCCCCCCGGACATGTTTGCGTACGGGACAGGTGACGCGACGCGCTGATCCCTTTTGTGGGGCGACCACGTCGGTCGCTCACAGAGTCAATGAGCACAAAAAATGTGACGAGGATACTCAGAGTTTTTTCTATCTGCTCAAAAAATCTAAAAAAACCCAGAATATAAAACCCAAATACAGTAAAATATGGAACAATAGGTCTGAATAGAGCAGGTCTGACATATTTTTCCGGTTTCCAGGCAGCTCAGAGTTGATTCTTCACACCTCCGTCAACCCACAAAGCAATTATCTGTCGAGACAAAGCTAAAAAGGCCTAATTGCAAAATGCAAATGTTGAGGTTATTGCTGTCAGGGACACGGGTCCAGAGTGTGACCCACTTCACAGAATAGTAATTGGCGGCAATTCTGTTTTCATTCACCGTCGTCTGCATAATTCAGTCACAAAAGGCAGGATCGGTTTAATTCGTTATTTTTGTATGAATGTCAGCATGTCTCGAATAAGAAAAAAAAAACACCAGGAGTCAGTTTCTGTCTTTTAGAAAGTGCGGCGTGACCTGCTTTCATCCGAGCCTCCTGCTCCTCTCACCCAGAGGCGGCTCAGAATTAAAATGTCACACCGTTAATTTAGAGCTCAGACAGACTCATTTGCTGCCTTATCTCCAAAGAACACGATCAAATTTGCCGCATTAGCGCTGGTTACCGCGTGAAAAAAAAAATCTAATTGAGTCCAGTTTTTTTTCTAAACTCAGAGGAGGAGGAGGTGGAGGTGCAGATGCAGGAGGCTGCGTCTGGGACCGGAGGCTACGCCCGGACCCGGTCTGGCCTGGTCCTCCCGTGGGGGTCCAGGTTGGTTTGTTAGCGCCGCCCTGCAGCCACGGAGCCGGCGTCTGGCAGCGCGGGAAGAGGCCGACGTCTGCTTCCACTACGCCCCCCCGGAGACGCGCTGGCTTATTCCGCCTGTAGCGGCCAATCAACCGCGATCAAATCCGTTTCTGAAGAAAACGCCGAATCCAGGAGCTATAAATACTCAGCTTACTCACATCTATACCCAGCAGAGGGACGTACATCCACCCCATGACTGTACTTAGGTGTAGTTTCGAGGTACTTGTGCCTCACTTGAGTATTTTCATTTGAGTAAAAATGTGTTTTTTCCACATTTATCTGACAGCCTGGTTCAGTTTTCTAACAACTAACTACAACAAACACTGCTAAAAACATATATATGTTGCAGCTATTCTACATTATAGCCTATATTATAATAAATTTTCTATATTTTTTAAAAATCAAAGTCAAATTCAGTTTTATTCTCAATTTCTTCACATGTGCTTGACATACAAAGGAATTGAAATTATTCCTATGCGTTTACATGTACAACAACATTAAAGTACAAGTGTGCAAGACGAGACAATCAATTTTTTTGTATATATTCTGTATGCAATATTTCTTTTCTTGCATTTCTCTCTCTGCTGCTGTTGCTTAATGCAATTTCCTCACTGTGGGACGAATAAAGGATTATCCTATCCTATCTTATCTTATGTAATGCCAGTAGGAAGTATGTGTTCTTATAGAAAAGTGGAAGCTTAAGTAGGTTTTCCATGTGTGTAACATTGTCTTTACCTGAAAATTGTACATCGATTAAGACACGGACATAAACTTAGATAAGAAGTGACATGAAATACAGTAATTGTGAGAATAAGGCTATAATTCATGTTGAAAGTGCAGATATAAATTGACATATCAGTTTTTAAATTGTGTTGCTAGGCCAATTAAAACCAGTTTTATGAATAATCTAAAATGTTTTACTTGTCCTTGCATAGTGTAACAACCTGGGCATGTTAGTGTTATATGTGTTTAAAATAAATGAGTTTCAGCCCAGATTCTGGTCTGTTAGATGATAGTGCTGGGATTTCCTGAGGGTCTGTGAACACATCACGGAGTAATACCGTGAGAAATAGAGATAAACTACCACATACAGAAAAACCATACTAGATTTAATTAGTTTGAGATTATTCCCTTTATGATGCAATAAACACAAACTTCTACTTATAGGTTCTGAATTAGCACTTAGTAACATTTACCTATGCATTACTAGTTGGAATAAACAAATACTATATTAATATTACCAAATATTTACATGTAAATACACAGTAATTAGGGGACTGCAAAAGGAGCAGTAGTGACATGTTAATCCCAAGATCACCAGGAGGTAAAAAATACTGTGACATCAACACAGACGAGACAGTAAACGTGTTAATTATGGATTTTTACAGTGAGTCCCAGAAAGCCTGGAGATGCTTATCTGGAAAGAAGCCAGGCCTTCATCCTCATCCTGGATTCATTTCCTAATTTAATGATGTGCAGCAGCAGCAGCAGCAGCCGGTCAGCGTGTGTGTGCGTGTGTGTGTGTGTTATCGTCCCTCAGAGTGCAGTGATACAGACCAAAACCCTCACATCCTTCTGACAGTCAGACCACAGAGGAAACTCGAGTGAGGCTCTTCAGACAAGCACACACAACTCCTGTCTAATAAATATTAATAATGCACCGTCTTTAAGCTATTTAAAAGAAAGTGTGGGACATCCAGGTTCCTAATTGTGTGTCATTCTGCAAAACGTTGCATAAGACATCTATTCAGAGCATTTAAAAGGAGAGACGAGGGTTTAAAACACATGCATTTGAATGGACAATCTTCAGGGGAGGATAATCTGAAAATATCCGTCACCATCCTTCAAGCTTCTGATGCATCTTGTGCTGACAGAACAAGAAAAGCCAGAGTCAATAAAGCTCTCTGTGCCGCAGACTGCTGAGCAGGAGATAAAGACTGGGAGCGCCGTGCCAAACGCCGATGAAATCAAACAGGAAACGCTCCGTCTGAAAAGACACGACAGTCCCCGCCGACCTGGACTTTTAGCTGGTTAGAATGAGGCCGAGAGAAAGATGAACTGTCTCACTTAAAGAAAAGGTTAAACACACATTTACGATAGTTGGAAAAAGCTCCAGTGGCCAGTATTTAACAGCCTTTAGCAGAATTTAGCTGCATTTATCCCCATTTAGCAGAGTATAGCCTCTTTTAGCAACATTTAGCAGAGTTTATTAACATTTTGCAGCTTTTAGCAGCATTTAGCATCGTTTGGCTGCATTTAGCAGATTTTAGCAAAGTTTAGTAACATTTAGTAACACAGCGTTTAGCTGAATTCGGCTGCATTTATCCCCATGTAGAAAAGTATAGGCTCCTTTAGCAACATTTAGCAGAGTTTATTAACATTTTGCAGCTTTTAGCAGCATTTAGCATCGTTTGGCTGCATTTAGCAGATTTTAGCAAAGTTTAGTAACATTTAGTAACACAGCGTTTAGCTGAATTCGGCTGCATTTATCCCCATGTAGAAAAGTAAAGGCTCCTTTAGCAACATTTAGCAGAGTTCATTAACATTTTGCAGTATTAGCAACAATTAGCAGCTTTTTTTTGCAGCATTTAGCAACATTTAGCTGCACTTCATAGTACTTAGCAATATTTTGACAGCATTTAGAAACATTTAGCATTATTTGGCCTCATTTACCCGATAACAGCATCCACCCTTTAGCAGAATTTAGCTGCAAATATCCCCATTTAGCAGAGTATAGCCTCATTTAGCAGCATTTTTCAGAGTTTAGCAACATTTAGCAGCTTTTAGCAACATTTAGCAGAGTTCATTAACATTTTGCAGTGTTTAGCAGTATTTAGCAGAGTTTAGCAACATTTAGCACCATTTAGCTGCACTTCATAGTACTTAGCAGTATTCTGTAGAATTTAAAAACATTTTGCATTATTTGGCCTCATTTATCCGATAACAGCATCCACCAGCATTTAGCCATGTTTAGCATCATTTAGCCTCATCTAGTTAAACAGACAGAATTGAAATAAAATATTAATGAGAATGTTTTATTTAGTATATAAATCAACCAATATTAGATATGTTATGTTTTTTTTTTACATTAGAATGATACGTTCTGTATCATGTTTGTACTGTTAGGAGCGTGTCTTTGTTTTTCCATAAAAGTAAAATTATTGCACATAAAAGAAAGCAGCCAAGCTTTAGATTATTATGTGCAGTTCATAGTACAAACTAAATTAATATGCACTTGAACATTATTACTATGCAACAATAATGTAAATGTGAAGCATTCTCCAAACTGAATGTGTTTTCACAATGAATGGAAGTCAATGGCTGCCTAGAAACACACAGAGCAACAGTTGGCTGTGATGAAGACTGTAATTGATTTGCATTAATTGAGCTAAAATGTACAAATCCGCTGCTTCACTGATCATGTTTCTACAGGAAATAAAAAATAATGTCAGCAACGTGAAAGGCTGTAACATTAATTACTGTCTACGACTACAGGAGACCACCTCCACTTTTCTCTCCGTTCATTCTGTCCGTGGAGAAAAACACTCGGCTCTTGTGTAAAAAAAAAAAAAAAAAAGAAAAAGCTGCATTGAGCCGTCTGGCCTCTCATTCATCCAGCCTCTTCAATTACTCCATTGTCATTTTCCCATGGCTAGCTACTTCAACGTCCCAAAACTAATTGGTTTTGTGCACATGTCAGAAACGTGGAGTGTACAGCGACGCGCACACACACATTTACACACACACACACTCACACACTCACAGACGGAAAATGGAATCCACAGAATGTAAGGGGTCAGGACGCATCGGAGCCCACAGATGGAGCTGACAGGGGCACGGGCTGCGAGAACTGAAGCTCACCACGGGGTGAATGAATAGCAGCGAGCGGGGACTGAATTCACTTTTTACAGATGATGCTAAACCAGACGCTTCATACGCCAGAACTGTACGGTTATAACTTCAAATTGTGAAAAGATCCCCCCCTCCATACACTTTCCCCCAATTAACTCCCATAATCAGTTCTATTGATGGGCCCATGCAATCAGGGGTTTGAGCGGCTCGGCGCGACGTTAATGGAGCAGCAGGGATCCCCGGCTGGCGGCGGAACGCTGGTAATGATGAGACTCGGAAAAGGCGGCGATGGGAGGGGGGGGGGGGGGGGGGGGATACGGTCGGAGGAGCTTGGCTTTTTTTTTTTCTTCCTGAGGCTCAAGATGTCGCTGGATGGACGGACGGACGCCCAGAGCTGCAGGCGCGTTAAACATCTATGAGGGGGGAGGCTAAAAAGCAACCAACTAATATATTTATATATCTTTTTGCAAAATGAAGTCTATTTTAAACTATGACATACTTATGCAGTATATAAAATATATAATATGATGTAATACTTTTACTATTAAGCCCAGACAATCTAAACATGGCTTCACATTGAACAGTCTGCATCACGAGTACTTTTACTTTTAATGCTTTATGTACATTTTGCTGATAATACTTATGTACTTTTACTACAATAACATTTTCGATCCAGAATTCTTACTTGCTATTAACTTTTTTTTGGACTTTTACTCAAGTAAAGTATCCGAGTGAGGCTCTTAAGGCAACGAGACACAATTCCTGTGTAATAAATATTAATAATGTACCATCTTTAAGCTATTTAAAAGAATTTGTGGAACATCCAGGTTCCTAATTATGTATATGCATGTATTTGAATGGACAATTCAATATTCATCCCCATTGTTCAGGCTCCTGATGCAGAGTCAATAAATATGTAAATTTTGCTGATAATACATTTGTACTTTTACTCCAATAACATTTTGAATCCAGCTTTTTCACTTGCTATTAAGTATTTCTTTTTGACGACAGTAGGTAGTTAAAGTAAAAGTGAAAATATTCAGCATGGAAACAGCATAACTTTATTTTAATTTCCCTGCATGGCTCCATCTCTGCAGCTCCAGCGGTGATGTGTGAGGTTGATTGTTCAGCAGCTTCGACTAATACCTCTCACAGTCCCTTTTATCTGCGGCTGCAGGATCACAATGGAGATCCTGCACGCTGGCTTCAGCGTGCGTTTCCCATAATCTTCTCATTAGCTTTTATAATTGGGGGTGGGGGGGGCAGTATGCAAATAATTGGTGTGGTTAACATATGAATTGTGGTCCTGTTGTTCGATGAGTCCCTGAGGTCTAAAAACACGCCACCGCCTTTCATCTGCACTGTACAAAGCCTGACAGCGCACTGGTCTCTAATTCATCGGCTCGGCTGTAAATATGTTGTTTACAGACGCAAACACTTATAATTAACAAGTTAAAGGTAAAAGGAAATAGGTTTACAAAACCGGCAATTTGAGGAATCTTTTTACAAAGCAGGCAGAGTGTAATAAAGAAATGCATCTGGTTATGAGAGAAATCCAGTGTATCTAAGCCTCTGCTGCAATGATTTTAGCCTTTAATCAATTTTTCTTATATCCACTCTGCACATTCACACATGCTATATCTTTCAGTGAATTCTTTAATGAGTCAACGCTCATGCTGTTCACTTCATTTTGTTGTACCACTCAAAGTTAATTTCCTTTCACTTACAGAGGTTCATTACTTTGGAATTCTCCTTTTCATTGAGTAAAAAAATCTATGACTTTAAATCATTTTTTAATCTAAAGTCCCATAAGTCATTACGACTGTATGAGTGTACATTCATGTACATCTACTGCTTACCCTTTCACTCCAATACATTTCAGGGGGAAATATTCTCTTCATTTGTCTTTTATTTGAAATCAATATACTTTGTTATTGCATCTTCTACAACCTATTAAATTGCAATTCACTTTGTGTGGGAATTATGTTATGATGCAGTACTTTTACTACTAATAAACTAAAACATTAATATTCTCTCACCTTTATTTAGTGATCAAAAACTAGTAAGATACTTTAAAGGAAGTAACTTAGCACATTTACTCAGGTACTGTGGTACTTGAGTATTATCAATAGTTCACTCTTATTCTTACTTATATTTTATATGTTATTTGTTATCTTATCTTAATTTTGGGGCATTTTAGCTATAATCTAATATAATATTAAAGTATTAAGAATATAAACTTAATTTCTTTTTGGCTCTCCAACACTTTCTGTAATATTCTTTCTTGCAAAGTAAAAAAGAATACTGAAATACCAGATACAGATTTAGCGGAGCGGCCCTTTAAAGGTGTGCAGCTCAGTTTTTCGCCCCCTGCTATCATCCCCTCACATCTCGTGACGCTAACAGGCCTCTGCTGCTAATGCAACATGTCGGACGATTTGTTCGGTCCTCCTCCTTTGCACAGAACCTCGCACATTGGCATTCACCGGGCTTCCTCTCCCCCAGCGCGCCAAAAAACCACTCCGGGATCACCGGCGGCGCCGGCGCCTCTAAAGGCGGGGGACTCGCCCTCCGCATGCAGATGGGGGGAAACTTCAACGCCGCTCTATGGGATGGCAGCGTTGGAGAAGAGGGAGGAAACCGCAGAGTGAAATGGTCCTTTTTAATTTTTTCTTAATTCAATCGCCGCAGACCAGCTGGATATAACGGATATAAACCATCTGCCGTGTGAAACCCTGTCTTGGTTAATTGCTTCACGATGAGGCAGCAGCTATGAGTCGTTAGTCCGTGAAGTAGCAACGGCGGCGAGGTTGCAAAAAGTTAAATCCCCCAAGTGCTTTCATACACGGACACCTGACTTGTACAGTGGCTCATTAGCGGAGAAATAAATGAGCCGAGGCACTTTTTCTTTTTTTTTTTTCTGAACGCATCCGAGGCTCAACGAGTGACTGTGGATGCGAACTTGACCTTTTATTTGATACTCGATCACCACGGTGTAATTAGTGAAATACCTGTCAGCAGCAGCAGCTCAGGCGTGTGCGTTCTCACACCTGATTACAGCCTCATTTGCATATGCAACCTCCCAGATTATGATTGTGAGCATGTGTGTGTGTGTGTGTGTGTATGTGTGTAAGGACCGAGGTTTAGAGGTTTACAGAGTCCTGCCACAGGACCATTCATATGCTGAGCAGAGGTTCATTATGCGGAGGAATGCACGCTCGCCGACTTCCTGAATAGCTCTCGAAGCCCTCGTACGGCATCACAAGACGCTCTTTAACCTGTGCATAAAGGCTTTGAAATAAAAATAATCAACTCTAAACCGATCTGTTATGAGAAGATGAGCGGATTCTTTCAAAACAGCAGAAACGTGCACAGAATAGTTAAACTCACATACTCAAGCTGAACACTTTGCTCTGTTTGATGTTTTTTTTTTTAATCCTTGTACCTCAAACTGGATTAAAATATCTATAAAACTCAGCAGCAGATGTTTAATGCAAGTTTATCAGCAGGCAGAATAGTAGTTTGCTCACCAGGAGCTTAGGAAAGTACAAATGCTTTGATTGGAACTGATTTTTAACAAGAATTGAAGCAAAATCTAAAAGACATGCATGTATATTATTATGCTGTAACTTTCTTTAGAGCCCAACTATGGATATGGAGTCAATCAAATATATTTAGGTCTGCACCCAACAGCAAAAATCCTCGATTAAAAAGGGTTGTTTAAATGAACAAATCTATTATTGTTAAGTGTCATTGAAATAAGATAAGATAAGATAAACTTTATTGATCCCACATCGGGGAAATTTGTCTGTTACTGCAGCGTACAGAGTAAAGAAAAGAAAAGAAAAGAAACGCTAAAGAAGATTAAAAACTATAAAAAATAAAAAATAAAAATACACAACACTATGTACAAAGTCGTAGAATTTGTTGATCAGCATACACAGTATTCATTATGGACATAAGAATGGAGAAAAAATACTAATGAATAGTAAGAAAAAAGAAAAAAGTATGCGTAAGCAAAGCATTCATACATACATACATGCACAACACACATATTAACATATTTGCATATATATACGCACATACACACATGTACACATACATAGCTAATGCATACTTAAGGTGCAGGATGTGTGTGTAGAGAAAAGTGACTACAGTGGGATGAGTGAAATAGTGATTATTGAAATAGTTAATTGAATACATTAATTAACTAATCATGGCAGCTCCCATCAGCTACTCCCTATAAAATAAACCATATTAATAAAATGCAGTATACTCAGCACAGACCTATTCTTGATAAATAGTTTAAAGCTAAATATAGGGAAACATTCCATATACTTGTCAAACAGAGACACTGAGAACTGTGGTCCTCTGGTCTCCACGGCAATCTCTGTTGTCAAATCACCATGACGACCAAAAAAAAAAAAGATGTCAACTCTTGCATTAAACACAGACATATAGAGGGGGGTTCCATTTGTGGAGTTATAAGTAACCTTGGAGAGAAACTGTATGCTTGACACCTGCTCTGCTCAATAACACGTCCACTGAGCTCAACAAAAGAAACCTGATTAGATTCTCAGTTTGCCTCCGTGTCCACGCCGGACGGCTTATTCCACATGTGAAGTGTTTCACAAGATGGGGCCAATATGTGGAGTTTACTTTGAGCTTTAGTGCTGGGATGAAAAAAAGAAAGAAAAAGAGAGAGAAACCGAGTGAGGGAACACACACACGCAAAAAAGAAAAGAAGTGGTGATGTGTTTTAGCTGGTGAATTCCTGCACACACACACAAACACACACACAGAAACTGTCTACATATGATTCCTCTGAGTCAACAGATAATGCAACCAGGCCTTTCTGCCGCATTTCAATAAACACCCTGGCCGGTGGAATTCTGCTGACACAGTGATCGGTGCTTTGTGTGCTACCATTCAGTCTCAGAATCTGCCGACGGCATCAGATAGCAGAGCGGGAACAAGCGTCGGCTCGCTGGAACAATCTGCTACTGCCGCGCGTTCTACCACAGGGTTTAAACAGGCCGTCCTGAAGTTCATTTCAATGACTTTTTAAAAAGGACCTTCTCAAAATATTCCAAGACGCCGTCACCGCTTCAAGCAATTATCAGCAACCCAACACACTTCCCGTAAACCTTCTCCAGGAGCTTTTCATGCTTTTTAAGACTGAGCATAATCCGCAGCAGGTGGACAGAGGCAGCGAGGTCTAGTGTTGTTGAGAGCCACCTCCACATTCACCACAACAGCCGCCTCCACCCACCTGCTGCTTCTCCTCAATGATAACTAAATGAAAACCAAGGCTCTCTTCCCATCATCAAAACCTAGTCCAGAAGCTTCCTCACAAACCCTTAAACCTCCTCCAACTTTTCAAAAGTTCCTTCAGAACCCCTTAAACATACTCCAGAACCCCTTTTATATATATAACCCAAATTCCTGATACTTTTTAAGACCCAGTGTACCACATTGTGTAATCTGCATGAGAAAGTAGCGGTGAGAAAATCCACAGCAGGTGGACTGAGGCAGCGAGATCCACCTCTACGCTGACCACAATCGACCCCCAGCTCCAAGATAACTAAATGAAAACCAAGGCTCTCTTCTCACCACTATAAACCTAGAACAGAACTCCTTAAACTTCCTCAAATTCCATTAAATGTCCTCAAAACCTATTAAACCGCCTCAAAACTTCATCCAGAACCCCTAATATTTCCTCAAAACCCCCAAACTTCTACTAGAACCCATTAAACATCTTCAAAACATCTAAAACTTCCCCCAGAACCCTTATAGCTTCATCAAACCCAAGTAAACCTCCTCCAACTTTTGAAACATCCTTCAGAACCCCTTAAACTCTTAAACTTTCCCACAAAGTCCATAAACTTCCTCCAAACCCCCAAATCTTCGGCAAGACCCCCTTAATCATACCATAGAACCCCTTAAACTTCTTTAAAACCTCCAAAACGTCCACCCAGAACCCCTTCAACTTCTGCAAAACCCATTAGCTCTTCTCTACTTCCACCAGAACCCCTTAAACCTGTTCAGAACTTCGAAAACCTCCCCCAGAATTCCTTCAACTTCCTCCAGAACCCCTTAAGTTTCCTCATAACCTCTAAAACTTCCTCCAGAACCCCCTAAATTACCGCAAAACCTGTTAGCCCTTCTCAAACTTTCTTCAGAATCCCTGAAACTACCACAAAACCTCCTAAATCTACTGCAACTTGTGAAACTTTCTCCAGAATCCCTTAAACTTCCACCAGAACCCCTTAAACCTCCTCAGAACTTCTAAAACCGCCCCCAGAATTTCTTCAACTTCCTCCAAAACCCCTTTAGATTTTGTTCAAAACCTTTTAAAACGTCCACCAGAACCCCTTAAACATCCACCAGAACCCCTTAAACCTGCTCAGAACTTCGAAAACCTCCCCCAGAATTCCTTCAACTTCCTCCAGAACCCCTTAAGTTTCCTCATAACCTCTAAAACTTCCTCCAGAACCCCCTACATTACCGCAAAACCTGTTAGCCCTTATCAAACTTCCTCCAGAACCCCTTAAACTTCTTCAATACCTCCTAAACCTACTCCAAATTATGAAACTGTCTCCAGATTCCCTAAAAATACATCAGAACTCCTTAAACCTCCTCAGAACTTTAAAACCTCCGCCAGAATTCTTTCAACTTCCTCCAGAACCCCCTAGATTTCTACATAACCTCTTAAACTTCCTCCAGAACCCCTTAAGTTTCCTCATAACCTCTAAAACTCCCTCCAGAACCTTTTAAACTACGGCAAAACCTATTAGCCCTTCTCAAACTTCCTCCAGAACCCCTTAAGTTTCCTCATAACCTCCAAAACTTCATCCAGAACCCCTTAAACTTTCTCAAAACTTCTTAAACTTCCTTGAGAATGGTACAGTTTAAGACCCAGCGGACGCCCTGTACCACATCGTGTGATCTGCAGTGAGAACGAAGCGGTGAGAAAATCCGCGGCAGGTGGACAGAGGCAGCGAGGTCTAGTGTTGTTGAGAGCCACCTCCACGCTGGCCACAATAGACGCCTGCACCCTCCTCCTCCTCCTCCTCCTCAGCTCCTTCCACTTCACCCCACCTGTGTCTGTGAAAGGTCAGCACAGAGGAGGGTCCTCGCCCCCTCTGCCTGAACCCACGGCTCCCACTTTACAATCGGCCCCAAACACTGCAGCCCGGTGCCAGGAAACTCAATCAAAGAGGGGCTTCAGAGGGCTGCAGACCTCTCAGAAACCCTCCATTGTCTCCAGGAGGCTTCTCCCCGCACAGCGCTCCGCCTCTATATGTAACACTGTAAGAGGAGTTGCTCATTACTGCCCGTCCCCAGTTCCACTTTGTCTCCTTTGTGCGGCCGACAGAAGAATCCAGTGGCCCCAGCCCGAGCCAATAAAAGAGAGAGTGGTTATGTAAAAAGAAAAAGAAGAGGAAAATGAGATTCATCCGCGGGAACAGATGACAGGACACGTATGTTGCATGTAGCGCTCGAGCGAAAAATGTCAGAACGACGTGACCCGTGGCGTCAGTTCTCTAATGGCACCAGTTTCAAAATTAGACCGATTTATCGCAAAAGTGAGAATTGACTGATGGATACACAGCGGAACAATATGTGTGAATGTCAGTGCATCCATTATCACATAAAGGAAGCTCTATGTAGTAGTACTAACCCCCACCCCCACCCCCACCCCCACCACCAAGCTCTATTCAGATACTGCAGGTGAATACAAATCATTTCCCCTCCGCTGCTTCCCTAAAGGACTCACCACCCAATCTCAGACAGAGGGGACACCAACAATAGTTCTTTCAAAGTGTGAGAAAATCAAATCATGGACTTTTTTTTTTCAAAATAAAAGACACAAGCAGGAGTTAAACTTTTTTTTTTTTAAAGTACAACCAAATACCTAAAAGTTGTGTTTCTTCCTCTTGTAGGACATGATGGATTTTCATTAAACTGCTTTATAGTTCATGAAACATGCATTATCTTATTATGTAAACCAACACTCAAAGTGTTTCTTCTGTATTTGAAGAGATAAATGCATCAGGGAGATACACGCCAGATGTTAAGATGGAATATAAAACTGTTTCTCTGAGTAGATAAGATAGATAATTCTGTGAATACATACAATCAGACATTTTCATGTATTATTAAATATGGTAATCAAAAAACAGATGTAATCACCATCTGTTCAAAAATCAAGGAGTAAAGAGCAGAAGTACATTTAAGAAAAAATCACTTAAAAAGTAAAGTGATCTTTTTTATTTTTATCTCTGTGAAGATTCACAGTAAGGTTTATTAGAAATAAAGTTTGCATTAGATATATTGTGGAAAAACAAAGCAACAAATCTTCATATTTGTGAAGCTGGAACCATCAAATATTTGGCCTTTCTGCTTTATAACCTGAGAAGGTTAAATGAATGATCTGTTAATATAATAATATTTCTATTCACTGATTAATGAATAGACAGCACTGGTTTGAAGTTTAGTGAAATTTAGTATTTCTTAATGGATTTAAATAGATGATTTTTTGATTATCAATACATAAAAAGGTGTTTCTTCATAAAAATGAATCAAATTGATTAATCAATTTTTAAAATACTTGTAGATTAATATAATTATTGGAAACTTATAGATGAATGAACTAGAATTTCATCTCATATGCTGTATATAAAACAAGGATATCTCACAGGTGGAATTTCTCCACCTGCATTTGTATAAACACAGGTTGTATAAACCACAGTGATTATGGTTCCTAAATACGTTACAGCACATCCTGAACTGCTGCTTAATGTGAAAATAATGCGTGTGCCAGCTGCACGGATCCAAACACCCTCACCCAGCCAAGTGTGAATGAGCTTTGATTACACTGGCTTCACTATGAACCAGCCGGGTTTTCATATGCTAAACTCAGCAAACACCTCGGGGCACTCCAACAATCCGTCAAAGACGCCCCGAGTTAACAACTCCGACTGTATTTAAACGGAAAAGCCACGCTATGAATTTTCATATGGGGCTGTCTCCCGTCAAAGGAAGGCTTCTGACGGAATTTGATCTAATTAAGAAAAACAAAGTTACGGGACGGAGGGGAGAGATAGAATCTGCCGCAAGTGGATGGAAGCGTCTCTTTGTCAGCGTGTAATTGGGTGACCCAGTTTCATTTGAGACAATTGGATTTTGTGAAATTAAAGAGAGAATTTGGGAGATTGAAGAAGACAACAGAACAGCCCCTGGTGGCGAGTGGAGTGAGCGACGGCGACTGATTTGGCGTCGCACCAACGCGTTTTTTCAACGAGTCCCATGAGTTCGGCTGATTGAACCAGGAAGTAATGAGGGTTCATGATAAGACAGGAGGACTCAGACTGGGTCTCAGAACTCACCGCACAGATTTAGATGAAGAAATAATGTGAAAACACACGAGGAAAAACGCCTCCCTGGTGAAGACGTTTCATATTAAATCCATTATTAACCCTCCTGGTGCTTTTAAAGTTGCAGAATCCTGGAAACAGACCAACAGTCTGCAAATGTACCATTATAGGAGACTAATTAATGCAGAAAATTATCAGATTATCAGGGAATTCAAACAAGTCCAAAAAGGTGGAGATTAATGGAATAGTTGACAACTAATCAATTAATTAATAGACTTATTGCAGCTCTATTGCATTTTCTGTGATGTGAAACTGGAGTTAAAGCTTCTTCTGTGACCTGTTTCTCAGTTGAAATAAATTATTTTAGTTTTAGAGGAATTTTGAAAAGAATAAAAGTGACAAATTTGATTAGTGAAATTTCATAAACGTACATGATAAGTCATCAGATTATTAAAAAAACAGTGATTTTCATTGACTTTGGTGTAAAAACCAGTCTAATGTTGGTAATTATTGTAATAACTAGCAACCAATCGATTAATCTATGCAGCTCTAGTTCAGTTACAGCTTATAAATCATTGTTTTAGGCCCAAAGTGGTAAAAGCTTTGTGAATTTATACTTGGTATTAAGTATTTTTTGACAATGGTATTTACACTTTAACTAAAGTATACTGCATATAGCAAATATGTGTGTATATTTAAGCAATTTCTCGTTTTGACAATAAGTGATCCTAACTACATACAAATTTATGTGAGGACACAATGCGAAGACTTTTTTCCCATTAGATCCATAATTCGGATTCTCCGGCAGGAGTTCCAGAGAGTTTTGTGTTCACAGAAGATCCCGCGTTCCGTAATAATAAAAATAAAAATAGCTTAATGACCCCACCGATAGCCTCGCTTGTCAAACGGTGATTCCGGAGGAAACGCTGCTCCCATTTAACACTAACAGTCGGCCCGGCTTCCGCTAACAGCGTCTGCCCAGTGTCTGATGGCTAATGCAGGACGAGTGTGTGTACGTGTGTGTGTGTGTGTGTGTGTGTGTGTGTGTGTGTGTGTGTGTGTGTGTGTGTGTGTGTGTTGGATAATGGCTCAGAGAGGCTTTCGTGGAGGCTTTTTTTTTCCTGACTGTCTGTGTCGATGAGTGCAGGTACGGGAAAGGTCGACGCTGGGAGGTCGAGCTGGAAAAAGGCAAAAAAAAAAAAAAGCAGAAGACGACCCGGGGTGTTTCAGTGTGTTTTTTCGCCCTCGGGGGCTGAACAGCGACAGAATGAATGAATTATACATACGCACGTCATAACAGATTAGACGGGTGCTGCATCTTTCTGCTGCGAGGACCTCACCTCATCTGTCCACACACGGACAAAGAGTAAAAACACCTGCACAGCTTCAACTATGGCTGTATACTCGTGGAATAACCATTTCTATTCATGATCCTACTCCTGCACCTTTGTGTAAAATATGATAAACAATCCCTCCATTTTCTTCTACATTCTCCATCGTGTATGTAGGTTTCAGGAAGGTTAATCAAATGGGAAACATTAAGTTGATTTAAGGAGGAAGCATCAAGTGGATTATTTAGATTTATTCTATTAGTTTTTTTTAATGTTTGGGCCTTCAATGACAAAAAAAATGATTCAGGTATTCTAAACATTGGTTTTGCAAAACCTTGTAGGGTCATTTGAGGTTTGTTCACATTTGGGGAGGTTTGATCAGGAAAGAATCAGCGATGTTTCAACCACCACTCTGTGTTCTGATAGTTATATTGATTATTGAAATGATTTGTAGATTAGTTGTTTGGTTCATAAAATTGTCCAAAATAGTAAATTACTGTTTTCTCAAAGAAATTTTCCTGCCTTAATGGTCACTTACTCTGCAGAAATGTCTGCTCTGCTGTAATTGGCCGAGCCATGTCAGACTCCTAACTTCCTGCTGTGACATCACAACAGGAGCCCTTTCTAAACAGCTTGTGTTCAGTTAGGTGCGTTGTGTTTTTTTTCCATTACTGCCCCTTAAAGGGTAAAGAAGCTGCTCAGTTTGTGTGTAGTCAACTGGCTTTTCACCATTTTTCATATTGTTGATTAGAATTTAATGGAAGTTAAAGTTGATAGGAGAATCAGTGCATTGCAGGCACCAAAATCACATATGCAAAACCAATGCTACGTGTTTGTGAGAAACATTTCAGAAACACTGGTGTTATTTATCGAGCTCTTCAAAATCTTCTCACCAAATCTACCCGTCTCTCTCAGCATGTACAGACACATTTCTCCATTTGTATTCCAGCTCGGCGCCCAGCAGCAGCCTGTTTATATTGATGAGCTGATAGACTTGGCCTTGGACCAGGACCCACGTCTAATAGCCACATAAATCACTGGGTTTCTTAGAGGCCGCGTCAGCGCCGCCACATCCCACCAGCTCGCCACTGCGCGAGGACAGTCTGCTGTGTTCCGAAGCCACGTCGATAACTCTGAATCAGATAAAAACGGAGCCTGGAACTCACCCACGGCGTGAGAAAAGGGATTCGCAGGCGTCGCAAGGCAAGCGAGATGAAACAAAAAGAGGTTTTTAACGCGCGTTGCTGAAATAAACGAGAGCAGAGACAACTGTGAAAATGTTTAGCCACTTAAAACTTACGAGAATCAGGCTCCAACGAAGGATTCTCAGTTTAATCTATTGGCTTTTGATGAGATTAATCGATTAGTTGGTTGGTTCCTAAAATGGTGTGAAATCCCAATCAGTCCAGAACCTAAAGATTCCACCTAAAATGTGTTTTTTTGTCCAGACCAACGGTCCTCAACCCAAAGACCATCACTCACTATTATAGAAGACTAAAGAAACAAGAAAATAATCAGATTTGAGAAACTGGAAACAGAGAATTTGGTGATGTGATGTTCAGTTATTTGTATATTTTCTTCTTAAAACGTAATAGTTAGCAGCTAATCAACTAATCATCTGCTGTCTTACAAAACCTCGTGACTCCATATAATATTGACTCCAGTAAAACATTAAAAATGTGACGATATATGCAAGTTAGGCCATGTGCCAATGGACGATATCATCATTCCATCAACATGATTTACTATAAACCACAAAATTCAAACCAATATTTAGATAACTTGATCAGTTTATTAGTCAATAAATGGTAATATTTCTATAGCAAACCTTTGCAACCATTCAAGAGTAGAGCTCATTAATTAATCAATTAGTTGATTGGTTTATAAAATGGTTTAAAACATTGATCACTGATTCGGAACCTGAAGATTCAATTTAAAATGTCTTCTGTTGCCCAGACATCATCAGTTTACTACTATACAAGAATAAAGAAACCAGAAAATAATTTGATTTGAGAAGCAGGAACCAGAGTATTTGGACATTTTCATCTTGAAAATGGCTCAAACCAATTAATCAATTATCAAAAAATGGTTAAATAATGTAATAGTTGCAGCTGTAATAGTACAGTAATTTTAATCTAATTTGTAATAACAGTATTAAGGAGCCATAGTAACAGCAATAGTGAGAAAAATAATATTGCAAGAGTAAATAATGGAAAGCATATTGTTGTTCATTAACTAATCTTTACAATAGCAGTGTCTAAACATGAACTTGAGGCTTTGAACTGATCACAGGTGAGTTCAGAGTGAATGAGGAAGCAGCTGCAGCAGATAATGAAACACAGATGATGAGCAGCCGATAGACGGAGAGAGGGAGGCAGCAGATATGGAGCGGCAGCAGCTCGCTGAGTCAATGTGCATAAAAGAGGATTTTCCAGCCGCAGGAGGAGCCTCTACAGACCTCCTCGGCTTTTTTATTCACCTCCTTGTTTCTGACACCTCGGCTGCGTGTCCTCGGCTTCTCCAACCACCGCGGAGACGCCGAAAAAAACACGTTTTTTTCCTCTTTCCATATGCACACACACACACACACACACAAGTGTCTGTTCAACACAGGCGTGTTGACACAGAACCATCAGAGGGTTGTCAGGTTCGTATCAAAGGGAGAATCCAGAAATATCTCGGCGCGTTCGCGTGGAACGTCGGCGTGCACTGGGAGCAGCCGCGGGGCGTCAGGATGAATCTCTGCTGCCTGACTGATCAGAACTGCTGCTGGTTCACCAGGATACGCAGTTAGACAGGACAGATGCCGAGAAGTGAGCAATTAGCAACGTTTACCATTTTACTTTGTATTATTTTATTAGTTTACTTAATATTATTATGCATTTACTCTACTAATGTTTATTATTACTACGATTTTTATCATTTATTTTAAGAAACCAGAAAATAATGAGATTTTAGAAGCTGGAACCAGAGAATTTGGACTTTTTCTACTTTTAAATGACTCAAATCAATTAATTGAGTATTAAAATATACAGTGATTTATGTAATAGTTGGCAAATAGTTGAGTAATTGCAGCAGCTCTAGTTAATTTGCTATAAAACCGCAGTTAAAGCATCGTTTGTGACTTATTTCCCAATGAATAAATTATTTTAACTGTTACAAGAGGGATTTGAAAAAGAATAACGACAAAGCTGATTTAATGAACTTTGAGGAACCATTTTTAACTGTTTTATGGGATAAAAATAAAATAAAATGGAAAAAAACAGGGGTTTTAATTGATTTTGATGCAAAAACTGGGCTCACGTTGATTTTTATGAAATACATCTAGCACAAAACAAGACATTAATGAACAGTTAACACAGTGAAACTCCATAAAACTGGGAAAATGTCATTTTCATTTCATGGGACTTTTAAAACTGAGTCAGCAATTTATAGGAAGTAAAGTTAAAAATAAAAAATGGAGAGAAATATATGAACAACTTCATCTCTGTGCTGTCTGTGTTATGTAATTTGTTCATAGAGACTGTCGCAGTGAAAATCCATTGCTGATGGTATCATCACGGTTTTCTGAAGAGGTCAGTGGATCCTGATCTTTTTTTTTCCACCATCCCCCACTTCAAAACACACACACACCAACAATCGTTGGCTGGCGGTCACATGAGGAAACTGAATGAGGGAATCCTGTGCAGGCTTCTATTGGAGCAGCGGGGCCTGAATGCTGCCGCTTCACGCCTCGCTGGCCTTCAAACCGCTAATGCAGCCGCCGCTCCTCGCTGTGGCCTTTAATGACTCAATGAAAAAAACGTGGACACAGCCTCTCTGGTCCACAGATACTGACACTGACTGATGCTTTTACAGCAACGACCGCGGAGATCCAAAAAGAAGAAGATACAGAAATTAACCGAATAAGAAAAAACAGGAACTGGTCCATTTGTCATTGATCTATCTATTACTGAAGACAGCTGATTGATTAATGTTTGGTTCATTAAACTCTTTTTTTGTCCAGACCAACAATCCAAAGATCATTAGTTTGCTATTACAAAGGACTGAAGAAACCAGAAAGTATACCGGATTTGAGAAGCTGTAACCTGTGAATTCAGACATATTCTTCTTCAAAATGACTCCAATCGATCAATTGACCACCAAAATAGTTGATCAGTCGACTATTTGTTGCAGCTCTAGTTAGGACTAGGGCTCTGGTCACTCTTGCCTAGAACCACCATAGTAACTTTTTCCGAGGATCCCCATGGTCACTTTTGCCTAAGACTACCATGGTCACTCTTGGTTAGGGGCCCTAAGGTCACTGTTGTATAGCACTACCAAGGTCACTCATGCCTAGGACCCCCATGGTCACTCTTGCCTAGCACTACCAAGGTCACTCTTGCTTAGGACTACCCTTGTCACTCATGTCTAGGGCACCCTTGGTCACTCTTTCCTTGGACTTCTATGGTCATTCATGCCTAGGAACCCGTGGTGACTCTTGCCTAGGACCCCCGTGATCATTCATGCCTAGCACTACCATGGTCACTCTTGCCTAGGACTACCAAGGTCACTCTTGCCTAGGACTACCCTTGTCACTCATGTCTAGGGCACCCTTGGTCACTCTTTCCTTCCACTTCCATGGTCATTCATGCCTAGGACCACCATGGTGACTCTTGCCTAGCACTACCATGGCCATTCATGCCTAGGAAGCCCCATGGTCACTTTTGCCTAGGACCCCCATGGTCACTCTTGCGAGACACCACCAGTTTGATTCTTGCCTAGGACCACAATGGTTACTCCTGCCTAGGACCCCCATGGTCACTCATGTCTAGGGCCCCCATGGTCACTCTTGCTTAGGACCCCCATGGTCACTCATGTCTAGGGCCCCCATGGTCACTCTTTTGTTGGACTCCCATGGTCATTCATGCCTAGGGCCCCCATGGCGACTAGAAACGTGCCTGCTCACAGCATCAACTCTGCTCAGCTGTGCATGCAGCAGCCTCTCGCCATGAGGATCCTCCAGGACTCTTCCCTTCACACTCGGCCGGGCCGTGGACACACATCACGCCGTGTCCCCGCTGCTCGCCGAGCATGAGATCAACTCTCTGCCGAACAACAGCCGCACTGTCAAAGCGGCGTAGCGAGGGAGCAAGCCAGAGGTGGCTGAGGGTCACGTTCCAAAAAAAAAAAAAAGGGTCAATTCTCTGGGCTCTAATGGATCCCAGCTACTTTGGCTCCTAATTGTGCCATTAGGGAACTTTCCTGCCTCTGCTTTGCTCCATTATGACGTGTCGATAAAGGGGGAAGCAGCGACCATGATTCAGGCTCTAAGTGCTGTTTGATGATTTCTGAGTGTATTGACACCCACTGTCGCAGCCAGGAGGAGTGGGTGCGTTACCGTGGCGACCACACGCATCAACACACAAGTCCGACGTTGGAAAACCCAGCGTTTTGCTTTTTCTTTTTAATTTGCTGCCAAAAAAAACTGAGCGGGCACGAAAACACATTTCACCAGTAAACAAGAGCCAGCAGGACATGTGATGAACCTTGATGCACAGGAGGCTATAGCAGAGGGAACGCGTAATGTACTACACTGGAGTAGAGTAGTAGTACAGTCATACTACAACAAAATACAATTCAAAATGTTAAAAGTCAGAATTAGTGGAAGCTGCAGTGATGGAGTCATACAAAGAAATTAAAGGACATTACAGGATAAATGTAATGATGTTTTTCAACAGCATATTTACTTTCACCTCTTAAACAGTGGAGTCGTCAAAGTAAAAACAAAAAAACAAGTCCTACAGATGTCCATCCATCCATCCATCCATTGTCTATCCCGCTTATTCCCTTTCGGGGTCGCAGGGGTCTGCTGGAGCCTATCCCAGCGCGTTAAGGCGAGAGGCAGGGATACACCCCAGATGGTCGCCAGCCAATCGTGGGGCACACACACCATTCACACACCATTCACTCTCACACTCACACCTATGGGCAATTTAGAGTTTACCAATTAACCTGAGCATGTTTTTTGTATTGTGGGAGGAAACCGGAGTACCCGGGGAAAACCCACGCAGACACGGGGAGAACATGCAAACTCCACACAGAAAGGCCCCAGACCCAGGCCCAAGGCGGTCTTGAACCTGCGACCTTCTTGCTGTGAGGCAACAGTGCTACCCACCGCACCACCGTGTCGCCCCTCCTACAGATGTATAATTAGCAAAATGTACTATTAAAAGTAAAAGTACTCATTATGCAGACTATGCTATACTATTATATTATATTACTTATACTTGTACTACTATTAGTTTGTGTCAAATCTTCATTTGAACAGTAACTAAAGCTAGTCGATAAATGTAGAAAGTGCAATATTTACTCGGAAATGAAATACTTAATGGAATAATAAAGTAAAAGAACCTCAAAACTGTACTGGAGTAACTATTTTGGTACTTTCCAGTTATTTCAATACTTGTTTTTAGTCACTAAGTACATGTGAGGACTAATATGGTAATTATTCAAGATGCACCTGTAGGTTCAGTTTGATGCAGTTTAAAACAGATAAATGTAATAGGGAGGAATTGGAATGGAAAGTATTTGTGCTTGAGTAATTATACTACGTACTTTCTACAGTGCTCATATTAATACTTTCACACTCTGGCTGTTTGGCAGATGAAGATATTTTGAAGTGACACTTGCCAGACAAACACTGACAGTGTGTGTGTGTGTGTGTGTGTGTGGAGGGGAAAATTCCTTTGGAAAGAATGAACGTTTGACTCTGAAAAGCCGGAAGTTCAAACTGTTTTGGAAAATGGTGACGTTAATGATGATGATGAGATGGAAAGAAAAAAAAAATGAAAATGTTCCGACTTACCAGAAAAACCTGAATCTCCTCTCTCCTCCTCCACCCTGACTCCTTATCGCTTCTTCTTCTTCTTCTTCTTAGTTTTTCTTTAATCTGTCAAAAAAGGAGATTAACATTTTAGCATCAACATGTTGATCTTTCTCCCTTCTTCTCGCTTTGTTTTTGCATGTTTATCTTGTTATAGAAATCTCACAAGATTAAAAATGTATTTTAAGAACCAGAACATTTTCTGTCCCCGTCTCATTAAAATTAATGAGAATCTCCTCTGATTGGCTGATTTAAATGGATGTAAATGGGCGGTTGGGTTGTGAATGTACAATTGTGACATCACAACTTCACACTTCCTTAGAGCTGGTTTGAAGGCTCAGTTTATAAGTATTTATGACAGATAGATAGATAGATAGATAGATAGATAGATAGATAGATAGATAGATAGATAGATAGATAGATAGATAGATAGATAGATAGATAGATAGATAGATAGATAGATAGATAGATAGATAGATGGATGGATGGATGGATGGATGGATGGATGGATGGATGGATGGATGGATGGATGGATGGATGGATGGATGGATGGATGGATGGATGGATGGATGGATGGATGGATGGATGGATGGATGGATGGATGGATGGATGGATGGATGGATGGATGGATGGATGGATGGATGGATGGATAGATAGATAGATAGATAGATAGATAGATAGATAGATAGATAGATAGATAGATAGATAGATAGATAGACACTTTACACCTTTTTATGAACCAAACAATTAATCGATTAATCATTCCTTTAATCACCTGTCCTCTGATTGGCTGATTTAATTGGCTGTGGATGGTGCTTGGCTTTAAGGCTCGTTTTTTAAAACTTTTTGTGAAACATGAGACAGTTTTTATAGAACACTGAAGCATGTTTCTTTTCCCTATGACACTGGACCTTTAACGCAGTGGTTTTTATTAATGAGGTTTCTGGGGAGGACATTTTGCAGAGAGTTTGACTTCACAACGGGCCGACTGCTCCGCGCCTGGTTTCCCTATAATCTGCTGAAATCCGCCACAGCCTCACACACCAGGATGTTCCGACATGAGATCTCTCCGTCTCGTCAAACCCTCGGCCTCATCAAAGCAGCCATTCTTTTCTCGCTTCTTCTTCTTCTTTTTTTTTTTTTTAAAGCATAATCATCCGTGAGCCATGCTGACACTTCAGAGAGTTAAAACACTTCATGCTGTGACACTTTCAGCTGGTGAAAAGGAGGCAAAACACCCAAGCTGTGAAAAACCAGAGTGTGGACATGGACTTTGAGGAGCAACAGTGTGTGATTCAAGCTGATGGAGGAAAAAAAACTGAGAAACACATCATCCTCTTTTTCTGTTTTTCTGTTTTTCTGTTTCTCCTATCTTCCCATCTGTCCTTCCTCTGTATTAACTCATCCTCTGCTCTGTTTCCTCTCACCTTGTCTTTATCTCGTCTTTAATCACCTCCTCTGCTGTGATCCTGTCCTATTATTTTCTCTACGATATATTGGATTTTTCCAGCGTTGGGCAAGTTTTGCTTGGAATTTATATATTATTACAATGAATTTTGAAAGCTCAGATTTGAGTTTATTATCATTGTGAGGTCACAAAAGTTCAAGAGGCCTCGTCTTCATCATCATCTTAGTCCGTAGACTATTTTAAAAATATCTTATTTGTGGTAGAAAAATTTAATGATTTTATTCTCCAGGAAATGATAAGGCGGAAAAATAAAAAGTTTAAGTTTTGTAAATTCCTATTTGAGGATTTTTTTTCCATTTGAACAACATATTCAGGTCATTGAGACGATGCTTCACTATGAAAAACAGCTTTAAACTTTAAAACTAGTTTCATGAAGTTGGGTCTTGTAGCTTTTGCACAAAAACTAAAGTTGCATTAAAGTTGTTTTTTGCTACTTATGATGATTCCTCCAAAATAAAAGCTCTTAGCCAAAGTATGTTTCAGAAGAAAGTTCAGGATCTGATAGTGAAGTCACAGAAGTCAGAGAGGCCTCGTCTTCCTCGTCCTCATTAATCGTCTCACATCACGTTTCCGTCTGTTTTTCATCCTCAAACACACACGCCTTTCAATCGAAGGGGGGGAAATGATTGAAGAAGCCGATCCAAATAACTTCTATCGAAGGCTCGACTGTGGTCGGCTGCTCTCAGCGAGACGGAGCCAAACCAGTCAGCAGACGCTGGTCTTTACCCCCGCTTAAATACCAACGCTGTTTCTACACCGTCAAGCACGTACTATAAATGAAATTGCAGGGAAAAAACATGATTGTTCATAGTCTTACACACCACACTTCTGCTTTATCGCAGCAGTAGAAGAGATAAAACTATCTACTAATTTAAATATTCCCTTTAAAATGTGTGCATGAATAAAAATGTGTACTTTGCTGCTAAAGATAAAGCAGTTTAATTTTTAGACTTGATACCTGTTTATTTTTGTTTTTTGACCTTAATAATGTACAGTTACAGACCAGTGATTTTATTATCATTACCAAAGAAGCTAAGTTATGGGCTTTAGTGTGCTGTTGAAAAATGTGTAAATCTCTAAAATGAAAGCTGACTTGTCTCTTTAGATGAATTTATTCCCATTTATGGGGCTTAGGTACTTTTATCTCTTAACTTTCTGCAAATGTCTCTTAACCTGCAGTAAAATGCTCCTTAACTCCTCTACTACTGTGCACTCCCAATCTGAAACCATCCAAGTATTTTTTGCACAACCCAAGGATTTCGAAGCCCAGTAGTGAAAAGAAAAGAACCGACGTGCACAGCTCTTCCTTCACCGGTTCGCTGTGTCACTGACATTCAAAGCGTCATCGCATCGAGCTCTGAGTGAGTATTAAGCGTCATAGAAGCGGCCGGTTAAAGCCGAGATCTGAGAACGAATAAGCAACACAATCAACCAAATGACCTTTTGCCGCGTCCTGTTGGAATGAATGGATGAGCTGGAAGGCTGATCCTATCAAAAAGCTGCTGAGGCGGCGCCACAGAACGACGTCACAGGACAGGAAAACCCGTCCACAGACGCTAAACACTCAGTTTAAGTTTTCGTGTACTATTGTGAACTGTACCACAATTCTGCTTTATCTCTGCAGTAGAAGTGATAAAGAGACAAAAAAATGAAATGGCTTTTTCAGCAAGTTCTATTTGCTGTGGTGTAGAAGTAGCTCAGTAATTCATCAAGTCTGATCAGCCTTTGTATTAGATATACACAACAATACACATCACTATATACACTAAACTACCAGAACTTTTCACACGTAACTAAACACACATGTTGTAAATTAACAAATAGAACACGTTTTTTTTGTTTGTTTCAATCACATCTGAAAAAGTGAATTGGTTCACAAGGAAAAAAGTGAACATTGGTACAAGTCTGACACTAAAATATAACTGCTGTGCTGTGATTGGCTGATCTCTGTCAGAAGCCCCGCCTCTCGGAGAGCTCCTCCTACTTCACAGTTTGAGCGTTAGCAGCAATACAGAGACTAATTTTCATGATAAACCCCTTTAAAACTGCCCTGATCTATACTTTTATAATATAGCAATGAGCCAAATGAGTTTGTTTAATGTTGAAGTAGCCCCTCGTGATCAGTGGTGGTAAATTAAGGGTGAGTAAGGACTTTGACTCAAGTATCAGCTGCACATTTATAATCTAAAACATGTCTAATGAAAACTGCATGAGGAGTACTTTAACTTTTGACAGCTGATAAAACGTATATACTTCTACTTAAGCGATTCTTTCAATTCAAGACTTTAACTTTTCTAGTACTTTTACTAAACTAAAGTGTCGGAAAGCTTCTTTTTGGTTTTGCAGCTGTTATTGTTATGTTGTAATGTTTTTCTAGCTATGAAAATAAATGTCATGAAACGTACAATGTTGATGATTTTTCGTCCAGACCAACAGTCCACAAACTAAAGTTGTGTTAAGTTTAATTACTTTCATAAAAGGAAATCAAATCTATTAGTCGATTACCAAAATTTGCTGGAGAATGATGTAAAAGCTGCACTAATCGTTGTAGCTCTAAATAGACAAGTGATTCAAATCAATTATTGATTGTCAAAATAGATATAGTTGAATTATATAATATATATATTATATTATATACTCTATGTACAATATATACATGTATTGTTGCTGAATACATCATTATCAATACAAACATCCCTGTATCATATAGTGTAAAACAGTGTAAAAGGGTTGATTCTCTTTGCATTAATAACGCTAGAGTAAAACTCGCCTCCAACAACGGTCTGTACGTTTCCATTAGTCACGTCATGCATAACGTAACACAGAAAGCGCCATGGCCACAGGTTAGACATCACGGCTCGCTGCACATGACAGCAGGTAACGAGGAGTCGCACCGTTCTGCAATGAGTTTGTTGGTTTTTCTCCCTTCAGGCTGTGTTGTCTTCATATGTGTGTGTGTGTGTGTGAAGCCTGTGGGTTTAATTTAGCCTCTCGCCTAATGAGAAGCAGAATGCACTCTTCCCCTATGAGGAGTTTACATCAGGCGACACGCCTCGCAGGAGGAGACGCACGTTCTCCCTGACGCCGTAACTCCGCCTGACGCTCAGCAGAACAAACAGCGGGATTAGAGCCGTACTTGTGGAATGCATCCGGTCGCAGGAAAAGTGAAAATAATCAAGCGTCTAATACGTTCAGTAGTGTGTTTTTTTCAGGACGAAAACCAAGACAGAGATGGGATGAAATCAATGCCCGTAACCACTGACTACCAGGAAATTAACTGCATTTTTTGATGATGAAAAACCACAAGATGAAATTTATTTTTCTTCAATTATAATCTAATAAGTGCCTTCAGTGCGTACACGTTGCTGCCAGGTGTGTGTGAAAATTGCATGTAGGGCACTTAAACTAAAAGATAGCCACCTTTTTATATATATATTATACACAGACACCTGTTTATTAATGATAAAAGTGAAGTAAAAAAAAGAGCTCTAAGTCCCCTCTTAGCAATTTTTCACTTATTTTATAGCAAAACGCCTTAAAAGTACATTTTACATAATTTTTTTTGTTTTTTCAAAAATAACCAGAAACAGAAGTCCAATTTACCATTTACCCTGACAGTGCCCTGTTGGTATTGTTGGTTTGTATCTGTGTGTGTGTGTGTGTGTGTGTGTGTGTGTGTGTGTGTGTGTGTGTGTGAGTGCTTTTCTGGTAAAGCACGCTGCCAATCAATAGTCATTTGATGTTTTAACCTGTGTTTAAATACCTGCATTTCCTGCCTGAAAAGTTACTGAAAAATAGAAGATAAAAGCTTTTTAATTTATCGTTTTAGACGCTGTAGCTGCTTCCATATGCATATTAAAAAATAAATAAAAATACATCACATCAGCAGAGTTTTGGGTTCACCGGTAGTTTCATCAGTGCTGCCGACAGAAAGCGTGTTGACTCTGTGTAAAATTTACAATAAATTTTGAGAAAAACACTCAAATTTAACTATTGGTTTCATTAGATTAGATTAAATTACCATTACTATCAACCTGCTGTCAAAAAAAACAGACTACTGATAAAAACTACACTAAAATACTTAAAATTGCATTTTCCTTGACTTAAATTAGACTAAAAAAACATTTAACACAAGACCAAGACTGAAACCAAATTGAAAAATATCCAAGAAAATCAACACCAGGTATCCAGAGATGGGATTTGTCTGCAGAAAACATCTCCTCTAGCGTTCCACCGCGCTGCCAGAGGCATCCTCACACTGGTCCAGTCAGATTCCGCTGACTCTGCTGCAGCATTTCTACGTTTTCCACCTTCTAAAACAACAGGTTGTACCGTCCGGCTGTAAAAAAAAAATAGATCTACATCACCTGTGTTTTTCCCGCGTCCCTCAACGAGAATAATCCCGCTCAGCGTGCTGGTGCGTGGCCTGAGAGCGTAGTGGAGTTGTCATAATCCCAGAGGCTGTGTATTCCTCGGCGTGTGAGCGGTGACTAAGTGACAGCGGAGCGAGAGGAGGCGATTCCCTCACAAAAATCCTCCTCCTCCTCCTCCCACGTCCCTCCCCTGAACCCTCCCTCCCCGCTCACAGTGGGATTAAAACAACCCTTTGTCTCTCTACAATAGGGGTTAAACATTTCCTGGTATCACAGGAGCAGCCAGAAAAAAAAAAAACCCACAAAGTTGCCGTGTGTGTGGGTTTTTTTTTTTAACCTGTTGAAATCCTAAAGCTCCTGAAACTGAGTTTTATTCATTAATTACATGAAAAAACCTGAGCTCCAACACTAATTAAAGTATTTTAACTGTAGTAAAACACAATGTTACTGTTACAGCATCAATATATATCATCAATATCCACATCATCAATACAATAATAAAATAGTTTAATATAATATCAGTAGTAGGGCTGCAACTAATTTACATTGGAATTGTCATAATATCCTTATTGAGCATTTTACAGAATATAATTTGTGTTCTATAATGATTCTCAGGGTGATTTCTATGTACAAATATTTGATCTTTGAACTCTTATTGTAATAATCATTAAACTTTGCATTGCAGTATTTTTTCCTGACGAGTCGGTTTAGTCTCGTTTTCACCTTTACTAAAACTCAATCTTAGATTTTTTTGCAATATTCTACCTATATTTGCTCTATCACTGCAACATACATTACTTCTGACTCCTCTGTAGTCACCCCACATGCTGTACATTTCTTTTGATACCAGGTATTCCATATTTATTATCGTTTAGAGCAGGAAAAACTAAAAAAAAAAAAAACAGGCCTGGGGCTTAAGTGGTTATACATTTTTTTTTCCTGAAACAGTGTTGAATATTCGGGAATTATTTGTTTCCCGTCAGATCACAGAGCGTAACGTGTGAATCTGGCAGAACATGAAAGTGGGACACGCGGAAAAATCAAACGACGGGTAAAAGTCGCCGCTCTGCGAGCAAACGCAGCTGTCTGGAGGTTCAGTCCCGTTCGTTCGTGGGCGGAGTTGGTGCAGAATTAAAAATACAGCCTCCAGGCGAATCCTCAGGACTTCCTTTTCCCATAAAAAAGCGAGAAGCCGGAGAAAGTGTCTCACCTCCACTCAACAGATGTCCCCCTGCAATCTAATCCAGCAGCGTATTTACTGCCGACTCCTCTCCGGTGTTATTGCGGCCTGTTTTTAACACAGAATAGGTCTGAAAAAAGGGCCTTTTGACGTCCGTTAGCTATGGTTGCAGAGCGAGACAATGGCAGCAGCCCCCCCCCCCACTTTGAATGAGTCGCTATTCTGTGGACTCGGCCCTAAATAATGCTCCTCTCACTACAAAAACACACAAAAAATGTAACATAATCTCCCTCAAAGCACATTGTCCATCAGCCAGAACAATGATTTAGACTTAGACACTCTCAATTGTCCCCCCCCCCCCCCCCCCACGGGTTCGGTTTTCCTCCTGGGTTTGTGGGAATAGCCACTTAATATTCCTACAAAGGGGGGGACGCAAACTCAATGGATTCATGACACGGGGCATTGTTGCACGCTCCACCACGGCCCGGACCCCAACATCACCGGGAAAATAACCAGATTCCAAAGCTGGAACCGGAGAATTCAGACGTTTTCTTCTTCAAAGCGATTAATCGATTATGCAGCAACAAGGAGTGGAACTTCTAATACGCCTTTAACTGTTAAATTCTCCAGCAAAGGAACCTCAAAACTGTGGATAACAACAGTAATATCCACTACTAGTAGGGATGCACCGATGTGAAAATTTCGGCCGATATCGATATCCGATATACATATCGGCAGTCACTGCCGATACCGATATTTGCCGATATCGATATATGTAGAGAAAAAAAGTTTTCTGTAGTGTCACAAATTTAGTACAGACCAGAAAAAAACACTGTACATTTGAAACGCACAACAGTGCTCTTTATTTAAAGGAAGGCTCACTGTAAAACTCTGTCATGTGGTTAGAGGAAGTACGGCGGAGCGGACCCGATGGAGCTCAGCGAAGGCGGCGATGAGAAGGCGGCAGGACGGCGTCCGACACCCCGGAGCAACGTCTTTTCGGGCGATGCGATGTGACGGAGGAACCGCTAGGAGAAACCGCTACAGTTAGTTGGGTCACTGTCTGCGTGTCTCTCGGCGACGCGCTAAGCTAGCTGGTCCTAGCGGGCTCCTCCGTCACATCGCATCGCCCGAAAAAGACAGCGGCCTCTTTCGCCTCCGCCGCGGCCGCCGACGAGAAGGCGGCAGGACGGCGTCCGACACCCGGAGCAACGTTCTGCGCATTTTTTTTTTGTCTTTTCGGGCGATGCGATGTGACGGAGGAGCCCGCTAGGACCAGCTAGCTTAGCGCGTCGCCGAGAGACACGCAGACAGTGACCCAACCAACTGTAGGTTTAACTCTGCCAATTGTTGACATATCGGCCAGAATTTGTTGATATCGGACCGATACCGATAAGTTAAAAAACGTGACATATCGGCCGATATATATCGGTTGGCCGATATATCGTGCATCACTAACTACTAGGGTTTATTAATCTACTATTTGGCAGGTAATTGATTAATCAACTAATCAGTGCATTTTAATTGACAGATTATTGCTTATTTCAAGTTTCTTTCCTTTAATTTATTTGATTTTGTAAACTGGAGCTGCAACCAACTACTATTCTGATAGTCAATTAATCTGGAAATGATTAATTGATTAGTTGTTAGGTTCATTCATTAATTGGTGTAAAATATAGATTGAAAATTCAACCATTTTATCATCCGTTTACTATTATAGAAGATTAAAGAAACCAGGAAATAATCAGAATTTGGAAGCTGGAACCAGAGAATCTGGACGTTTCCTTGACTAAAATCAATCAATCAATCATCAAAATAATTGGCAACTAATCAATTAATCAACTAATGGTTGCAGCTCTGATCCACAATAATGTTTTTGTGCACCAATGATCGTCTTTTGCACCTTTTTTTTCCCCTAAAGCCCAACTTGATGTGCTCAGATATCATTCTGTGCCCCAGACTGTTGTCACTAACCAAATATATTTTTGTTTTCTATCAATAAACTAGAAAATATTCACATTTGTGAAGCTGAAATCAGAGATTTTGGACATTCTCTTCTTAAAAATGGCTCAAATCCATTAATGGATGATCAGAATAATTGCAGACTGATGCAATAGGTGGCAACTAATCGATAAAAATCAAACACGCTCCTGCGGGTTTATCGCCTCTATCACTTACTGAGATGAAAGCATCAGAATTCCCACTTTAATCCACTAATGAAACGCCACGCTCGTCTTCGACGAGCATAACTCAGCGCGTTCGGGCCTCCTCGCCGTCGCACGCCGCCGCCGTTTTAATTAAAAACAGTATCGTAAATATGGGAGCGCCGGCGGTGGCGGGCGTCTTTCAGGGAGATGATGGATAGCGACGGCGAGGTGTATGGATTATGGTATGAAACGGGTGAATGGGAGATATTTCATGCAGCGCCGGGCGTGATTGACCAAGTCTAATGGGAATTATTTCTGCACACTGACTCTGTTGAGGAGGAACACTGGGCGGCTTCACACTCGCCCTGACTCCCTCCAGCTCTTTGTCACGCCACCAATGGAAGGACCATATCTCAATGGCAACTGCATATTTCAATGGCAACTTTTAGCAGAACAAAGTTCACGCTGCGGTCTGGACCGAGGAGCCCTCCTATCCAGAGCTGTGGCTGCCTGCATGTGTGTGTGTGTGTGTGTGTGTGTGTGTGTGTGTGTGTGTGTGTGTGTGTGTGTGTGTGTGTGTGTGCGAGGACTCCTTTAGAGTTTCCTATTCAGAAATGTGAATGGAAGTGGAATATGATTGGCTCAGGAAGAAATGAGGGGGTTGGGTCCACAAGCATTTTTTATGCAGAGTGTGTGTGTTGTTATGGGGTACAGGGGGGGGGGGGGGGCACTTCACCGGCCAGAGGACGGATGATTTGTTTGCTCCGAACACATTTCTCCACAAGTGATTTTCAACGCTTGTTTGTTTGAATACTGCCGACAACGTGGCGTTGGGCTCACGTCGCATCAATAAACGGTTTTAAATGTGCTTCTCTATCGCGTTATGAAACCGTGACGGTGCGGCAGCAGCTCCGTCTTCTGCCGACGATTTTCACTCCGTTCCGGGGGGTGTGCACAGACATTTGGAAGGGGAGGGGGGCGAAACGGGAACATTTAGCATTTAGCATGTCTTAGCTAGCTGCTAAAGAGGGCACTTTAGCATGCATTGTGACTCCCTAGAGAGCTCTGCTGCATGTATTTGGCTCCCAATTGGGCAGGTTAGCATCTATTTTAGCTCCTAAAAGGCATTTTAGCATACTTTTTAGCTCCCAGGAGGGCACTTCAACATGTTTTGTCTCTCAAAAAGGCACTTTAGCATGCATTGTGGTTTCCAATTGGACAGGTTAGCATCTATTTTAGCTCCTAAAGGGCACTCTAGCATACTTTTTAATTTACAAGGGGGCACTTTAAGATGTTTTGTCTCTCAAAAAGACACTTTAGCATGCTTTGTGGTTTCCTAGAAGACACTGCACTACGCATTTCGGTCCCCAATAGGGCAGGTCAGTGTGTGATTCATCTCCTGGAGGGCACTTTAGCTTGCATTGTGACTCCCTAGAGAGCACTGCTGCATGTATTTTAGCTTCTAAAGGGCATTTTAGCGTACTTTTTAGCTCCCAGGAGGGCACTTTAAGATGTTTTGTCTCTCAAAAAGGCACTTTAGCATGCATTGTGGTTTCCAATTGGGCAGGTTAGCATCTATTTTAGCTCCTAAAGGGCACTCTAGCATACTTTTTAATTGACAAGGGGGCACTTTAACACGTTTTGTCTCTCAAAAAGACACTTTAGCATGCTTTGTGGTTTCCTAGAGGGCACTGCACTATGCATTTTGGCTCCCAATAGAGCAGGTCAGTGTGTAATGCAGCTCCTGGCTCCTGGAGGGCACTTTAGCACAATTTTTAGCCCCCAAGACAGCACTTTACACATGTTTTGTCTCTCAAAGGGCACTTTAGCATGCATTGTGGTTTCCTAGAGGGCACTGCAGCATTCAATAGGGCAGGTTAGGAGATATTTGGGCTCCTTAGAGGGCATACTTTTGAGTTTCCAGGAGGGCACTTTAACACGTTTTGTCTCTCAAAGGGCACTTTAGCATGCATTTTGGCTCCCAAGACGCCACTTTAGTGCATGTCCCCCCCCCCCCCCACACACACACACACACACACACACACACACACAAACACACACCACTACACTGTTCTGTGTGGGTTTCTCTCTTTCTCCAGTTGAACTCATTACAACACGATACCGGCTACAAGTGTCACATATCAGGCCTATCAGGACAAACCCGAGGTGTCTGGTTAACTATCAAAGGGGCCAGGTGACGGAATCCCGCATTTGTGTCAGATTTATTGACGAGGGAGGATTCGGATTCGACTCGGGGGACACGCCGCGAAACAAAAGAGGCCGCGGGTCTTAGGGGAATTTACATGAATTACAGCAAGAGGCCTCGGCGACCTCTCCTCTGAGTTTTTAAAACTAAACAACACCCCCATCCCGCCCATCAACACACAAACACACACACACACACACACTGGTGAAGAATGGTGTGACCGGTTTCCATGGTGCCATGAGGCTCGGTGACAGGGCCGGAGTGTTAACACGCTCACACACAACAGAGGGGATGATGGAGGGAAAAAGAAAAGGACAGAGGGAGAGAGAGAGAGAGGCAGAGAGCGCAGTAAAACAACAAAGGAGGTGGAGAATAGCGGGAGATTTACCACACACAGGCAGCAGCGGAGCGTCCCCGGGGTTAAGGACCAGCGCCGCCGCCAAACCGTATTTCTTCTTCTGCTTCTTCTTTAACGATACACCCTCACTGACACAATTCCACTTCACACAATAGGCCAGACTCAGGAAAGAAGCTCAGCTCAGCTCTCTCCTTTCCTGCACTTTAACTCACCTCCATAACACATTAGGGCCTCATACGGATCATTTTGACGTCACAGTGTTTTTACTAAGTGAGTTAATGAGATGTTAAACAGTGATTGATATTTTACACCTATTTATGAACCAAACAATCGATTAATCAACTCATATGTGACAATTGAATTATTGACCAATAAACCAGAAAATCTTTTTATTATTGTTTATGTATCTTATAGTGAGATCAAACTGACCTATCATGAGTAGATCTGAAATTATTAGTCCATTAATTGATTAGTTATTACGTTTTACAGTGAGTGCTGAAAAATGTTGATCAGTTTTCCAAAGCTGAAGATTCAACCTTCAGTTTAATAATTTAAGAAACTTAGAAAATAATCAGATTTGAGAAGCTTTTATCAGAGATTTTGTACATTTTCTTCTTCAACTTGATTAATCAATTTTCAAAATCGCTTGATTGATTAAAGTCATAGTTGGCAACTGATCGCAGTTATAATTCCACACAGATGTTGTTCGTTGATTGATATTATCTATTAATTATGAAACAAAATGGTGTAAAATATTGATCACTGTCTCCAATCTATCAATCGATTATAGATATATCTGACGATTGATTAGTTGGCTACTAATCAACTAATCAATGCAGCTCTACTTTCCATCACACATCGTCTATTCATAGTTTACCAGGAAGGAGCCAACAAGGTACAGTATGCAGGAATATGGCAGCCATTCATGTGGTAATGAAGGAGATGAAGCAGTAACGGCCTGGTTTGATGCTGCGTGTGTGTGTGTGTGTGTGTGTGTGTGTGTGTGTGTGTGTGTGTGTGTGTGTGTGTATGTTGGGGGGGGGGTTCCCTCTGAGCACCAGCCGAGACCATCAGAGGAAGGTGGAGGAGATCCAAGCATTTCCTGCACCGGCAGGAGGGGGGGGCAGGTATTCTACTCTGCTCCATAGGCTTCCATACTGTCATACTGTCAGCGGTAAGAAGATCATCCTCGGCCCAGTGAGCCAACACACACACACACACACACACACACACACACTCCCTTCCCAGTATGTACATGTGTGCCGGTCCTTGCGTCCATATGCGTCCCCAGAAGGAGCAGCAGGCGTGTGCAGCCTCCTCCGGCCTCCCCCCACCACGACCAATTTCATCTTCCGTCTGTGAGAGGCTGCGTCGATCGATGCGTCGCCACCCCCCCCCCCCCCCCCCCCCCCTATCGACCCCCCCACCGCCGCTTCATTTCTGCTGCAAACAACCTGCCCCGCCGACACATTAGACTGCAGCGACACAGTGTACAAAGGTACGACACATTTCTAATTCTAATGTAGGTGCTTTTGAAATTAAATTAATTTTAAGGCCACTAATGCAGGGAAACATATCCTATCCAACATCCTGGTTGTGTGGGGGGCAAAAGGGAAAATGACCATCCCCCTTCACAAAGTTGTCCCACCATCCCCCAAAAACTGAGTCTATATAATAAAGCAATGTTGACACAATCGCTGCTAAATATAACACAATGCATTTGGTCCAGATGGAAAAAAACCAATCACACAATAATATGTAGAAGTCATTCGTTCATGATCACATGGTAATATCATTTATAAGGCCATCAATGAAATGGGATTTTCACCCCATGATCACTGCATTTATGAGTTTAACAGGTCAATATGACTTGTTTGGTTTGTGTACAACAGATTGCTGGAGCATTTTAAAGGCAGATTGGAATCTCTCATTGTTCCAATAATCATAAACACACACTTGCATGAAGCATACTGTGTATATTATCTACTCATGTTGAAAATATCCCTTTAAGGTACATTTAAAACAGATAAAAATGTGATACCCACACACAACGGCACTCCCTATATATATGCAAAGCATAGTCCATTGTATATTTGCTCATAGAACACCTGTATGTTCTCTATATTATTGCTAATTTATACTCCTTAGTTCACCACATACTATAATTGGTAACAGGATTTGTATATGTGTGTATGTTACTACTATCCACTTTACTTCCCTAATTGTAAATTCTTTCCATATTGCATTTACTGCTCTTGCCACTCTGCTTTTCTGATTAGATGATAAATGATATTTATACTCGCGTACTGACAATGTGAGTAGTGACCGGTAAGAAGCTCAATATAAAGGCGTATGTTATGCATTAATAGGGATTAGGGAATAATTATGGAATAATTTAATAGGGAAACTGTACCCATTAAAAGGGAGAGTTGCTGCCTTAAGCTGAACCACTGAGTAATATATTACATTTACAATTCTTTATTAAAATAATATAAAACAAGTTGGAAAAATATTGCAGTGGCATATATTTAACATTTAAATTTAGGGAAAACCTCATGTGACGCAATGAGAAGAAATGGTAGCAGGCTTCTTAATTAATAGTGTTGACTCAGTTATTTTTGATTAAGATAAGTTTCTGTTGATATATACGTTGAGGAAATGCAAATAAAAAGACAAAAATATGTGCTAATAAGCTAAATAAAACCTGCCATGCCATGTATTTAGTCTGTTTTATAGCCACCAGAATTTTCTGGGTCCGTACGGGTTAAAACTGCCACTCGTCGTTAATCCTGACCTGCATCTAATTAGTTTTCATCAGTTTGGTCAGCGCGCCGCTGACCTTCCAGAAGCCACGTGTGCGGCAGCAGGAGGGGAATGAGATTTCTCGTCTTCCCGCCTTCTTATGCTCGTCTCCGTCCTCACCCACGCTGAGTCCAGCCCTGTCAACCACCTGTCCCCGCACAACACGACCCCGACGTATGCGGAGTTAAAACACACACACACACACACACACACACACGATATAAGAAGTGACTTATAGCGCCGCAGCGTCAGGACACGATGTTCTGGAAAACTGAGCTTCTCGTATGTAGCGAGAGGCATCGAGATGAATATGGTAAAAACAGGATAATCAAAAGACAGGGTTGTGTTGATGCAGCTCTTTTCCTGGATTGCATCAGTTTTCTAACACTGCAGAGATCTGAAAGAGCAGAGGAGGTAAAACAGGAGCTGAAATACAAGGAGGAAAAAACGGAAACTTAAAGTAAACGCAGAGGCAGAAATGTTCTGAACCTGCAGGGTTCATCAATTTAGTGGATGGGCCAAGAAACGAGGAAATTTAATCTAATGTGGGTCGGACCAGTAAAAATACACAAAAACATCTAAAGTTGCTCCTCTTTTTTTATACAAATGCATACATACTACAGAAGTTTTGGAATCAATTTATGTTGCTGTTACAGAGCAAATCTAGTTAGAATATTGCAGAAGAAATGAAATAAGCCACTTTATCTGCAATTATTAATAAGATCAAAGATCTATTATTTGCTCATAAAATCATAGAAATAACACTGAGGATCATCACAGAAAATGACAAAAATATTCTGTATGATGATTAAAAAGGTGATTATAAAGAAACCAAATAAATGTTCACACAAACAGCTCAAATCATGTTCTCATTAACTCAGTTTATATACGATTTTATATAACACTGCTGTAACAATGCTATAACAATGCTGCTTAACAGGTAAGGAATATAGTCTGTAAATGTACACGACTCTACGTCTTCTGGGATAAAACGCTGCAAAGTGAAAACCAAGACAGACCCCTGCATCACAGACACACATGAAGCACTTCTCTATTTTCATTAGTATTATCATTATTTCATTCATGAATCTGTCCAAAAACCTGACAGTCTGATCTCTGGCCTCCGCCTGCTGCTCTGATGTGAAATCCATATTCAGCTCAGTGACTCAACAGGAGAAAAAACACAAACAAACAAGCTGAGTAAAACACACACACAGGGACACACACACACACACACACACACACACACACACGGATATCCCTATATAATTATAACTTTCGTGCAAGTGAAGCGAGCCACAGACAGACGGCTGGGTGAGGATGTCAGTGACGCTGCGTTTTGTCGAGGTTTGATGGTCTAGAGAAGAACCAGACAGAGCTGGGAGGGCTTAATCAGCCCATCTACAGTGGACACACACACACACACACACACACACACACACACACACACACACACACACACACACACCCTCATGTTGCTGCAGGTGCTGAGATAAAACTGCAGCAGTAGGAGAAGAAATGTGGAATATATGAGAGGAAGCGAAAGCCATCAGCGAAGGAGTGGATGTGTTGGCTAGTGTGTGTGTGTGTGTGTGTGTGTGTGTGTGTGTGTGTGTGTGTGTGTGTGTGTGCAATCCTGCAAATAGAAATCTGCAAATGTTTGTCTAGGTATGTGATTTTAAGGATCTCATAGTTCTGTATCACCCATCCAGAACACTGTGCTCCTCTTGCAGCTTATTATTAACATGGCAGCAGAGCCTGCAACTATCAGGCTCCTCTCCTGTGGAATCATCTTTCTGTTCTAGTCCAGGAGGCAGACACCCTTCCTACATTTAACAAATAAGTTAGAACTTTCCTTTCTGAAGCAGCTTCTAGTTAGTTCTGGTCCTGGCTGGACTAGAACATTCTATGCTGCTATAGGTTTAGACTGCAGTACTACTATAGTACTAGTACAGTAGTAGTACAGGTTCAGACTGCAGTACTACTATAGTACTAGTACAGTAGTAGTACAGGTTCAGACTGCAGTACTACTATAGTACTAGTACAGTAGTAGTATAGGTTTAGACTGCAGTACTACTATAGTACTAGTACGGTAGTAGTATAGGTTCAGACTGCAGTACTACTATAGTACTAGTACAGTAGTAGTATAGGTTTAGACTGCAGTACTACTATAGTACTAGTACAGTAGTAGTATAGGCTTAGACTGCAGTACTACTATAGTACTAGTACAGTAGTAGTATAGGTTCAGACTGCAGTACTACTATAGTACTAGTACAGTAGTAGTACAGGTTCAGACTGCTGGGACCTCATCAGATTCTCTGAGCTTCTCTTTCTTTAATCCATCTATAACACTCATGACCCACTGATGTACTTTTTTAATGAGTTTTCTCATTTACCTGGAAGCTGCAATGGATCCTGTCACCTCATCCTCCACAGACACCACAATAGAATAGATTTCTGGTGTTCTACTTGTAAGAATATACTGTTTCTATCGTGTTCACATCATTTACTGCAGCCCGAAACCTGTACAGTTTTATGGTAAATTCAGCATTGTCACATCTTTATTCCCACTATTCTTTAATGAAAAGACTTGAAAATAATACAAGAAAATGGTGTTTAGATCAAACCCAATGTTTAGAAAGTGATTTAAATGACTATACAACAATAGCTCTGCTTTTTGAGTTTCTGCTGTTTCTGTTTGTGTGACTTTAAAATGTTTTTTCATCTATCTGAAGGTAACTTCTATAAACAACATTACAAATAATACATTTGGCCATGTCGAGAAAGTTCATAATTGCACCAAAGAAATGTGGTTTTACTCCAAATTACAGTTTTCAATTTAGCTTTCACAGTTAATATAATCGTTTATGTGTCTCACACATATTAGCACAGAAAGTACAATAAAAACTCATTTGGCTGCTCCATTCTCTGCAATTTGATGTGTTTTTATAATGTTTTCAGCAGCACAACAGATGTTGTGATTTATTCTTCACTCTGTTGCTCCCAGTTTCTCTTTTATTTTTCACACAAATACCGCGGCACAAATTCATTCCAACTGTTCCTTTCCAGTTTGGCTTTTGTTTGCTTTTTTTTTGGTTCGAGTGAAAATTAAAATCCCACAGGGTTGTCTCAAGCTCCCAAAGCACAAAACATTTTATTTTTGTCCATACAAAAAACGGCAGAAACTGCATTTTTAGGTTTTGCATGACCAGGTTGGAAAAATATATCAATGTTGGATGGTTTAGATTGTTGGGTAAATATTTAATATGATGAATTAATGCGTAATTTTTGATAAATATATTGTGTGTTGTTTGGTTAATGAGGAACTATAATAATCAAAGTCACATTCGGCAGACTGATACCTGATGTGTTCGAGCTAGATCGACTTTTTATGTCTGGAGGCTGCTGTTTTTACCCAAATTACAACTCTACATCTATACATTTCATCACCACATTTATCATCATCTTTCTTCTAATCACAAATATTGACAAATATCTTATAATCACAGAATCGCAAATATCATGATAGTATTGTTAGTGATTGATAACAATGATTATTGAACTTTTTAAAAGGTAAAAAGGACTTCCTATTAAAGTTGATTTGTCTGTTAAATGAGTGACTGTCTGATTCAATAATTGATCCATTGTCAATAGAAATATGACGTTTATAAGCCAAGAAGGAAGCAGCGTTGGTCTGATTTTGGATTTTGCATGTGAAGCTTGAGCAAAACTATCTATAATATACCTAAATATTTCCTTATTGCATTGAAGCTCAAAGCTTTATTTTAGACTTGCACCACTAGAACCCTTTAAGTATATATATATATATATATATATATATATATATATATATATATATATATATATATATATCTGTGTCAGCACAGGTCTGAACCCGTTTGCCTCCTCTGTGCAGAGGTCAGATCTTTCTCCTGGTCCAGTGACGAGAGAGAGAGAACACACAGTCCTTCGTCCCTCTAATGGACTCCCTCCCTCCATCCCTCCCTCCCTCCCTCCCTCGCTCCCTCCCTCGCTCCATCCCTCCCTCCCTCCCTCCTCATGCCTTCCCTCGTTCATTCCCAGACTCCAGGCTCCCTGGTGCAGGTGACAGCACAGGCACAATGGGATGATATCACTGCTCGCACAATAACAGACTGCTGCAGCTCCACTGTGGCGGATCGTGAAGTTTGTGTGGGAGAGAGAGAGAAAGAGAAAGAGGAAAAAAAAAACGAAATAAAATGTACTGGAGAGCGATACAGTGAGTGAATGTGAGGGTGGATCATGTATGTATGCAAACACGCTGAGCCCATAGCGTGTTCACCTGCAGCTGAATCAGTGTGTGCAGGACTGCAGACTGGGGCGTCTTTTAATTACAGCTGCTTCCTCCTCGCTGACACACACACACACACACACAGAGCAAACAGCGCACGGCGCACCTGCCACGAGGCAGATTGGATTTACACTGCATCAATAATTCACACACACACACACACACACACACACATGCACACACACAAAGTAGGAACGAAAAACACACACTCACCACAGGCTGCTGTGAGGAGTCTGCAGGCGAGGAAGTGGTCAGGAGGAATATCTGTGGGAAGAGATCATCATCAGTTTACTACTGTAGAACACTAACAGAACCAGAACATCATCAGGTGTAAGAAGATGAAACCAGAACATTTAGACAACTCTCATTAAAAATGACTCAAATTGATTATTAAAATAGTCTGAGATTATTGTATTAGTTGGAAACAAATCAATTATTCAATGCAGATCTACAGTAAGGTACAGATACCCAAAATTTATACTGCATAAGGTAATGAAGTGTCAGCAAAGATGGTTCCAACATTCTAAACAATAGAATTGATATTTGAACTAGATAAACTGAATGGCAAACATAGGGCTGCAACTAATGACTAGATTAGGTATTTGGGTAAATTGAATAATTTATCATCAGAGGAGTTAGTTATTATAATAATAATAATAGTTATTAATCAATTAATTGTTGCAGCTCTACTGTTAAACTCCTAAAAACTACATTATCTTGTTGATCTTTAAACTAAACTCCTGTGTTTCTATCCTAAGTAATAATGAGGACAAATGGGGAAAACTTCTCCCTGAACAGCGACTCATCCTCCATAGATTAACTCCTAGCGGTATTTGACGATGGAGCCGCAATAATGATTCAAATTCAGCCTGAATGTGTGGAACAAACTCCTCAGTAATTCATTAGCTGTTTCCTCATAAGCTACAAATGTCAACTTCAGAGTCTCGCGTGACGCGTCACGCCGCCCTTCGCACCGCTGGGATTGAGCCATAATGAGGTGTCGGCAGACTGGACAACAACAGGCAGAGACAACAACAACAACAGGAGCCAATTTGTGAGAAACGAGGGCAGCGGAGAGTCTGGTTGGTGCTCATCGCTCGGAGGAGACGAAACGCCGGCGTGTGACAGTCAACCTGCTGCAGATGAAGGAAGCCCGGGGATGATGTTTTTTCTGAAACTGTTGCTAAGAATAGAACAGCTCGAGTGGGAAAAAATAAAAAAAGGTCTCCTCACCGCTTTATGTGTGTTTACCGAGCTCATAATTGGTTTAATATCGGCGGTAATTGACACGGAGAGGATGAAAGTGGAATATATGCAGCACATGTTACCAACACGTGGTGCGTTCAGGTTGAATTTGAATCACGTTTGTGCCTCAGAAAGAGTTTTTCCCTTTTCTATAATAACCATTTCACAGTATTATTTACCATACATGTAGAAACACAGAAGTCTGAGTCCAGTGTCTAAAATATCGCAGCATTTAACAGTAGAGCTGCAACGAACCAGTTAATCATTTCATTTCATAGCATAACAGACTTTGCATAAATCAAATATATAATAATGATATACATGTGTGTTTTATCAGAATATGATCCCACAAATAATAATTGTTGTGTTTTTATTACCTAAATTGATCCATTTTATTTACATGGCAGAATTATGAGGCCACCACATGATTTACTGATTAGTTCATTGTAATCTGCAGCTTCACCACTAGATGCCGCCATAAACTACACACTGCACCTTTAACTGGGAGAGTTTCATGTTGTCTGTGAGCAGAATAAATGGGATTTTTATCTGGCGCCTGGAATAGCAACTCTATTAGCACACTGGCATGCTAACATACCACGCTAACATGGTCATTACCTCGGCGAGAAGGTATTGTGTTTCTCTATCTGTTTGAAATACTGAGCCAATTTTCATGAAACTAATTGGATGGTGGTATAATTGGCCAAGGAAAAACCCATTAAAGTCTGGGATGGATCCCAACGCCACTGTTAGAGAACACCCATAAACATCCTCAGAGAGTCCAGAAGGCTCCTGGATTCACTTAATGGATCCAACGCTCTCCTGTAAATGTGTGCAACCACCTTTGGAACGTGAAATGGAAAAGTTCAGGTATTGATCAAATGACCCATTAGCATGTTGAACGCTGGCCTTCACTGGAACCACTTACAATGGATTCCTTTAAAATGTTTAAATGTAAGAATGGATCTGTGGGGTAATGCATTTGCGATGAACACTTGATTCCATTAGGGTGACCTTGAATCTTGAGATTTGTTTTACTCAAAGTACAGCTGTGCTGTTGATCGTGAAGGGGAAAGTTTCTTGGCCGTAGTAATGAATTCACTGGGATGTCAAGCACAGGAGGGGACAGGAATTTTGAGGAGTGTTTAACAATTGGGCTTTTCTTTCCCCGAATCTGCATAATTATTGAGGTTAATTCAACTCTGAGCTTGCGCGGCATTGTCTTTGAATGTGGCTGCCGCTGCTTAAATGAATAAATTAGCCGCCAAACAAAGCCGGATGTCGGAGAAAGTGGCTGCGAGGATACGAAGATGCTGCAAGGAGAAGAGAAAAAAAGCCCATTTTTGATTTGCTGGAGACAACAGGCTTGTCATTCGCAGACTTCGGGGACGCAGTTTTCTCAGCGATATGACTTCTCTGGTATCTGCGCAACACACTCAGTTATTCAAGCCAGATTTCACACTGCTCCCACTTGTCTCTCTGGTCTGGGTTACCTCTGTCTCATCCAAGATAAGCAGAACTAACATTGTTTTGGTGGCGACATGACACCTTGTATTCCTCAGAGAAATGATATAACTGAACAGGACTGACGCTCACTGCTGAACTAATAACACCGACGGCAGCATAACGACGACAGAGATGAAATGGATTTTTATATCATATTTGAAAAGATCACATTTCTTTTTAATTCAAAACTTCACCGGGGCACGATTTGCTGTGATATGAACATATCAAAGCCTCCTTAAATATATTTATCCACACCGGATCAGATTAGACGAAAACAAGTCATTGGTATTCGAGATCCTGTTCCTCACAGACATGGTGCAGCATATAGAGCGACAGGGGATGGACTTCCCTGTTTCTGCAGTAACTCAAAGAGCCAAAAATCACATTTTTGCCAGGTTCACTATGGTATTCTAGCATGTAAAACCTAAAGGCCGAAGCTGCCTTTGAGACCTTAGTATCTATGCCTAATAACAGTAGAAAGCTCAATTTGGACACAACACAATTGAACTATTCCCTATTATTGTATTGATAATGTAGATATTGGTAGTCCAGAGGTCACCAATCCTGGTGCTGGAGGACTACTGTGGGTCCAGGTTTGGGTTCCAACCAGGCAGTAACACCTGATTCTACTAATCAACCACTAGACCACCTTCCTAAGGACCTTCATTATTGGAATCAGGTGTTACTGCCTGGTTGGAAGAAAAACCTGGACCCACAGTAGCCCTGCAGGGTCAGCTCAAGGTATTTTAGACCGATTGACTGACAGATCAGTAGTTTGGATATAAAAAGTGTTGAATTGTGCAAAAAATGTTGTATTTACAGGAAAAACAAAGGGTCAAAGCTCTGTTTAAACAGTTCTAACCTGACCCTGCATCACAGTTTCTCTCTGAGTTCCACATTAATCCAGCTGCAGTGGTACAACCCTCTGCAGAGGCTGAAGTCACACACACATTCATTTAATACACATCCACCGTAGCGTCCTTGTTTCTCACAGTGACATCACTTTTCGGGTTAATGCGCCCGCCTGAGCTTTATTTCTCCGGGCTCTCGACATGATAGATGCGCGTCCTTGACGTGACTGATGACCGGCGCGGAGACGGCGGGGAGCTCTTGTCGGGGAGGGTTAGTGCTCCAAGCCGCCGGAGGAGGCCTGAGTGCTGCCTGTCTCCAGCAGGTCCTTCCAGGCCCTGGAATCAGCCGGGCCGCCCGGGTACGTCTGGCCTCTCAAGGCTCCTCTTTGCTCGAGTGCCCAATTAGTGAGTAAGAGCCTCGCCGACAGGCCAGCGAGGCCAGCAGTGCTGGTCCAACATGGGTTTGTTTCAGAGGCGGTCGGAGCCCTGAGGATGTAGAGGAACCTCTCCAAACTCAACAAACAGCCAGACAGGTACTATTCAGACAAAGGTAATCATTTAACTGCTGCGTACTTTCTGTTAAGCCTCTGTAGTCAAGCTGCTTTCACTTCACTTCTTAATTCTTGATTCGTTGACTTTTGGAGTGAGAGGTCTGAAGAGACCACGGCCCTCATCCAAGAGCATGAGTCAATGAATCAATCCACTAAAGGAATAAGGGATTTGTTGTTTCATTCATAAAATGGTGTAGAATGGTGACCAACAGCCCACAACCCAAAGATCATCACTTTCCTAATGTAGAACACTAAATAAACCATAAAATAATCAGATTTAAGGAGCTGGAACCAGAGAATTCAGACAATTCCCTCATAAAAACTACTAGTTTTAATTATGTGATAGTTGGCAACGATTAATCGACCAATCGTTGCAACTCTAAATATTAACATCAGCCTCTAATGAAATCTGAAATCCAATGAGTAGAAATACAAAGTAGTAGAACATTTAAATGCCCAAGCAAAGTACAAATATCTCAAAATTGTACTTATGTCAGTACTTTCCACTGGGACAATTTTGACAGTTGTTTGGTTCATAAAACGAGACACAGTCCACAACCCAGAGACAATCAATTTACTATTACAGAAGACTAAATAAACCAGAAAATGATCAGATTTAAGAAGCTGGAACCAAAGAATTCTATAACTTTGTCTTAAAAATGATGGACCAGTCAGACAGTGTTGGTTTTGTTCTAGAGACGGGTCACGCAGCGCTGAGGCGGGACAAGTAGAAGTAGGGGAACCTCTCCAAATTCAACAAACAGCCAGACAGGTTCTATCCACACAAAGGAAGCCAATCATTTTAAACGGGGCTTTTTCTCTTAAGCCTCTGTAGTCAAGCTGCTTTCACTTCACTTCTCGCTTCTTGATTTGTTGACTCTCCTCGTGAAAAGGTCTGAAGAGACCATCCAAGAAGACAGCTGCCACAGATATATCCGGGACTGCAAGCAAGAACTCAAATTATATTTGTAGCATGGATCATTTGGACTATAATCGATTTGAGGTGGACAAATATTTAGATTGCAGGTTTCCTGTCTGTTTATCCGCTGTGAGTAGAACCGCTGACAAGCTGATTTGGTGTCACAGTAATCTCTGTATTCTAGTACATATAAAAAAAGAACAGAAAAAAAAGTCCCAGGCTGGGAACAATAGCCTGGATCAGCACTTTTATACTGCATTTCCTCTCTATGCACTGATCACAATGCCAGTTGGAGCCGCCTGCTCCTTTCTCCTTTTGCAGCGTTGTACTCATTATAGAGTGGCAAGTCAAAAAGCCCCACGCAGCGGCAGGCATCCTGATCCCGGCGCGCCTTTCACATGGTAAACACTTTCAGATGGGCCCGCGCATTGTTGCAGACCATAATACAGCATCTGCTTTATGGCACAGGAACGCAAGAAAATGCATTGTCAGGCCAGCGGCAGTGAAAGAGCCATTGAAGGGCGGCCAGGACGTCTCAGCCCGGGGACGAGGGGCTTTGACCGTGACCCGGCCGGTGGGTGGCGGTCAAACAACCGGCAGACGGCCTGCAGACGGCCTGCAGAAAACCTGCAGACGGCCTGCAGACGGCCTGCAGATGACCTGAGGGCGGCCTGCAGACAACCTGCAGACGGCCTGCAGACGGCCTGCAGATGACCTGAGGACTGCCTACAGACGGCCTGCAGATGACCTGAGGACGGCCCGCAGACGGCCTGCAGAAAACCTGCAGACGGCCTGCAGACGGCCTGCAGACGGCCTACAGACGGCATGCAGATGACCTGAGGATGGCCTGCAGACGACCTGCAGACGGCACGCAGAGGGCCTGCAGACGGCCTGCAGACGGCCCGCAGAAGGGCCTGCAGACGCCCTGCAGACGCCCTGCAGACGTCCCGCAGACGCCCTGCAGACGTCCCGCAGACGTCCCGCAGACGGCCTGCAGACGGCCTGCAGATGACCTGAGGACGGCCTGCAGACGGCCTGCAGACGGCCTGCAGACGGCCTGCAGATGACCTGAGGACGGCCTGCAGACGACCTGCAGACGGCACGCAGAGGACCTGCAGACGGCCTGCAGATGGCCCGCAGAGGGCCTGCAGACGGCCTCCAGACGTCCCGCAGAGGGCCTGCAGACGGCCTGCAGACGTCCCGCAGAGGGCCTCAGGTCATCTGCAGACGGCCTGCAGACGGCCCGCAGAAGGGCCTGCAGACGCCCTGCAGACGTCCCGCAGACGGCCTGCAGATGACCTGAGGACGGCCTGCAGACGACCTGCAGACGGCACGCAGAGGACCTGCAGACGGCCTGCAGACGTCCCGCAGACGGCCTGCAGACGGCCTGCAGACGGCACGCAGAGGCAGCTGTCAGGTGCATGAACCCCAGTCGCCTGAATCCGCTCGATAAACCCTGACAAAGCTGCTGCTCTTAATTGGACCCGATGACTTCAACACTCACTTTATTTCATTCAAAAATTTACTGTTAAGAAGATTAGACAACAGAGGAGCCAAGTAACTAAGTACAATACCATTCACTGTACCTAAATAGACATTTTGAGTGTCTATTACTTTATTCGATTTGAGTCGAAATGTTCAAATTCTCAGATTTCTCTGGTTTCTTTATTCTTCTATATTAGTGAACTGATGATCTTTTGGTTGTGGACTGTTGGTCTGGACAAAAAAAAGGTAATTTAGGTTTGAATCTTCAGCTTTTGGAAACTTATCATTGTTTTACACCACTTTATGAATCAAATAACTATAAAATAGGTTGATAGTTGCAGACCTAGTGAAAAGTACTGTAAATAAGTACAGTTTTGAGATACCTGTACTTTAATAATCAGATTTGAGAAGCTGGAATCAGAGAATTTGGACATTTTCTTCTGAAAAATGACTCAAATCAATTAATCAATTATCAAAAAAGTTGAAGATGAATAGAATAGTTGAAAACCAATTGACTAAGTTTCCAGCTGTAGCTCTACAATTAGTCAAATCAACAGGAAAATTAAAATTTTCTGAAAATGCTGATGAGTAAATTATAAATATTATAAAATCAAGAAAAAAAAAAGAAATTATCAAGTTTATAGTTGCAATTTACAACTATTCTGATATATATTCGATTATTGAAAGGATTAATCAATGAGTTGTTTGGTTCATAAAATGGATTATTATAGAAGATTAAAGAAAACCAAAAAATAATCAGATTTGAGAATATGGCAGCAGAGAATTTAGACATTTTATTCTTAAAAATGACTTAAAATGATTATCAGTTCTTGGTGATTATTATAATAGTTGGCAACTAATTGATTAGTTGACCAATCGTAGCAGCTCATAATGTCTACCAAAGACATTTTCTCCTTAGTTCTTAGTAAAGTCAGATTTGAGAAGCTGGAACCAGAGAATTTGGACATTTTCTCAATCAATCATCAAAATGGTTGATTATTGTTCTGCTTAACAACTACTTGACCAGTCTTCTAATCAGTTGTACTGTTGCAGCAACAACCAGCTCCCAGCATGCATCATGTGCCCCAGATGCTGTGCTTACATACACACATAAACCTGAGTGAGTGTTGTGCCTGAGCGGAGCGCTGTAAGGCGTGCGTGGCCCGGCTGCAGCAGACGGTCAGAATGCTGCAGTGAGAGCTGGATCTGGGCCAGGTGGAAGGAGACACTGCAGACACACACACACACACACACTCAGACGGGAGAAGATGCCGCTTACCCCTCGACTCTCCATTAAACATTTAGGCCGGCGCTGCTGCCCCCGGCTCAGCTGAGAGCTGCAGCTGAGCGAGTCCGTGTGGAGGGGCAAACTTCACCATCACACAAGTGTTCATTAATGCAACATCTTCCAATAAAGCATCACACCGCGCCTATCTCTGTGGCCTGTTTTCCTGCGCCCCCCCCCTCAAAAAGAAAGTCCTGAATAGCCAATGAGCTGAAGGAAGAGAGGCAGAGGTGAAGCTGAATAGTTATCCTAGTGGAAAATATTCAAATTGGTCCGTTGGGATTAAAGATTTTTCATCTTATCTTATATCTGAGCCACAGACGGCGATAGCTGGGCCCAGATTTATTATCATATCTATTCATGTTTAAAGCTGAGGCGAGTCCCACTGTCCCAATGAGACACTTAGAATCATCTAATCACTTCACTGATGCTGGGAGAGCCAAAGAAATTATATATATATATATATATATATATTCAGCACCATGTATATGCATATGCATATAGTGTGTTAGCTATTAAAAATATTATCTAAACTGAAACTCTCCAGCACAATGCTCCCACCTTATTTCCATTTCAAGCGAATGCCTCAAATTCTGCGAATCTTAGCATCACAAAAACACAGATATGTTAGAGGTCGGTTTGAATTCACGGAGGCGCGCCGCTGAATGGAGGAGGTTCAGCACGCAATCGTCCAGTGTTATGTAAAGGAGCCGCTTTTTATGCCGTTTCACCATGTCTGATGTGGAAAAAAACAAGCGGCGCGTCAATCAAACGCGGGAGCTACGACGAGCAGGTCAACACAGCGCGAGTCACAGGGACGGAAAAAAACTAAAGAAAAGGACGATTCACATGACATTATTAGTATAAAGCATCATAGCTCAGTGTTATTCACACATGTTGTTTCATTCTCTAGCAGCATCCTGCTTACTCGCGTTATTAAGGTTTCCATCACACCTGTGATTCCCTGATGGATGGAAACGCCTCAGTAATGCCTGCTTTAAAAATCCAGGGACAGGGAAGAGATTAGAAAACTGCACGGAATCTCTTCCATTCTGTCTAAACCACTGAGGAAGGATTACTTCAACACAAAAAAACATTATTTTCATCCACTAGCTTCAAAGATTAGCAGATTAATCCATTAGTTGCCAGCTATCACAGTAATCGCCAAAGATTCTGACAATGAACGAGTCATTTTTACGAAGGAAAATGTGCAAATTCTCTCGCTTCTATATCAGTAAACTGGCTGTTTGGGAACCAATCGACTTTAATTGATCGACTAATCCACTTTCAAATTAGCAATTAGCAGCATGTGTACATGTGGGTATGTGCGTGGATATGTATGTCCATATATATATATGCAAATATGTGTGTATGTGTATGTATGTATGTATATATGCTTTGCTTATGCATACTTTTTTTTTCTTACTTTTTGCTTACTATTTATTACCATTTTCTCTCCATTCTATGTCCATAATGCATACTGTGTATGTGGATCATCAACAAATTCTGCAGATTTGTACATTGTGTTGTGTGTTTTTTTTTTTTATTTCTTTATAGTTTTTTTATCTTCAGCTTTATTTTCTTCTCTTTATCTGTAACGCTGCAGTAACACACAAATTTCCCCGTTGTGGGATCAATAAAGTTTTATCTTATCTTATCTTATCTTATCAGCATTAACACTTTCTACAATTCAGTTTTAGACATTCAAGGATTCACAGTTTGATTTTAGAAAGCCTGAAATGTTATGTCTGCACTGTAAATCACAGCAATAACTGCAAGGTTTAAATGTGTTTTAATTATTATAATCAAGTCTTTTCTTCGCGAAATCGCAATAGGTATCCAACAAGAAGTGTTCAACACCGTGCATTAGTGCTTTGTTTCACTTACTGTCCCTATAATAACCCTAAATAAATATTAAAGCAGCCGTTTGGCAGCAGTTAAATGGACAGCGCTGTGGAGGACGTGGCCCGTGCTCGCTGCCAACGCTTCCCCTGCACGTCCACACTACAGCTCCCATTTCGGCTGAATCACTGTTTAGACAAACAATCCGAGTAAAACGAATTCAAGGGCTTCTGTTTTCAGGCCAAATGAGCTTTTTCAGCTCTCAGGCTGCATTTTTGATGCCAGGGAGAAAAAAAACAAAAAACAACCCGACAACAATCGAATCCCTGGAGAAGCCGAGATGAAGTGACAAGACCTCGCCTACTTTACCTTTTGTTACGATACAGGAAAAGAAGCTTTTGTCCAGGTGAAAAAAAAAGATCAGCGATAGCTTCCCTCACACGGGGGAGAGGACATGTCCTCAGGCCTCAGGCTGCTGCTTTGTTTCCTCTATCAAAAGAAGAAGAAGCTGGATTTCAGACGTGACCCCCCCACCCCACACACACACACACACACACACACACACACACACACCCAGACCACGTCCACTTCCTTTACTTTAGTGGTCTCCTGCTGGGAGTTGTTTAACTAACAGTAAAACTCTACTTTACTGAGAAGAACATTATGAGCTGCTAGGATTGGTCAATTAATCAATTAGCTGCCGACTGATCTGTTAATCAACAACAACTTTGATAATCAATTATTCAATTTGAGCCATTTATAAGAAGCAAATGTCCAAATTCTCTGGTTCCAGCTTCTAAATTCTGAATATTTTCTGGTTTCTTTATTCTTAACTAATGATCTTTATGTTGTGGACTGTTGGTCTGGATAAAAAAAGACATTCCAGGATTATAAAGCAAACAACTAATTGATTAATCAACTAATCAACTAACTAACTTGCAGCTCTACTCATGATTAGAAAGTTTGATTTTCTAGAGTCAATGATAAAGTGTATATTAACATTAATAAATAATAAACAGACTTTTAGTTCTACTGGTTATACATTATATATATATATATATATATATATATATGTACATTATAAAGAGAAGTGGTGTCATATAGAGCTGCAATGATGAATCAATTAATCAAATTGTTTTCAACTATGTCCTAATGTCGATATTCTCTGGTTTCATCTTCTTAAAACCTAATTAAATTATGGTTTCTTTAGTTTTCTAGTAATAGTAAACTGATGATCCTTTTTGGACAAAAAAAAGACTTTCAGGCTAATATCTAATCGATTAATCAACTAATCAGTGCAGCTCAGCTATTGATAGTTTAGAAAGTTTGATTTTATAGTCAGTGATAAACTGTATTAACAATAATTAAATATTAAACAGATTTTTAGTTCTACTGGTAATAAATTTGGATATATAAATATTGGTTTTATACCAAACTGGCCAGAAGTAAAGAGAACTGGTGCAACGATTAATTGATTAATTGATTAATTGATTAATTTATCAAACTATTCTGATAATCGATTTATAAAAAAATGTAAGAAGAAAATGTCTAAATTCTCTGGTTCCAGCTTCTCAAATCTGATTATTTTCTGCTTTCTTTAGTCTTCCATGACAGAAAACTGATGAACTGGTGTCAACGATTAATCGATTAGTTTTTAACTATTACATTAATCACCAATTATTCTGATAATCCATTTTCAAACCATTTTTAAGAAGAAAATGGCCAAATTCTGTGGTTGCAGCTTCTCAAATCTGATTGATTTCTGGTCCATTTATTCTTCAGTAAGACATTTCAGGCTTATAAAACAAACAACTAATCGATTAATCAACTAATCAGTGCAGCTCCATGATGCACTGTAATAACAATAATTGAATAATAAACAGAATATTAGTTCTACTGGTAATAAATTAGGATATATAAATATATAATCACCAACTATTCTAATAATCCATTTTTCAGAATAAAATGGCCACTCGTGTGGTTGCAGCTTCTAAAACCTGCGTCTTGGCCTCTTTCCCAACCCCTGACCCCTCACATCCCTCAGTCCAGATCCACTTCCGTTGATCAATAGCGGGCTCCTGCTGGGAGTTCTTCTCTGCTGAGACTCTTTAAAAAAACAACGACCGCAGTAAAACTGTAGTTTCACTGCAGAGACACAAACAGAAACGTGTGAGTGAAGAGCAAACAATAAAATCCGGAGGTAAAACAACTTAAAGACGCAACAAAAGGGGGCAGATACTTCAGGGTTTTTATGTCGCCTCAGAAGGAAGAATGGGAGTGGAGGAGGGAGGACAGGAGGCTCAACACTCGTTCAGAGCGCTTTTCCTCTTCTTTAATCGTCCGTCACTTCCACCCATACACACACACAGACGAAACGCCGCGTGAAATCAGTCCTTTTCTGTCATTATCTGCCCCAGAACACACCGACGGTAGCGCTGGGCCCAACTTCATTTACTGGATCTGTGTGTTCGGCTGATTCCAGGACGCGTGGCAAACACACCACTGATCCCGGTTACTGGGTTTTATTCGCACCGTAACACAGAAACAAGAACAAACAGTAGATTATAAAAGGAAGCTAAAAGATCGAATAAAATACTCAAAAGTATTATTATAGTTTGATAATAAGACAAGAATGAATAAGAGGAAGTGTAAGAGGAAAGCAAGTAAAATTTAGACGATTAATTCACGTTGAATTTACAAAAACAGGAGATATCGAAGAAAAAAAGTGAATTTTCAACATATATCATAACATATTCCATGACTCAAACACCCTCGCTGCAAGAAGGAGCGCTTCCGCAGATCATTCATCCCGACAGAAATAAGACTTTATAACTCACTGTAGTCACTTTTCTCTACACACATCCTGCACCTTAAGTATGCATTAGCTATGTATGTGTACATGTGTGTATGTGCGTATATATATATGCAAATATGTAAATATGTGTGTATGTGTATGTATGTATGTAGGTATGTACGTGCATGTATGTATGTATATATGCTTTGCTTATTCATACTTTTTTCTTGCTATTTATTAGTATTTTTTCTCCATTCTATGTCCATAATGCATACTGTGTATGCGGATCACCTAATTCTACGAATTTTATGCAGTGTTGTGTATTTTTATTTTTATAGCTTTTATCTTCTTTAGCTTTTATTTAATTTTATTTTCTTTACTCTGTACGCTGCGGTAACAGACAAATTTCCCCGTTGTGGGATCAATAAAGTCTTATCTTATCTTATCTTATATAACAAATTCATGCATTTCTACTCTACTATATTGACCTAATTAACAATTTTTAGTATTTTCAGCAGCAGTATTAAGTTATTTCGTGCCTTCCAAATCATTAAATAAATATTTTATCTCTTCAGCCCTGAAAGATTCTCACTTTCTCTGAAAAAAACAGGAACTTTCATTTTTTTTGTCTCACTTTCATTGTCATTGGGACCCGGATTCAACCCTTTAGTGTCCGGTTCTGGCCTCGGGGCCACATGTTTGACACCACTTTATCAGAAGACGTAGCTATTTTCTCTGTATTTACGTCCCTCAGTGAAATTAAAGTGACGTTGTGGACCTGTGTCTCTCCAGATGATGCAGGTCCAGCTCACTTATTCTGCTCTGATCACTGAGCAGCGTTTAACAGGCGAACGCGAGGATCTAGAAATCCTGAAATATGCACCGATGTAATGGCTGTGCTGGTTGGCCTGAGGCTTCACTGCAAAAACACTGCAGACGCGTAAGATCTCTGAATGATGATCATCTAGACGTGCACCATCCTATGCAACAGGGACATGTTTTAGAGTAAAAATATAGAAAATGATGCCGCCAGCACTCGTAAATAAGTCTACAACCATTTTAATAATGCAGAGCAGCAGGAAACGGACGAGCTACAGCCGCGGGCTTTAATCTGAATTCATCGTTTTAGCAGAAAAACCATCAGATTTCTGGTGTGGTTACTAACAGAGGAGGCACAAGTTTCCACGTTCATTACTCAGGCTTTTTAAAAGTTTTCAAGTTTTGGCTTCCAAGCGACTTAAAGTATAAAAAATTAAGAGTAATTACATAAAATATGTTGAATTATATGAGGTGTGATCAGTTTTTGTGAGAGACTTTACAGTTTATGTGTTGTATTGTCCATTCAAACGTATTTTACAAGAAAATATAGGCAAGAATTCTTGTCAATAGGAAAAAAAATGCATTTTAAGTGTTGTATTCTCTTTAAAAAGGTATTTTAACAGTGAATAAAGGGTTGGATTAGTTAAAGTTTAGGACAAAACTATCACTTTTTCACTCACGTAAAAGTGTAAAAGTCCCAAAATTCCTCAAAAAATAAAAGTTGCCCGTCATTTAAAGTAAACGAGCAGTTGTCATGAAAACCAGCTGCAATGAAAGAGGATTAATGAGGATATTTTTAAATCGTAAGAAGCAGAAAGAACAGATGACTGTGTGAAAATATGATGAACACTAGAAAGTATAGATACCCAAAATTTCTACTTAAGGTCAACAATGATGTATCTGTACTTACTTCCTCACTTGACACCTGACCTCTGGTCACTAAGAGTTTAGAAAGCCCTTCACAAAAAGCGAAGTAATGGAAACCAGGGTAAAGAGGAGAGGAAACAGTGTAAGTGTGTGAACAGGGAGTCGGAGGTAGGAATGAGTGCATCCTCTGCTCTCAGGGCAGCGGCTGCTCCTTTATTTAAATCACAGGCTACCAGCTGAGATTATAAAACAGCCCTTGATAATTTCACAAGCATCATGCATATCGAGATCTCCGTGGCTGGCTGCTGCAATTTCAATAATTCATCATTTCATTTAATCAGAGTTTTTTTTTTCTCCTGGGATGCAGGTTTAAACTATTGCGGGGGCAAAAAAAAAAAAAAAGCCTCAGATGTGCAGTTAAATTACAGCATTTTAAACAACGCCACAGAAGCAGCTGTGATACATTTGGTTATATTCCATTAAGAGAGACGCCTCCTCCTCCACTCGGAGCGTTCCGCGCTCTCTGAAAATGTCACGACGACAACTTCAGAACCTGGAGCTGTGTGAATTCCACCTCGCTGACACATCACCAGCCAGCCAGCGAGTCAAAGTGTCCTATTTTCCTCCGGCAGGAAGTGCGGAGGCGTGTTCTCTGTCGGGCTCTGGACCCCGCGAGCAACGCGTCCACCTCACGGAGAGACGTGGCCATTGTGGCGTGAGGCCCGAGAGGCCGAGAGCGTCCGACCCTGAAGCCCCGAGCAGTGGGTCTCTGACTGAAGCCCAGCCAGCTCAACGCCAACCAAAACCAACAGGAGGAACGGCCTTCACTGATTCACAGATCAAACACACAATGGTGCAACTGTGAGTCGAAATGTCTAAAAAAAAAACCCAGAAAATAGGGCTGCACAAAGATAGAGGTTTTAATCATGGTTTTATCCCAGGAGTTTTAGGCAAAAACAACCTGCCAAGAGAAGAAATAAGTTTCATAACACATAAAACGTATTGTGCATTTCTCCTTTGGATGAATTCATTTCATTTATGGACCTTATGGTACTTTCACACCAAAGCAGACATTAGTGCCAGTAAAATGTGCATTAACATACAATAAAATGGCCCTTAACATACAATAAAATGGCCCTTAATATGAAGTAAAATGGTCCTCAACATGCAATAAAATGGCCCTTAACATGCAGTGAAAATGTCCCTTAACTTGGAGTGAAAATGTTCCTTAACTTGCTTTGAAATGGCCCTTAACATGCAATAAAATGGCCCTTAACATAAAGTATATGCCCTTTTTCTTGCAATGAAATGTCCCTTAACTTACAGTGAAAAAAAATCCTTAACTTGCTATGAAATGGCCCTTAGCATGCAATAAAATGACCCTTAATAAAATGGCCCTTAACATAAAATAAAATGTACAGTACAGTAAAAAAAAAAAAACTTCCAGGAAAAAAGTCACTCAACTTGTAGTAAAAATGTCCCGTAACTTACAGTGAAAATGTCCCTTAACATACAGTGAAAATGTTCCTTAACATACAGTGAAAATGTTCCTTAACATACAGTGAAAATGTTCCTTAACATACAGTGAAAATGTCCCTTAACTTACAGTGAAAATGTCCCTTAACTTACAGTGAAAATGTTCCTTAACATACAGCGAAAATGTTCCGTAACTTACAGTGAAAATGTCCCTTAACATACAGTGAAAATGTCCCTTAACTTACAGTGAAAATGTTCCTTAACATACAGTGAAAATGTTCCTTAACATACAGTGAAAATGTTCCTTAACTTACAGTGAAAATGTCCCTTAACATACAGTGAAAATGTCCCTTAACTTACAGTGAAAATGTCCCTTAACATACAGTGAAAATGTTCCGTAACATACAGTGAAAATGTCCCTTAACTTACAGTGAAAATATTCCTTATCTTGCAGGAAAAACATCCCTTCACGTACAGTAAAATGTCCTTTAACTTTCAGTCGAAAAGTTCCTTAACTTTCATTTAAAACATCCCTTAACTCCTCAACTATATTCACCATTACAATAGGACAGCTGGACATAATCACTGGAGGTTTCTTATCTCAGAGACCTGGCGTCAGCTCGTTAAACGCTGTGCAGCGCCGCGGGACGGCAAAGACTCTGATATTTCCACGCAGACAGAGGAGCAAACAGCTGAGGCAGCTCCTCAGCCACGCTACGCATTGATTGGGATATTATCAGAGGGGACCCGGATGAATGAAGTTTCTATTTGTCCGTCGGCCGAGCCCACAGCGAGGAATTATCTCTGCGACAATTACATTCTTCCGGCTCCCACAGACGCCCGGCTCCGAGGATCCAGCAGACGGCTGAGGAGATTAAACCGATCGCTATCCCATTGATCGCGTTTGATCCCAAATTGCTCTGGAACACAGTCAACCCCATTGTTGTTGTTATCCTTGGGTTGTTGTTTTTTTTTATATAAATCAAATGTCCTTCTCATGGTGTTTGGAAAGGGGATTGAAAAAGTCTGTTTGTTTATCTGTGTTCTGGTAATTAGAGGAAAATAATGTCCTATGTCCTGTACCCGTGTTTCACATGATGATTATTCTCATAAATTATCAATCTGTACATTATTTCTATTTTTTATTATATCAGATTCAAAATGATATTTCAGTATATAACAAAAAAAACAACTAAATGAAACAAAAGAAAGCTGGGAATAGTCTCATTTTAGAAGCTGGAACCAACATTTTTTCATGTTTAACCCATTTAAACCCAATGACTGGCATTTTATACTGAAAAAATACCTTTTTTCCCCATTTACATGATAGTTAACAAACTTGTACAAAGGATTTTAAGGCAAAAAAAAAAAAAAAAAGAGCAATTTTATTCATATTATTATGATTTTTAACCCTGACTTATGTATTTAATCTTTCAAGTCTTTTAGATAACAATGAAAAATATTTATTTATTTATTTTACCTGGGATAAATAGCTGTTTGTTTATTGGCAAATTTGTGCAAATGCTGTTTTCTTCAAAGCAGAGGGGAAAAAAATGGGAAAAACACGGATACATAACATAATTATAACTGACTCAACTCATTAGATGCATGACAAAAAACCGAGCTTCAAAAGGGTTAAAAGATTAATTTACTGCAGCAAAACATGGGATTAATCTTCTGTTGACAGACGAAAGATTTCAAATGCTCAGCTTCCTCCAAATCTAAACTTCCCCTTGTGTCTTCTCCTGAATTCCAGCACCAAACTACAAATCTACGAATCAGTGTAGCAGCCTGGAAGAAAAAAAGAGAAGAAGAAGAAGAATGTGCCAAACAGAGTGAGGCGACGGCTTGGGCCCAGGGTGACCTCTGGCTGCCCCGGCTGGGCGTAGAGGAGCGGACGGCCACCAAAATGAATGATTGGAATGATTTTCTGACCTCAATCTTCACTAATCATTCCAGAAGCCCCGGACAAAGATTATAATGGGGATAGATTATGTTTTTGCACAACACGTTGCAGCGAGACATTAAAAAAAATGCTATAAAAAGAGGAGAAAATGGCACGGTGTCTGCTTTTGATTCCCAGAGGACATGCATATTTATCTCCTGCTTCAATGGAGGAATCTCACATCTACACTTGGGTTTGTTTACCGTCCCCGTTCTTTTGTCCCCCCCGGAGAATCTCCTTTTCCCAGGATTCCTGCGGTTGTGTTTGGGGGGTTTAAAGGGATGAAAAAATAAAAAAAAGGAGGGGAAAGAAAAGCCCATTGGTGTCAGTGCCACAGAAGCAGCAGCATCCAGAGCCAAGCTGTCATCCTGCGAGGATTAAGGAGCCTTCTGGGGTGGTTGATGGTGGGGTGGCCTGGGCTAGATAAGGGGGGGGGGCATTAGGGGGTCTGGCCTAAATAAGACCTCGAGGTCACCGAGCCTCCTGAACCATGGAAAAGCCACTTTTGTGTTTCCATGTCAACTTTATTTACGAGTGTCGTCCTTCTGCTGTTGATTCCATCACTGTCGCGTCATGTGCTGACAAAGACAACACATGCCTGCACTCAGCTCAGAGGAACCCACTCCTGCAGCGCATAATTACATCAGCCCAGTCAATGTGGCTGTGCATCTAGGCTTCTTGAAGGATTAAACAGATATACATGTGTCAGGGTTGAAAATCATTTATAATTTAGAGGAAAAATGACTCTTCCTGGGAGGTTTTGTCTTCACCATGTTTTCAGGAGGAAGTAGATGAGGTCACATGACAGGAAGCACTTGGAAGCTATTACGATTTCATTGAAATAAACTGTACGAGACACATTCATATGGCTATCAGAAATGGAGTTTCCAGTGGGTTTAAATGGGTCAAACATGAAAAAATGTCTCTTCTTGTTGATTCCAGCTTCGAAAATTAAGTGTTTTGGTTTATTTGTTTGTTGCATAGCATATTAAATCTAATATATTTTTAAACAAATCCTAAACAGAATGAATACATGTAATTTATAGAAGTATTCATAAGCTGTATCACTGGTACAGGACATTATGTCCCTGTGATTAATTTTCCACTATCATTTGTTTGTGTATGAGTAACATTCAGATCAGAAGCCATAGTTGCCGCTGGGTTTAAATGAGCTAAAGGATGCAACGGTTCAACAACAGGCTGATGAGAGCGCCGAGGTTTGTTTTTTTTTGTGGATTTTCTTGGCCGGGTCCACTCTTTAAATCTCTTATAAGCAGAATAAGAGCCTCTGGGATGTATTTGCTGAGCTTTTATACGACACAAGTGGGCTGCGACACTTGTGCCAGCGCGGAGTGGGATGTGCGGGCGAGTTTCTCCCCTTAAGCTCTATGCAAATAGCAGGAAAATGGAGGCTTGAGAACAGAGCAGAAAGCATTCAAGTGCACAGTCTAAATGACTTTAGTGTAAATTTTCTGGCGAGAATCGCAGCCTGCCGGTGGAGCGGTGCCCACCTCCTGGTGTTTTTCGGAACAGGAAGCGAGGCACTGATCACCTCTCCAACAACCACCAGAGCTGCTCCCTCTCTCTCTCTCCTCAAAAACAGACTCTCCAACACCAGAGTTTCTATTGTGGATCTCCTCAAGCCTGAACAACACCCCCCCCCCAGTCGCCCGCCAGTTGAGACGGAGAAAACAGGCCCCTATTGTTCCCCACAGCGTCCACCGAGGTACATGATCCACCCCTCCTCCTCCTCCTCCTCCTCCTCCTCCTCCTCCTCCCTGGAAGCTTCAAAACACTCCCGCCTCTGCCTCCACTTTGACTGGTTTACAGCAGAAAAGCAATGAATCCACTGAGATTTTAGATAATGCACTCCGCGGTAAACTCAAAGCTTTGAGTTTGACCTGCCGCCGCAACATGAAAACCAACAGCATCACGTCAAAGAGGCTCCGTGTTTGGTCAGGAAACAGGAGCATCTCTGACGCTTTGTTCTCACTAAGGGGTGTAATAACCCCGACGTGGGTAATAATAGTGTTCCCCGGGCAACCTTGATTGATCGGGCCCGGTGACGGTCATGGCGCGGTGATTCAGGGACGTCAGCGCCGACCACTGCTCATTCACCATCTGTCCGACCACCTCCAGGCCTCAACATACAACACGGCGGCACCTCATCTACGGAAGAGGGCCGGAATCTGAAGTAAAGTAAAGTGCTTGTCCGTGCTGAGTGAGAAAGCATCTTGATTTATTGGTCCAATTCTCACGTATTCTATTATTTAGTGTTGGGGATGTTGTGGAAACACCGTTCACGAGTGCAGAATCCAAGGTGAAAGCTCAGAATGACTCGAAAACGGAACAAAAAATAGAGAAAAAGGATGATTTCTGCTGCTGAGAGTATCCAGAAACCTAAAGATTCTTTTCTATTATTTGGAAAAAACAGCTATCACAAGTGCAGATTTCAAGGTGACTTGCAAAAAAATAAGTACTCAAGTATATTATTACACACATATATATATAAAAGCAGCAAAACGGACACAAATTTGACTGAAAAGGTTTAGCAATTCTGTGGTGGAATCGAATGCAGAATCCGAGTTGACGTTTTGAAATGATTCAAAGGAAATACAGAAAGGAAACGATTTCTTGTGCTGGAAATATCCAGACATGTGAGGATACTTTTCTATCATTGACTCTTGAGAAAAAAAAACAGCTTTCATGAGTGCAGAATCCAAGGTTACATGCACGACTTCTATCTGACCAGATCAGTTCAAGACGTAAAGAATCTGTCTACACACACACACACACACACACACACACACGGTAGAAGAAGTTAGAACTTATAAGTTGACTAGTTAACACTAGTAGTATTTGCAATTCTGCAAAATCGCGTCATAATTTTCCAAACAATCCGGGGCTACCTGACTATTCCAACCATCGCCACAACTCAGTGAATCAGACATACAGGAGAAAGGTAAACACCAACAGTTGCGGACGTGGACTCGCAGCGACACGTGGCCCCCCCCCCATCGGACCGGCTGCCTAGCTGGGTGTGAAACTCTAATTGCGGCCGGCAGCTTGCAGCAGAGAGAGACTGAAACCAGCGTGTGAACACGTATGTGCTTCTTTGGATGCATTCTCGGGTAGATTTGTCCAAATTACAAACACAGCAAGTGTTCAGGCAGCTGTGAAGCGGGAGGATCGGTGGGGGTGTGGAGGTGGAGGTGGGGGGGGGGGGGGGGGGCCTCTAATGACTCAGCCATCAGTCCCGAAACGAGACGAACATGCTTGTGACAAGCAGGTCCAGACGACGTCAGCGTGCCGAGCTGCTGCGTGTGAGTGGCCCGCTGGGAGCACAGATCCAGACCGTGGTGACACTAATGGATGGACACGGGGCCTCTGTCAGTCCCCCTGAGGTTTAACCACATCACAGCACAACGGCTGCTGGCCTCAATCCACCGAGGGGAAACACGCGTGTCTGGAGGACAAAACTCAGCCCACACCCACAGCGGAGCTGCAACGGATGACTGTTATACCGTAAAGCGATGCATCGATGAGGGATTTGGTTCACAACCACTGTTTCACTAAAGCTGGAGATTCAACCTGAAATGTCTTTTTCTGTCCAGACCAACCAATCATCAGATTACTCTTATAGAAGAATAAAGAATACAGAAAATAATCAGAGAATTTCAATGTTTTCATCTTTAAAATCACTCAAATAGTTGGTGATTAATCGAATGGTTGACAACTAATCGATTAATCGTTGCAGCTCGAACACTGATGTGTTTCACTGCTGCAGTCCAGAATAATCCAAAGGTGACTACATACCTTTGTTAGAAAAAGAACTTTTAATGCCTTTTTTTCCTGACCAGAGTTGCAAAGATTAGTCGATTAATCAATTAGTTGTCAACTATTGCATTAATCAATGACTAATCTGATAATCGATTTGAGTCTTTTCAAACAAGGAAATGTCCAAATTCTCTGGTTGCAGCTTCTCAAATCTGATTATTTTCTGGTTTATCTATTCTTCTACAGTAGGTGGAACACACACCAAACAACTAACTCATTTGAACAATCGATAGATCAACATAATAGTCGTCAATAGCAGATCTATGTGTCATTATTTCCTGAATCTCAGCAATTCCTTCGGTGACAAAATTACAAAAATCAAACATAAGTTTTACTAATCTGACTTTTCCTTCCTTTTTATTGCATCATTACACTTTTTAATTACTTCAGCTTCTGCCCGTTTCAGTCTGTCAGGGCCTTTGTATTTTTTTTGTTCCTCCATGTTGGAATTCCTAGAATGGAAATTTCGTCCTTTCCCTGAAATGAGTCGCCGAATAGCCGAGGCTCACATCAGATCCTCTGAGAAATGACGTCATCGGCTTCAGCGGCCGGTTCTCATCACTGGGACGCTTTGTCCCGTCCGTCTGGCGGTTGGCGTTGGTCGGAGTTCACAGCGCCGCGGACGGCCGCTCACAGAGGGAGCGTTCATCACCTCTTCTGCAAAATAGTCCGCGTGTTTCCTCGGCCCACGGGAGTGAGATCAGTGGCATTTTCCCCTCCGAACACCCAGGCTTTTCCCACAGCCCCCGGAGCTGCAGAGCTGCCGCAACGCCGGTTGGAGTTTTAGGTCAGCGGCGTGGCCGAGTGCTGCTCTCACACACAAAAAACAAAAAAAACAACAACTCTGGCCAACGAACGTGTGTCATGATAATCCCATAGTTATGCAAATCCCCCCCCCCCTCGTCTAGCGCCGTTCGTGCTGAGGGTGAAAGTGAAGACGGCGGCAGCAATGTAGGTCAATATCTCTTCCCGATTCCTCCACGTCGCTCAGATGAGGCCGAGACGTCGACGTCGGCAGCAGAGATCCAGCTTCTCTCCAGTTTCGGAATTTATGAAATAAAATGTATATAAATAAAGCAGCGAAGGGGGGGGGTAAGTGGCGTCACACCGTTTTGCCGCCCGTTTTCTCTGAATAAAACACAAACTAGACATAAGGTGGAGATAGAGGGGATATTGTTATGTCCTTAAACAGATTAGCGGTGGTCTGGTGTCTCCACGGCAGCAGAAAGTGTGTCAGCCTTTTCAGCGGAGCAGCAGAAACAAGGGCAATCACACAATAAAACAGGGGTCATTAGCATTGTGAAAGTGTGTGTGTGTGTGTGTGTGTGTGTTTGGGTGAGTGAGAGTGTCTGAGGATGAGCAGAGGAGGGAAAGTGATGGCGAGTTACCCCCCCTGGACCGGTGGGGACAGAAGGAGGATGAGGGGGGGTCGGGGTGTTTTCAGTAAAGCGATTGTTTGACTGGTGAAATAACTGGATGCTGATTGTTGGGTCCATTGTAATCAGATTGAGTCCGACAAAACAAAACCGACCGGTTCCGTCAAAACGGGGCCGAGATGTGACGGGAATACGACGGGGAACACAAAAAAAAAATAAAAAAACAACAAGCAGGGTAAGAGGTCAGATTAGAACAATGAGGGATTTGCTGTTCGTGCCCAAAATACAACAACTGTCAAATACATGAGATAAAAACGTCGTCCATCCATCATCCATCCATCATCCATCCATCATACATCCATCATCCGTCCATCATACATCCATCATCCATCCATCATCCATCCATCATCCCTCCATCATCCATCCATCATCCATCCATTTGCACATTCAGGGGTCACGATGGTGATAAGTCCAGAACTCCATACTGCTGCTACCTCCATTCAACCAATGTATATTTATATATAATGACAACAGATATCACTATTCATTTTATCATCAAAGTCTGATTTATTGGTTTAAACCAATGAATTTGCACTTTTTCATCAAATAAATCAATTCAAAAGCAGTAGATGAATCCAACATCCATCCATCTAGAGTTTGTGTTGCTTCTACTTATTTTTAATCAATGTGTTTTTATATATAACAACAACAAACACCATTAATTCCCTTTCTCATGCTATCGATGCCAATGATTTATTCGTTTTTTCCAATGAATTTGCACTTAATGTCAAATAAATCCTATCAAATACAGTGGATAAATCCATCATCCATCAACAGGCCAGAATGGTAATAAATTATAGACTTTTTACTGCTTCTACCTCCATTTAACCAATGTATTTTCATATATAATGACAACAGATATCACTATTCATTTTATCATCACCAAAGTCTGATTTATTGGTTTAAACCAATGAATTTGCACTTTTTCGTCAAATAAATCCATTCAAAAGCAGCAGATGAATCCAACATCTAGATTTGTGCTGCTTCTACCTCTTTTTAATCAATGCATTTTCATATATAACAACAATAAACACCATTAATTCCCTTTCTCACACTATCAATGCCAATGATTTATTTGTTTTTTCCTATGAACGAATAAATCAATTCACAGACAGTAGATAAATCCATCCTCCATCCATCAAGTCCTGAACTTTTACTGCTGCTATGTCTTTTTAATCAATGTATGTTCATATATAACGACAATAAACATCATTAATTCACTTTATCACGCTATCAATGCCAATGTTTTGCTCTTCTTGTCAAATAAATCAATTCACATACAGCAGATAAATATAATTTCATATCTGACAGTATTTATTTTTCTATATATTTTTGTCAATCAAGAGGAACCATCAAAATCTCAATGTACTAATAAACATTAATTCATTCATACTGCTATTGCTGCCGATGGTTTCACTGCCGAACTTGCATTTGTCAAATTAAAAGTCAATTAAAATACAGAAAATGAATCTACATAGCTTCTAGAGCTGCAGCCAATACCTATTCTGATAGTCCATCAAACTATTGATTGTTAAAGGGATTTAATCGATTCATTGTTTTGGTTCATGAAACCAAAAACAATCAGATTTTAGAGGCTAGAACCAGAGCAACCAAACAATTATCAAAATAGTTGGTGATCAATGTAATAATTGACAGCTAGTCAATCAACAGACAGTTTATCATAAGTAATTTCATAATATTACACAATCAAGGAGGAAACTACATATAAACCAAATATCAGCATCAGGACTGCAGTAACAGCTGTTCTGACTCAATTAATCGGTTTATTAATGACGATTTATCCAAAAATTGTCTTTTTTTGTCCAGATCAACCTAAAGATCAGCAGCTTACCATCACACAAGACGAAGAAAAACAGTCACTAATAAGATTTGCGAATCTGGTACAGGAGAATTTGCACGTTTCTTCTCTTAAAGACGACTCAAACCGATTAATCGTTTAGAGATCGATACATATCAGTTGTCACCAGTGGGTTAATCGACCAGTGGCTGCATCTCCTGTCAGCATCAGCAGCAGCAATGCTGCACCTGCAGCTGTTTCTCTCTGGTGACCGTGGAGCCTCAGGACGCGGGAGGAGGCTCGGTGCGTCCAGCATCCCAGCCTGCATCCGCGGCATCAACTCGGGAACTCGGGAAAAGCCGCACGTGTTCGTCATAAACGGAACAAATGATCTCACCTCGTCCGCCGCTCCGTCCGTCTGCGCCGGATCCCGCGTGTGTGCGTGTGTGTGCGTGTGTGTGCGTGTGTGTGCGGGTGGTTGCGTTCAGTCCCGTTCCGCCTCGGATCCTCCCGCACTTGTCTCCTCTCAGCCGCTGGTCCTCTCTTCTCTTTCACCAGTTCACCGGGCGCGCGCGCGCAGGCGGAGGCGCGCGACGGCGGCGGCGGCGGCGGCTCTCCGGGGCGCGCGCGCGCGCGGGCGGGTGGGCTCGGCGCGCGCACTGCAGCGCCACCGCGCCGATGTATGGTGACCTGAAGGCACAGAACGTCCCCGTTAGACTGTCAACCCAACACACACATTAAGAGCCACAGCTGGACAACAGCTGGACGACCAAAGGATAAAACAAGCGACTATTTGTCTTTTAAAGCTCAGAAATGCGCCTTTATGTTCTTTAACAGCAGGGACTGGCTTTTCATTTAGTCTCTGTAGTGGAAGGAAAAACGCGAATAATGTGCAACCTTCAAGTAATTCCGAGCATTAAAGGCTTAATATTAACCAGGGGTTGAACAGATATATACATATATATATAAAGAAACACTCAACTCATAACACAAAGCACAAACACATTGTGAATATTTTTTACCATTTTATCGGTGAATTCACTGAATCACTGCAGCCAACACAGGTGACACCAATTAGAATCATCAAGATCAGTCAAACTGCTGCTATTTGAAGTAGAAACACAAAAATGCATAAAAAAGTACAGAAATATCACTAGTTATATTTACTAAAAACAGGTGTAATTTGTGCAGAAAAGCAGAAAAACCCTGAACTACATACGACTTTTCCAGCTTTTCCAGCACTTTTCTTTCATCTTTGCAATTTTATGAAAAATCAGAGCTTTGCCTTTTTTGGATTAAAGTGTTTTAATACTTCGACATCACATCACATGCTCCACGCTGACGCTAGGTCGCGTTTGGGAGCGTTAGGATTAAAGGAAGCACCAAAGTTCGACTCATTTCATGTTAAATGTGACTCTAAACAATTAACTAAAGCTGCTGGATAAAATGGAGCAAAGACTAAAGGACGATATTTCCTAAAACTTTGCTGTAAAATCTGCAGATTACAATTTACTTTATGTTTATTTTACATAATAAATCACATGGAGAATTATCAAACACTTAATCACCTAATACTGTAAATATGATTGAAGTCACAGTATTTAATTGATCTTTACTGTGCAACTAATTACCTAATACGGTAAAATACAACTTAAAATACAGTGTGTAATACTTGTTTTAATTTTAATATTATTATTAAGGTTTTACATTGTTCTGAATTGTAGAATTATAAAGTAACAGAAAGTAAAGTAAAGTACAAGTAAACTGTACTTAAGTAAATGTACTTAATTACACTCCTGGACTCTGCTACACTAAATGGAACCTTATTATCAACATTGGTAACACCTGTTTTATATATTTCATGTCAAAGCGGCTGCTGTGTATCTGAGCTGTCATGCACCCATTTGCCTCTTCATCCTGAGAACATGGCCGTTCTGCAGGATGAAGAGGATGCACCCATAATCACGCATGTGGGATCAAGCGGGACTCCGCTGGGATGGGGGTCATGTGACGCTAAAAGTCGCGCTCTCTGCACCGGCTCATGTTGCACACATGCATTATCTCAGGCTTAGTGATGGAAGCCATCTGCAGCCACGGCGTCATTACGGGGATCAGCCTGCCCAGGCAGGAAAGACACTTCCTGGTTGGAAAAGTCACGCGAATGACGGGATGAGCCGCATTAGGTCCAGACTCAGATCAGGAAAACAGACAGAAAGGTGGTTCACAGGTAAGAAAGGAGAGATATTGGTGTAGTTCGTTTGAGAGGTTAGAAAAACGCCTGTAATTATTAAAGTTATACCTGTAATCCTACTGGAATACTTAAAGTTCAGGATCCTTACAATTTACTTTTCACACTGCAAAAGATTAAGTCTTATCAGTGTAATATTCAGTACATGTATCTTATTCCACCAGAGGATGATTTATCTTATTCATTTTTTTTCTTTTATTTTTTGCAGTGTTGATCTCTTAACTACAATAAGTGAAAATATCTTGTTTTAATACAATTAGTCCAAAATTCAGTAGAATTATCTTGAATTATGTTAATCCATTGGCACATAATTTATCTTATTTCATTTTTTTTGATTTGAGACAAATTAGTTTTGTTTTAAGAAAATCAGATTAAGACTTTCTTAAAAAAGTTTTATTAAAAAAAAGACAAATCTTGAAGTAAGCTCACTCATCTGCCAGTGGAATAAGATCTTTTCAATGGCAAATTGTACCAAATACAAGACATTTTCACATGTTATCATTTATTACTTGCAGTGCATATTATCTATTTATCCTATATTTTAATATTTTTTAAAGAAAAGAGAACAAACTTGAAATAAGCAGAAGTAGCTGCCAATGCAATAAGATAATTCTACTGAATATTGTTCTAATTATACCAAAAAACATAGTATTTTTCACTTCAGGTATAAGAAGCACCAGTTTCTACTTCTACATCCGCCTTCAGCCACGCTAGAAAATATCGTAATTGTCGTCACCCCTCATGTCAAACCGCCTCCGGCTACGTCTGCGAGCCTCTCCAATCTCATTAAGACATTCTCTTAATTTCCCCCTTGCATATTATCCATAAAATCCTCTGAGGGATTTCCATAAGTTCAAGGATACGGCTCCGCGGAGACAAAGAAAAGCACTTCACAAGTTACTGAGTGAATCTTTGTCTCGGCTTTGTGTTAAAATGAAAAAAAAGAAACACCAGCGAAGCTCAAACATGACATTTGAAAGATAATTCAGAAACATTAGGGAGGGAGAGAATTAAGAAAGTAAAACAGTCACCAGCTCTACACTGAAAAAAATGAAATATTTACAAATGAATAAATTAAATGGCAAAAAATTGTTGACCATGATTCAAAATCTGAGATACGAGATGAGAAAAAAATATACATTATGATATAAAGTCAAGAAAAAGAATTTACAATAATTTAAGATAATTCTACCCAGTTTTGGACTGATTGTACAAAAAAACAAGATATTTTAACTCTAAAACTAAAAATTTGTTGTTGGAGTTAAAGCGTTATTTTAAGTTTTTTCCTGATTTAGGTCAATTTGTTTTTTTTTTGAGAACTTGTTTTACCAAACTAACATTTTCTTAAAACAGCTTTAAAAAAGCTTAATTATCTGTCAATGGAAGACGATAATTCTACTCACCGTTTGTCTAATTGTGCTAAATAACTAAAGATATTTTTGCCTGATGAGATTTCACAAAATCACCAACCTGAAAACCATCTCTGGATTCTAACCAGTTCTCTCCTTATTCTATTTTTATAATAAACTCTGGCTCTTAACCAAATGTTTTTTTCCAAGCTGTGTGTAATCACAGTTCACAAAATTAATTTAGTTGGATGTGAACCAACTCTAATTATTACCTCTGAAGCAAGTGTTTTCACTCATATACAGAGCACACTGCAGAAATAAATATGATGTACTGCACCAGTATCCCAGAATGCATTTTGCACCAACCAGCAGCAGTAGTGGAGATTTTCAGGGTAAAAGACATATTTATACTGTGCAGAAGAGTTAATGTTAATGTTTATTCTTTTCAGTGTTGATATGTTTTTAGACTGTAAAATCATTAATTAGATTCACAATCAAGAGGAAATTCAACAGCCCTGCAGCAAAAATGTATGGAGCTTTTATTTTATTTTGAAAATCTCTCTTCCTTTTTCTTGTAGATAAGATGGTGATTACTGAGGTCCACACATTTTCAACAGTTGCATTTCACATCCACGTTTTCTCATGCGTAATTATACAAAATTGCGAATAAATACTTGGATGGAAATCAAAATCAAATCCTGATATTCAGGAAGGTCATCGCTAATGAAATATCTGATGTGATCAATGTTGTTATGATAATGGGAAAATAATATATATATGCATGTAAATGGAAAAATGGACACTCAATGCATTATAGACATTTTTTTAAATATACATATTTTATTCCTCTTCATACCTGAAAAATATGGAGAAAAAATTCCTATGGTGTTCTATGAAAAAAACACTTCCTGTGTCACATGGGATTTTCTGTTGCAGTACCAGGAGTGGCCACTGGGGGAAATCGCTTTGCTGCATCCAGGTTTTATAAAAACATCCATGGTTCAATTTGCAGTTACATTTTTTTTTTTCGCCACATTTGGCTGAAAACCCAGTATGTGTGATCACACTTCATGTACTTAAAATATCTAATATTTACAGTGTGGCGTTTGGACTCCTTGAAGTCCTTCATTTGCTCAGTTCTCACTGACTTGTCTGCTATGCTGATTAAACCTGGAAGCTGCGATGGATCCTGTCACCTCATCCCCCACATACACCACAAATCAATAGATTTATGCTATTCTATTCAGTTTCATATTCAACTTTTCCTCTTCTAAATGTGTTGTTTCCATCCTGTTCACATCATCTACTGCAGCCTGACCGTTTTTTAGGGAGTTTTTCCTTTTATGATGTGAGGGTTTAGATCAGCGGCTCCTGCTTCTAACACACATCAGAAACACGGCGGCTCAGTTCACGGCTTCAACTCTGACATCCTCCACCGACGCAGACGTTTCTGAACATTGCGTGTTAATTATAAATCAAATGAGCCGGGTCTCGGCTGAAGTGACTCCATCCATCATCCACTCGATGTGTCACAACTTGTTTTTCCATCACTTGACTCTCAAACACTTGCAGTTCATATATTGGAATGAAGCCCTTCATACTTTATCTCTGTATCTCTGGGAAACTAATTAACTGCTAACGAGCTGGGTTTTTTAATTGCCACAAACACGTGTGAGGTGTAATTGAGAAGCAGCCACCCAGAGGATAAACACTTGTTTCATCACAGGGAACCTGGATATAAACACACACCTGTCACATCCCTGAGGACCCACTGGAGGTTCTGGGCCGAGGGTGGAAAAGTAATCAGATTACTGCCGTGAATCAATGAGTCAGATCTGTTCACATCAGCCAGGGATGCATCTCCTCTCTCAGCCTAATCACATTTAGTCTTTTTTTACGTTGAGTGGGAGCATCTTCAAACAGTGTTAAAACATCACATGAATCTACTAAACACAGCACAGAGAGCAGACAGAACACACCTGGGTTTCAGGTAATATACAGGTAAGTTAAGCTTAGTTATATATATTATATAATATAATATATATATTAAGCTTATATATATATATATATATATATATATATATATATATATATATATATATATATATATATATATATATATTGTTTCTTGATTTTGGTCAATTCAATTTTATTTTCATGAAACAACATTACATTATTTGTACTCTATTAAAATGTGTTATATATAATTTCCATTATTTTAATGTTGTTTTCTTAGAGAAATGTAATAAATTGATTCATGGGACAAAATGAAGAAAACAAAAATGAAATGAATAAATTATCTGCCAACAGAATAAAATTTTTCTACTCAATATTAAATACTAAATGGACTAAATACTTTTATAAAATACATACATTTAAAAAAAAACTAAAGTCTTAATAATTTTCAGGATTTTTACCATTTAAAATGTCAGTTTATCTATTTGAATTATTTAATTGAATTAATAAAAAAAAAATTTCATATATTAAATGGTAGGTGGGGGATATGTCAAAGGTTAACAACAATCTTTTGATTGCATTAGTATTTCTTTATGAAATGTCAGATTCTCCTTCCATTGACTTCCATTATAACCACATTTTTGAATCTCACTACAATTACAGCATAAAATCCACAAATTCTGTGACTTCAGCATTTCATTTTGGAGAAAAGTAGTGGTAGACTTTTAGTAGTTGACTTTTTTTTTTTTTTACAGTTTTTGACACAATTCAATCATTAACTCGATGATGCATAAAATTCCTGTATTTTCGCCTGTTATATTAATGCACGACGTGACTACTGGTAGTTTAAGGCAGTTGTGTGTACATGTTACTGACCTAATATCTGTCCCTTCTTCCTGAGATGATCCACCAGCAGCTTTTCCTCTGACACAATCAAGCTGACTTTCACATAATTAGGAGACAAGATGCAGTGAGATTCAGCGACAGCTTTTTAATTACTCTTTAACAGTCTTTACACAGGAGCATCGGCACAGTGGAATTATATTAATGTGGGTGATATCTGTGTCCATTCGACCTCTGGTCAGCAGGGATTGACTGACTGAGTTATTACAGTACAGAAACCAGTGCATTTTCTTTTAGCTGTACACAGACACGGGAGGATGACGATCAATCAACAGATCAATAGGCAGCGTTCAGATTTATCTCAGTCATTTAGCTAAAAGCTGCTGGATTGATAATAGGCGTTGAACACAGAAGACAGAGCAAAAGACGTCCAAGGTGTGTTGGGAATTTAACTTAAACCGAACATAGGATGCTGTGAGTCTGAAATAATAAGTAAAAGATACATCTTCTGAAAAAGATGGACCATCTAGATAGCTGTTAAATGCATACGTTTTCTTTAGGAAGTATCAATATTTATATTGAAAAGAAATGTAGAAGTACATTTTTAAATTAACATGTTTTTACAGCTTTCCACTTGATCTTTTCTCGTCATTTACATGAAATCTTAAATATAAACATGCATTTACGTACAACATCTGCAATACTGTGAAGCTGCACTGCAAAAACTAAACTCCTATCGGGTCAAAATATATTGGTTTCGGTAGAATTAGTCTGATATTGAGTAGAATTACCTTATTCCGCTGGAAGACAATTTATCTTTCAAGTTTTTTTCTTAAAAAATATTAAATGGACTAAAATCAAGAACAGCATTTCCAAATAAAAGTAAAAAAAAATAATAAGTCTTGACAATTTTGGGCATTTGTGATCCTATCGATAAGAAGGAAACAGGGAAAAAGTCTAATTCTGTTAATGTATCTTACATTTTGTGTATTAAATATCAATATAAAAGTCCAAAAAAGAAGTACAAGTTCTTTTTTGAAAAAAAAGACTAAAACCAAAAACAGAATTTTAAAATAAAAGTGCAATCTATTGATCCTATATATGTAGATAAAAAGGATATACAAAAAAGTCAATGTTACTGTACTTAAAATTTTATGCATTGAGTTTCAAAATAAAAGCCCAAAAATAAGTCTGAGGTCCTTTTTCTTAAAAAAAAAAATTAAATTGACTAAAATCAAGAAAAAAAATTGCAATAAGCTAAATTATCTGCCAGTGGAATAAGATAATTCTACTTAATATTAGATTAATTGTACCAAAAAACAAGATATTTCACCTCTCAAGAGTTCAGTTGTTGCATTGTGAAAGCGCCTGTCATGTACCGACATCTAACAAATGTGCATCAGGTGCTCAACTTAACCTTGATTTTACCTATTTAACAAAAACAGAAAGGATCCCCCACGCGAACAATATTTCTTTACATTCTTCTTCCTTTACAGATCAGACATTGGCATCTTAGCTTAACAAACAGGACATTTATTTATGACACGTCTCTCATCTACTCGCTCTAACACGGGTTTAGGCGATGCAGGCTACTGTTCCAACAAATCTTTAAAAGTGCTCAAAATTACAGTATTCAGAATCTTAAAGAACAGTTCAACATCTTGTTTTTTTTTCTTTGTCTCTGATTCCAGATGTTTTATTCCTTTATAGAATAATCTAGGAGCTACTGGTCATGGAGTCGACGATTAGAGTTTCCAGGCGAGGTCACGGTGTGTGTGTGTGTGTGTGTGTGTGCTTGGGGTGGGGGGTCTAGATCTTGGACAGACCGGGGTACATGTCGGCCCGGAGCCGCGCCCATTCCGCCGCCCTCTGGACGGAGCTCTTCTCCCGGCCCAGGATGCGGGCCACCTTCCTCAGCTTCTCCTCGTTCCTCTCCAGGTAGCGGACGCCCTCGGCCCGCAGCGCGTTCAGCTTCTCCTGGCGGCTCTCGTCGATGGCCACGTCCTCGCTGAGGTGGGGGTTGAAGCGGAAGTAGGCGTCCGCGGGGAGGAAGGCGTCCAGCATGGCGTGGACCTCTGGAGGAGGGAGGGGGGAGACATAGATACAGTAACTATGGAACACTGATGATGACTCATCCATACGCTGCTGTACAATGAGCCGCATCCACACACGGCCGCCATGTTGGTAAGGTCAGCTCACTCCCTCAGAGCTTTAAACCGATGGTGGATAAACTATTAACCCTCTGTTGTCTTAAGTTTTAGGAAGGAAGGAAGGAAACGTGAGGAAAGGAATGAAGGAAGGAAGGAAAGAAAGGAAGGAAGGAAGGAAGGAAGGAAGGAAGGAAGGAAGGAAGGAAGGAAGGAAAGAAAGGAAGGAAGGAAACATGAGAAAGGAATGAAGGAAGGAAGGAAGGAAGGAAGGAAGGAAGGAAGGAAAGAAAGAAACATGGAAGCAAGGAAGGAAGGAAACATGAGAAAGGAAGTAAGGGAAGGAGGAAGGAAAAGGAAGGAAGGAAACATGCAAGAAAGGAAAGAAGGAAGTAAAGAAGGGAGGAAAGAAGGAAGGAAGGAAGGAAGGAAGGAAGGAAGGAAAGAAAGGAAGGAAGGAAACATGAGAAAGGAATGAAGGAAGGAATGAAGGAAGGAAGGAAGGAAGGAAGGAAGGAAGGAAGGAAGGAAAGAAACATGGAAGCAAGGAAGGAAGGAAACATGAGAAAGGAAGTAAGGGAAGGAGGAAGGAAAAGGAAGGAAGGAAACATGCAAGAAAGGAAAGAAGGAAGTAAAGAAGGGAGGAAAGAAGGAAGGAAGGAAGGAAGGAAGGAAGGAAGGAAGGAAGGAAAAGGAAAGGAAGGAAGGAAAGAAGGAAGTAAAGAAGGGAGGAAAGAAGGAAAGAAGGAAAGAAGGGAGGTGAAAAAGGGAGGGAAAGTAAGCAAGGGAAGGATGGAGGAAAAGGAAAGAATGAAGGCAACATGTAAGAAGGAAAGAAGGACAGAAGGAAATATGTGAGAAAGGAAGGAAGGAACAGTGAGTTCCTGGAGGACAACAGGAAGGTAAAGTTATGACACATGATACTTGTGATTACAAATAATTATATTCATAACCTTTCATATAAAAGTAAGATTCTTACAGATAGTTTTAGTAGCAGAAGAAGTAATAGAAGAACTTTCTCTTAAAGCAGAAATATGAAAGTAAAAACTGCTTTATTATAATGCAATTGCATATTGCAATGGCAACGAAATTAAAAGCTGCAGTTTCAAAATGCCCAATCATCCTGTATCATAGCTACGCTAATGGTGCAGAACAAACCAAACCGTTTGGAAATCAGTAAAAACTTCAGCGAGTTCAGAGTTTGTTTGTTTTTTGTTTTTATCTGTGCAGATCTTTAACTTTGTTATTACAGACCCAGATCGCAGCATGAGATTGACCTTCGCAATATGGCCGCCGCTCAGGGACGTCGACACGTAGCCTCGCAGCCCTCCTCGGGTGAGAGCGAGGCCATAAACGAACCAGACGTGACACTCAATATGTACCAATAAATAATAAACACACGATTAACTTCCTAATTGCGACAATCTGTGCAAACACTGAGACGTTGTGTTCAGACGAGTCAAAGCTGACACACAGGAAACGGCAGAGAGAGTGAGGTCAGACGATGGCTGAGACACTTAGAACACACACAAACAAGCAGCGGGTTACAATAACAGGGTGAATACGCTCTGAGGTGACAAGCACCAAGCACCTTCCCCACAGCCTGTTTTCCCACAGATGTTTCAAAAGAAAATCCACCAGAAGAGGAATTCAACTAAAGGATATTTTAGCAACTAATGTTTTTTATGTGAGTTTTCAGTTTCATTTCATCTTACATTATTGATTAATTGAATGACTAGAGCTGCAATTAACAGCTATTTTACTGGTTGAGTAATAAAACTGTATAAAATAAAAATGATTGTTAAAAAATTAACATCTCCACTTCCCAAAACCTTTTGTCTGTGAGCTCAGTCTGTTGCTGTTTGAGATGTTCATAAGTAGAGATGCGACTAATGTCACTATTCTACTAAAATACATCAATTAATCTATCAATTTTGGAAATGATCAATCAATTATTTGTTTCATAAAATGACATAAAATGTAAAATGGCAATAACTATTTTAGTTGTATATGTAATGTAATGTAATGTAATAGTTGGCAACTAATCGATTAATCAACCAATCGTTGCAGCTCTATATGAAACAAATTCTCTTCACTTCTGGTATCAAACCAATATTCTGATTCAGATTTATAACCACTGGAACTAAAAATCTGGACTATAAATCAAACTTTCCAAGCTGTAATGATAAGTTGATGAATTGATTAGTTGCCAACTATCAAATTAATTTCCAACTATTTTGATAATCAATTAATGGATTTGAGTCATTTTTAATATGAAAATATCCAAATTCTCTAGTTCCATATTCTCAAATCTGATTATTTCCTGGTTTCTTTAGTCTTCTATATTAGATACCAGAGTATTTGGATTCTTAAAAATGACTCAAATCAATTATGTCATCAAATATATATACTCATCCATACGCTGCTGTCCACACATGGCCGCCATGTTGGTGAGGTCAGCTCAAATATGTGGCAATTGATGTAATAGTTGACAACTAATCGATTAAATGTCGCAGCTCTACTTACAACCACAATGAGTTTAGTGTACATTTTATTCCCATACCCTGCTACTCATGTCTTGTCCTGTCATACCTGTTTGTTTGTTCCTAGTTTAGCAACAGAGGCAAAAGTAGCCTTAAGCTACTGCACTTTACCATTGTTAAAAATGTAGTTTAGGATTGTCTTGTTCTGCGCACCTGCACTTTAATGTTGTTGCACATGTAAAACGCATAGGATAGTGATAATATCGATTCCTTCGTATGTCAAGTACAAGTGAAGAAATTGACAATAAAACTGACTTTGACTTTGATATTTGATTAAGTTGGGTTGCCTTTCACATTTTTTGATGTACATAACAAGTTGTTATACCAACCATATCGAACCTATAACATGTGTTTTATCGGTTGTTTAGCAACAACAGCATCAAAGAATAATGTGTTTTATTAGCTTTAACAATTTAGAGCAGCAACACATGTCAGATCTAAAGGCGGCTCGTGTTGCTGGACGTTTGAACCGGACCGACAGCGACCAGAAGGGGGAAATTTAAAAATCTGCAGCCCGGAAAAAAATAGAATTCAACCGAGTGAGTTTCTCAGCGAGGAGTTCCATGTGTGTCGAGGACAGCTCAGCGAAACCCTGTCAGATCACAGACAGAAAACGAGGAAGCAGGAGGCTGTGATCGCTGCGACAGGGGGGAGAGGCTTTCCGAAAAGGAGGAAATCTGTGATAAAAACACTTTTTTTTGCTAATCTGCTGTTTCTAAATAACAAAGCTGGAGAGCTGGGGGGAGGAGGAGGAGGAGGAGGCGTTAATCCCAAATGCAGGGTGCGGAGCGGCATCTAGGTCACACGCTGCACCGCGACCACGGCAACGAGGAGGAGGAGGACGCAGCCAAAATTAGGCCCAGCAGAGGCAGCGCCGCGTCCAGACGGCGATAAGGAGGCGGAGGAGGTTCCTACGGCGCAGGAGAGCCGCAGCGGGGTTTATCCTGTACAAAGTCAACCCCGCAGTGCGGCTTGTTTTCTACGCGGGTGACATCAAAACCCAAATTCCTTCCAGAAAATAAACAGAGAGCACAACTCGTCTGGTCCTTTTAGATTCGTCACAATTCACAGCGAGCGGCAATGTAGAGTTCAGGAAGAATCGAATTACATGAACAACTGAACTATATTATTCTACACTAATTTGCTATATTTTGTATATAAATGGAAACTTTTCATCAATATTGTTACCTCATGCACGAGTGAATGATTGTAATTTTATTATTTATATATATTTATTCATGGGATAAGGGCATAAATGTCATGTGATACTGATGGACTTGTAACTAATATGCATACATTTTGAGAGAGAAGCTAAATGCTTTTAAAACTGAAATGAACTAAAAGCTTTTTTATCTTTCTCATTAATGCCAGCCAGAAATTGTTGGGATTTGATTATATAATCTAGATAAGAAAGAAAAAGCCAGAGACAAACTGTATAAAGTGTGTTGAGGAGCTGCTGCATCACAATGAGACATCATCCAGAATTTAGGATTAAGTTTTGTTCCTTAACTTAAACAACCTTCATCAGATTTGATGGTTCATTCTCAGACTTTCCCCCCTCCCTCCCTAAAAGTGATGCTTTTCTTTCCCAACTTGCTTTAAAACGCACAAAACAGGGAACTTCAGATCCTAGAATCCTGACAGCGGCTGCCACCTACCCTCAGTGTCTGTGGCGCTGCTGATGACGTTGGTGAGTTTGGTTTTCAGGCTGGTGTAGGTGCTGCTGTTCCTGCCGGGGGACTCGAAGCGACCCGTCCCCAGCGACACCACGCACTCCAGCGGCGTGTTGGGCCACAGGCATTTACACTCGTGGACGGCGAGCGCTGTGGGGTTGTTGATGAGCAGACCTCCGTCCTGCAGGAGGAGAGATAGAAGAAGAAGAAGAAGAAGAAGAGTCAAACACATTTAACTCCAAAATGTGTGGTATTTGTTGGTATCTTTTTATAGGTTCTATATAGATAAGGAAGAAACATGGAAAAAGTAAAATTCTGTCAATGTGTTTCACATTTTTTTAAATAGAATTTCAAAATAAAAGTACAAAATATGAGTCCAAGACCAATTCTTTTGGCATGTTATGGGATATAGATAATAAGGAAAAGCCAGAGACAATTATTCTGTGAATGCATTTTACACTTTTTGTATTTTTGTTTTGTAATTTTTATAAAATAAGTCCAAAGTCCAGTCCTTTTGGTATTTGTACTCTTATATAGATAAGGCGAAAAAAGCCAGATACCAATTTTAAAAAAGTCAAATTATGTTTATATGTTTATAACATTTTGTGCACAAAGTCAATAAAATGAGTGATAGCTTTAATGCTAAATTAGCCACGTTATTCACATTAATTTATACTGACAAAAGCGGAAATTAAAAATGCCAGTAATTCATATAAACATGTAATATGTACACACGGATGTAACTTAGCAGGATTTCTAACCCTGACACTTTGTACTAACAAACTGATCATTAATGTGTACTGGCCCTCTTAAATAAATAAAAATTAAAAACTTAATAATTTATAAGACTCTTGACCTTTTTTACTAATTTTCCATACATTTACCATGACTGTAAAAATCATTTTCCAGGTACTCCAGGCCATGTGGGGAACCTTGATTTACGCTCCACTATGTGTTTTCTGCCAAGACCACAGTGGGCGAAACCAATTAATTGGCATTTTAAAACGACGAAACCTTTCATGGGTTTCAACAGTCGATACATGACAGAAGCAGAAAAGAAAAGAGATCAATGCTGCTTGTAAGTTCTACGAAAGAAAGGAGCTAAATTGTGTTTTTTTTCCCCTCTTTGCCCCCGTTTTCCCCTCTCAAGTTCAGTCACACCGGCTTTGATATATCGAACGGCCTCCCAGGAGCAGCTCAGCTCTGGATGCGTGGCGTACCCCAGGCGACGGGGGGGAACTGGAGAGGCTGTGGGGGGGTGGGGGGGTCGATGAATAGGCATGAGGCTGAGGGGCCGCTGGCAGCAGGATCAAACACACAGGGGCCAGTCCTCATTAAAGAGGCTGGGCCTGGGGGGTGGTTGGAGGGGGTGGGGGGGTGGGGGGGGCGCCTGGTTATATGATGACGGTTTGATCGAGAGCCCGCAGACAATGAATATAAAAAATGGTGGTTTCTGACAGCGTGTGTCACACCCGGCTGAGACGGAGGAAACATAAAGGCTGCCTGAGGTCTGGGATCATCAATCACCTGATCTATGGACAAAGAACGTTGAAAATCACAGAGGAGAAGCGGTTGTCATCGGCGGGGAATGACCGCATCCAGTGGCTCCAACAGGAGCAGGTGCATCAAAATGTTTTTGCAGTAACTTGTCTCTGTTTCAGGGCACCTGGCCAACACAGTGGAGCCTTCGAGGGGACATTTGAGTCTTTGTGTGCCATGTTCATGAGTTTTTTCAATGAATTATTAAGGACAAAATAGTCTTCTGCAACTTTCATGGTATCAGCACAAAGCACAATACAATACAGAAATAGGGAAATAAAAAGTAAGTCAATAATTGCTTAGAAATTATATTTTCACTGACTACATTTTTGACTGAAACAAAACGAATAAAACGTGAGTTTAAGACTAAAATGAAATTCCTTTTCAGAACTAACACTGCACATTACTGGAAGTTTCCATTTTCATACTAATGTTAGCAACATTAGCTCAGACCATGCTAACAACTATTATTAAATTACCTTTGTGCATATGTATATCTGCAGACCTTTTTTTTCAGTCAACAATGAGATAGACAACTATAAGAACATACAAAAAGATTTCACAAATCATTATTTGGGATTTGGGTTGTTGAAACAAATCACTGCAGCTCTGTATGACACAAATTTTCATAATTCTTCATAATGTTTTGCAGCTTTCATACCGTAAATGACCAAAAAACAGTCAAGTTTCAATTAACCACCATTGGCTCCCTGATAAACTCCAAGTGCAGGTTTATATTTTGCTAAATAACCACTGACGCTGCATGTCTGGCGCTGCAATAACTAAAAGAACACCCTCTCTGGTAATATTGATTAGTTGTTGATCACTGTGGCTCCGGTGCAGTGAAAAAAATATCAAAGTACGACATGAAATTCAAACTTTCTACGGTAAAATATGCAGAGGGAAACTCTGGAGAAGCTGCCGCCGGACATTTAGCTGCAGTATTGTAGTAAAATGTAAGTTATACAGTAGTCATGCTGGTTTATTAAAAAGAATTTGAGCTGGAGCAGAGGTTTCAAACTCATTTTAGTTCATAGACCACACAGAGACCAATTTGATTTCATGTGGCCTGGAGCAGTACAACTGATCCCTAATAATCTCCTGTATAAAAAAAAAACACCTTCGAATTTCTCCTTTTCTTTTCATATAAAGAGGTGAAACTACAATCTGAATACCGTCACATGAACCATCCATTTGCAAAACAGGTAATGAACAGTCTGGGATCTTCAGAAATGAAGTGCAATATCAAAAATGTTATTATATTATAATCCTGGAGCCTTGAAAGCTGCTGTGAGTAAAACAAGCACCAAGCTTTTTGCTTAGAAAAGCTCCTCACGTCTGGCCTTCGATTCAAGGCCCAAAGACTCAAACTCAACATATTAAAGAAGAATTTTATACCTGAGAGAGTCAAACTTAGTTTAGTTCATAGGCCATAATCAGCGGAATTTAATCTTAAATTGTCTGGACGGGAAAAATAAATGTATAAGTAATAAGTCAGTCTACTGTGTACAGTCATCATCCAGTTGGGCCAGATTTGGACCCTTCAGTGTGCCTGTTCTGGTCCCCGGGCCTCATGTTTGACCCCCCTGCTCTGCAGCCATTACACAGACCTGTGTGACTTTTGCTGATTGGTTGTGCTGTGTGTGGTCTGGTGTATTTCTTTTTATATGGTGCTGCTGAGGCAGACAATAGAGTCAATCTAATCTGATCCAATCTAATCTAATCTGATCTAATCTAATCTAAATCTTTGGGATTTATCCTCTGGGCACTGTGGGTATCCGAATCAAACGGCAATCCATTAAACGGTTGTCCAGACATTTCGCTAAAAGTACTGAAAATGTCAGCCTCACAGCGGCATTCGAGAAAATCTTTAGGAGCCACGAGCATCCGTCCAATAACCGCTGAGACGTCTGAGTGATTCAGTGCACGAAGCAGCGCAGCGCTGCCAACGTGTGCAAAAAACACCCGCGCTGAAAGAAACCATCTAATATTGTGCAATATGATTCATTTTAAACCTCATAGCTGGTCATTAGCTGATTAATCCTCCGTGAAAAGCATCGTCTCGCTGGCCTGAGACGGAAAGTCACACATGAAGGTTTTATTTATTTTTTTTGCTGAGGCAGCCGTTTGGCCTGAAACGCGTCATTCTGCAGAAAAACCAATCACAGTAAAGCCGCTCCTGATGGAGACTTCTGAGCTTCTGTTGCTGCAGCAGCTGGAAACTCAACGGCTGAAGACGTTTTTTGTTATCGCGCGCCGCCGTTGAGTGGCTCCATTTTTCTGAACTCAGTCGGCGATTATGGCCACAGACTGGATCGGGTTGTGGCTCCTTTTGTTGGTCATGGCCCGGGGGGCGAGTTCTGTTCTGAGCACAGTGGACGGCTTTGCTGCGAAAAATAACACACAAGACGCCGACCGCACAATGTTGCTGTGAGATGAGCTGAATGCTGTGGCTTGTCTCTGTTTCAGTGCACCTGCCCGACATAGTGGAGCCCTTCAAGGGGACGTCTGAGTCTTTGTGTGCCGCGTTCATGACTTTTCAGTGGATTATCAAGAAGAAACTAGTCTTCTACCACTTTTAAGGTATCAGACTCAAGCTGCAGGGAGAGAAGTTTGGCAGTGACACTTTATTTAGTGATTTTATTTCAATTTTAATTGGCATTTTTTAAGATTTTATAACATAAAAAACATTTTCCAACTAATCAACCAAAAAAATAAAAATGATTTTTTTTTTTACTAAAGCAGTGGTTCTCAAATAGTGGGGCAGGCTTTTTTATTAATATTTTTTTGTCCCAGAATAAAATGCAATTGCACCTCCACTACATTAGGGGGCAGTGGCGCTCTCATTGCTATAGTGTGAGCAGGGAGCATACAGCACAGAGTATGAGTATGAAGTGTACACACCCAGTGTAGCAGACCCTCAAGTGACACCATGAAAACATATTTAACAGGGATGAGAAGACAGGCAGAGAGAGACAGAGATAAAGAGACAAACGAAAGTCTCCCAAAGCTAAGACGAGGAAATATGACGAAGCGTCTGTAGCGCTTGGTTCACTGTGAAAGACCAGTGTGTTACTGAGTCTGAAATGTTGGAGACAGAGAAATTAAAGACATTACACCACAATCACTGATAAGCCCATTTTTTTTCAGTATAATATGGTTTGACATGGTCAGTCAATTTTTTTATAGTTTAATTAAGAATTTATTTTTTGAATTCCAGATGCACCTAAATAATAAATCTATTCTTTGTTGTAAATTGGTCCATTTTTCCTTTTTATTCTCTTATACGTTAATAAGGATGCAGTGTTATGCAGATGTACTTATAAAAATCTTATAGACAAATGATTCTATTCATAGTTGCACAAGATGTTTTCTTCTTCCATAGGGGGGCCAAACAGAAAATAATTGAGAAGCACCGGACTAAAGCAAAAAGAATAAAACATGAGTTTAAGACTAAAATGAAATTCTTTTTCAGAACTAACACTGCACATTACTGGAAGTTTCCTCTTTTCACACTAATATTACCAACATTAGCTCAGACCACGCTAATAATTATTATTTTTGTGTATATAACTGGTGATCAATGTAATAGTACAAGATCCTTCCATTTGGAGTCACTTATGTTATCATCTTTTAACCAATTTCTTTAATTTTCATTTTTCATTAATGTTACTCCTATTATTGAAAATAAATGTCCATCATTGTTTGTAAAGTTTTATGGACATTTTTTTAAATAATAGGACTAAATATTTGAGAATTGTGATCCCAGAAACTGCCTGAAACTTTACATGACCAGAATAAATCACCTTTATATTGACTCTGGATTGGCAGCGCCGCTTTAAAGCTACTTTTCTGTGAGGATATCCACACTTGGCCCCGATCCACGTTCTCACACAAGGGTTTCTTGATGCCAGTGCATATTTGGACAAGGAGTTACGCCCCGAAAACAATGATCTACTGATGACAAACTGCAAATGAGCTTTGCATAGAGAACGGCCAAATTCAAGCTGTCCGTCAAACACGCAGCGTGATGCCGGGCAAAGGTCGTTTCCATTTATAAGGATTTAGAGCCGTAAGGCTGCTCATGCCCACTCGCTGGGGAAAACAGAACATGTGGCGGCGGATAAACGACGTCGTGACCGTCTGACGGACGCTTAAAACGAGAGAGTTTTTATTTAGTCTTTTTAAAGTAGAAGTTGTGCTTTAACAAGAAGTTTATTTTTAGTCCAGTTTATAAGAGTAAACTGATGATCTTTGGGTTGTGGACTGTCGGTCTGGACAAAAAAAGACATTTTAGGTTGAATCTTCAGCTTTTTGAAACACTGAGTGACATTTTATACCATTTTATTAACCAGTTAATAGATTAATCAACTAATCGTTGCAGCTCTTATGATCAATGATAATCTGTCTATTACAAAAATGACAATGATTAAATCATAAACAGATTTATAGTATATCAAAAATTTAATATCAAAATAATAGTTTAGTAGATTATTCGATCACTTATCGACTATTATATTAATCACCAACTATTCTCATAATTGATTAAATCAATTTGAGTAGTTTTTAAGAATAAAATGTCCAAATTCTCTGGTTCCATCTTCTTAAATCTGTACATTTGTCTTTATAATAGTAAACTGGTGATATTTGGGTTGTGGACTGTTAGTTTATATTTTATAGTATAGTTATATTTTAGGTTGAATCTTCATCTATTGGAAACAGTGATCAACATTTTGCACCATTTTATGAACCAAACAACTAATCTATGAATCATTTCACTAAATCAGAATAGTGGTTAGTTTCAGCCCTGGATGTTACTGTCTGTGTGTGTGTGTGTGTGTGTGTGTGTGTGTGGAGATGAAAGCTTTAGACTATAAATGATAAGCAACACCCAGTAGAGGCTGTTTGTTTATGCTATTTAGCTAATTTACATGCACTGGTTCTGATTCTGGTCACACACAGAGCCGAGCAGACAAACTGGTGTCATTCATTTCTCACTCACTCATCTTGTTACCAACATTTCTCACAGGTATTTATCCTGTTATCAACAAGAACAACACAGTAATACTTCCTTTGCCAAGACTGGTGTGTTGTCTGTTTGTTTTATGGTTCAAAAATTGTGTAAAATGTCAATTGCTGTTTCCCATCGCTGCAGATTCAATAAAAAAACAATTTTTTTCTGTCAAGACCAACAGTTCATAACCCAAAGATCATTAGTTTACAAATATAGAACACCAAAGGAACTAGGAAAGGTCAGAATTAAAAAGCTGGAACCAGAGAATTTGGACATTTTCTTCTTAAAATGACTCAAATCCATTATTGCAATAGTCAGATAATCCTACCTTTTTCAGAAGATACCCTGCTAATATAGCAGAAATAAAGCACATTTTTAGCTACTTATAGCTTCTATAGGAGCATCTTTCACAGCTTTAAATGGTCAATTAAACTGAAATCAGGCCATAAAAAGAAAACAGTGTTTTATATAAAGAAAATAAAACTAGCGTGATGATATGAGCCGCGATAAACAAACAAAACGAAGGCGTGAGATTCATAGGTCGCCTGCCTCTGCCTCTCCACACGTCTCAGCCGTCATTAACTTTTAGCGGCTTATCTTCATCGCGCCGCTTTGAGCTTCCACGGGGAGGCGGCGCTGATTTGAATAAGGAAGAGGTGCTATCGTCAGGATCACTAAAAGTCATTTCACGCCCCGGAATACGTCAGCTCCTATTAGCCGGGACAGCGGAGGCCCCGGTATCTCTGCTGAAGACGGAGAGACGAACGCTCGCTTCACTAAGTGGAACCTCCAACTCCAGAGGTGACGCCGCGGTTTTCTCGTTCGGCTTCTCGGACGAATCTGGACTGACGGGGCATCGAGTTCCCTCATGACTCATTATGAGTCGCTGCCAAACGAGGCCTCCGACCCCCCCCGGTGATTCATTAGGGGAGCGTTACATAAGTCACTGCGCCGCACAATAACCAGACTGTTTTCCGGTCGATGGAGTAGATAATTAGCGGTGGTGGAAAGCAATGCTAAATATTTACTCGAGTGGTGGCTGCAGTTTTCTTACTTTTCAAGATGCAGATTTGACTCAGCGGATCATGTGAGAAGCTTAGTCATCCAGATGAAACAGCCCACAAAGATCACCAGTTTATTATCATAGAAGACTCAGATTTGAGAAGCTGGAACAAAAGAATTTGGCCATATTACTTTTATATATTATTAAAATCGATTAATGTTATAGTTGATATCTAATCGATTTATCCATCCAGTAAAGGATGTGAATACTACATTATTTGAGATTTGGGTTGTTAGACTTGACCCTTCTTCTTCAAAATGACTCAAGTCCATTAATCCATTGTCAAAATAACTGGTGATTAATGTACTAAATAGACAGGAATTTGGACTCACGTAAGTTATCATCTTTAACCAATTTCTTAGTATTTCTCTTGGAACTGCTGCATCATAATCTCTTTTCTACTCTCAGTATTTGCATATCTTAATCCATGATGTTGATAAGTTCTCAGTCACTCTGCCTGTAATCACACAAATAAATTAGCTCTTTTCGAATTCAGTCAATCGCCTCCATAGCATCTAAAGCGCGTAAAAAGGCTTCCTTGTCATTAGCAGGGACGGGACTGACAACGGTGTCGCTGTGGCGAGTGGCGGCCAGGTCGGGTCAGAGGTCTTCACGCCATATTATGTGATTACGTCTGCCGGTTCCCCCCTTTGCTTTTTTGCTTTACAGGCCCCAGGGGTCAGGTCAAGGGTCAAGGCGTCTTCTTCCCAGGCTTCCAGCCGAGGACGGACATAGAAATTGACGTCTACTGCAGTGGCGTGCACACATTTTTTTGAAAGGCAGGAGAAGAAAACTCAAAAAGGGCTCATACATTTATATTATTATTTATAATTTTTTATAGTATGTTATTAAAACATGGGCTCGGTAGGGGGGGGCTCGCCCTAGAGGTCTATGACATTTCATAGCATTTCTTTGTTCCAGTGGAATCTGGAGTATGTGTGTTCTCACCACTCAAGACGGCACTTTGGTCCACATTTATACATGTGAGGGGCATCATAGTGCATGTTTGAAAAGGGGTGCTTTAGTGCACATTTATTTGTTTTAAAGGGCACTTAATGCACATTTAGACATTTAAAAAGGGGTGATTTAGATGTTTAAAGAGGCACTTAAGTGCAAGGGCCCTTCAGTGCCCATTTAGGTCTTTAAAAGGGCACTTTATTGCACATTTAGACATTTAAAGAGGGGCACTTCAAGACACATTCAGATGTTTAAAAGTGAACTTAATGCACATGTAGACATTTTAAAAAGGGCACATTAGTGCACATTTAGATGTTTAAAGAGGTACTTAAGTGCAAGGGCCCTTCAGTGCCCATTTAGGTCTTTAAAAGGGCACTTTAGTTCACATTTAGGTCTTTAAAAAGGCACTTTAGTTCACATTTAGACATTTAAAGAGGGGCACTTCAAGACACATTCAGATGTTTAAAAGGGAACTTAATGCACATGTAGACATTTAAAAAAGGGCACATTAGTGCACATTTAGATGTTTAAAAGGTAACTTCATTGCACATTTAAAAGGGATCCTCAGTGCACCTTTAGGCGTTTAAAAGGTAACTTCGGTGCACATTTAAATAGTGAATGGTGGCGACTGACAACGTGATCGCTTGTGTGCAGCCAGTTCTCGCTGCTGTTAATCATCCACGACGAGATTAAACCACCGTGACGAATTCTGCACCGATATGAATGAGAGCTGAACCTGTTCTCCCACATTCACCTGGCCTGGTTTCCCTTGAGGCTTTATGTGCACATTCGACAATGTGCTCACTTCATGTCAATCATCCACTGTGCAATTTGCAGCTAATTTCCCCGCTGTGCGGAGGAGATATGACCGCACACGATTGAATTGCATTTCAACGCTTTTGTGATGTAAGATTTAGAGCGGCGGCTTATTCGGAGAAATCTCATCTGGAACCCGCCGCACTGAGCCGCGGACCCTGTCAGGCAGACATCTGACGAGACAAAAGCCGATAGAATAGAGACAGAGGAGAAGTCGGGGCGGCTTTTCACACAGCAGTCAGTCAGTGTAATCAGTGGACAGGGCTAATCCCCCCAAACAAGTGTGCCGGTGCAATCAAGTGTGCGTGCTGCGCCTGAGAGAAAACATACGTGTAGGAACGGAACAAAAAAGAGCAGTTGGCAGAGGAAACGGAGGTGATTTGACAACAGGAGAATCTGTGTGTGTGCGCTCGTTTTAAAACTCGAGGGGACAAAGGCAGCGTCTGGGGAGAGGAAGACGTCTGCAGCAGGGCTCAGAAAGTCTCAGAAAGTCTGAGCTCCATCCTCCAGCAGCCTCCAGGCCTGAGGTCTCCGGGTTTATAAAGCAGGAGGGGCGAGCCGGGATGGGAAAGGGGGTGACAATCTCAGATTTACCCCCCCGTCCTGTCCCGTTGCGGCCCTGAAACTGGCACTGCTGCGGCGTCAAGCGTGTGACTTTATGAGCGATGATTTCACCTGCAGTGGCCTTTACGAGGAAAGGGGGGGAAAAAATGCTGATCAAAAATATTTCTCTTGTCAAAAGAAGAAGTTACACCTAAAAAAGACTCATGTACTCAAGATAAATATTTAATATTATAAAAGTACCCCTTTAAAAGTCTACTTATGAACTAAAGTGCCCTTTTAAACATCTAAATGTGCACTAAAGTACCATTTTGAATAAGCGAAATGTTTAATATCATGATGTTTTGGTCCTCAGACTTTCATCAGGTAATTTACAGGGGGAAGGAAAGTACAGTTTAAAATGTTTTATAGATCCACACGAAAAAAAACACATCATCAATAGAAGTCAAAGATCTTATATATCACAGCCTGGAGTTCTTTTAAAAGGCTACAAGAATAGACAATTAAATACATAGAGTATGTACATATGTAGTGGAAAGGCAGAAAACTAGCAACTAACTGGCAGCAATTATCCAGAAACTTACAGTAATTATTATTTTTTACAGTAAAAGTACTGTATTTCTGTTTAGAGTGGAATAAAATTCAATTAAATACTGTGATTTCAGTTGTATTTACAATATTAGGTGATAGACTGTATTACAATACATGTGATTTTCTACAGTAATAAACTACTGTGATTATTGTAAGAAAAAAAAAATTATCAGTAAATAACTGAAGATTTCATAGCAAAGTTTTAATGTGCAGCTCATAAAATTGACGCCATTTTCTTTAAGGAATGAAGGAATTGGTCCATGTGAATGTAAAAACGCTTCTTTAATTTAAATTAACCACAAATTCATACATATATTCATCTTCCTCCCTGTAAAAATTACCCGATGAAGGACCAAAATGTTGAATCAGGGTCTGCAGGTGCCTTTTTTTCCTATTTTTTTTCTTAGCTAAACCACAGGGCAGCTCCTGTCTCTTCCCAACAGTTTTAATGACTCATCCTCCGGGCCCTTCGTTAGCCAGGTGACCTGCTCCGGTTCAGGCTGCTGAGTGAAAAAAGGGGATTCTGCTGATCCCATCAGCCTCTCATCAAACGCTGGCAAGAGGTGGGCACAAAAAACATGCTCCCATTCCTCCCCATCGCCTCAGGAGACGCCATGGCAACCAGGCGGAAAAATAAATAAATAAATATATAAATCGGGCCCTCTTCACCATTCTGGGCACGCTATGGCATCCATTGTGAAGCGTCTTTTTACTTCTGTGTTCTTCAGTTTAGAGATAACTAAGGGGACTCCCTCCCTTCATCACTATATTTTTTTCTTTCTCCACTTGTTTCCTCTCACTAAACCATCAAGCTCCAAACGTGTGGGCGTCAAAAGTCTCGCCCTGGTTTACAATTTCCCCGAGACTGAACCTAAAGATCCGGCGACGCTAGGTTTCCATCGCAGCCTGCAGAATAACATAAAACGGGCAGCGAACAATCACAACTTTCTTGAAAAACGCTGCTTGAAAATTCCGGCATTCGTTCAGCACATGGCGCAGCGACTCGCTCGCACTCGCCGCACAAAAGGGCGATTCTTTGAGGCTTGAATTAAGTGGAAAACGCTGTGGGTGTTTTGTAGGGAAAAAAAAGAAAGCGAGATGACTCTCTCTCTCTCTCTCTCTCTATCTCTCTCTCTCTAGGGAACCCTGACATCACACAGGCCGAGTGTTCTGCTCTCGACTGGTTTTAGTGGCGCAAAAGTAGTCAGCAAATAACGCCATCACGCTGGGTGGCATCCTGGAGATGGCCACCGGTCACACACACACACACACACACACACACACACACACACACACACACACACACACACACACACACACACACACACACACACACACACACACACTTAAAGTGGTGCGTGAACAGAATTTATTTTTGAGTTCACTTGAATTCTGTAGAAAAGCAGACCTTAGGTATTTTAAACTGTGGTTCAATCTGTTAAAATCCTAAACGCCCTGATACAGCGTTGGGTTCTATTCATATATTTGCATGAGAAAACCTTAAGAAGTATTTTTATTTGTAGTAAAACACAATGTTACTGTTACGGCATCAATATACATCATCAATATCCACATCAACAATACAATAAGAAAACAATTTTATATATAATATAATATCTATTTAGTAATATTTAGTTAAAATTAGAGATGTGTGATTATTTAATTGGGTTTTTTATAATCTCCCTTTTAAACTTCTTACAGAATATATTCATGTTCTATAATGATCCTCAGGGTGATTTCTGGGATTTAATGGACAAATATTTGATCTTTGAACTCGTCTTATTAATCATTTAACTTTGCATTAAAGATTATTTCGCCTTTTTCCTGATTTGGGTAAGTTTATTTTTCTTTTATCTGCATTAAATATTCTATTTGCAATATTCTAACTATATCTGCTCTTTCACAGCAACATAAATTGATTCTCACCTGTTGTAGATTTCTGTTGATACCAGGTTTAAGTACAATTACAGGTTTAAGAATGTTGTGGTTGTAGATTCACGTTTTTTTGGAGCAGAAGCAGAAGAATGTGTGAAGGCAGCTCCAGACATAAATACAGAGCAATTTTCTCAAAGCACAAACACGGTTTCCTCCTCTGCCTCCTCGCCTCTCTTGTGCTTTTACGGAAAAACCAGAAAGTACTTTCGCAATGTTCACAAGTCGGTCATTTGTGAACTAAGAACAGGAAGCTTAAAATGCGGTACAGCTACAATGTAACTTGGCTTGGGTAAAATATTCTTATTTTTATAAAAATATCTCTGATATACAATATTATTGTGAGAGAGGGAATGGCAGGAAATCTTGCAAATTAGTATTTTTAATACTTAATTAATCAGTTTATTATTGAAATGATTAATCAATTGTTTGATTTATAAAAAAGGCCGATTTGAGAAGCTGGAAACGGAGAATTTGGACATTGTCTCCTTCAAAATGACTCCATTCCATCAATCGATGACCACAATTGGTCGGTGATTAACTGATCTTCACATTAGAGGTTTTTTATATAAATGAAACTTCTTCTGATGGTGAGTACGAGGCCTCCCACCAGCAGTCTGGAATGGCGGTTCTGTAATTAGATCGTCTGTCTCTTCCCTTCTAACGAGGCGTCTGTTGCAGTCGAACAAGTCGCGTTTGATGAGGGAAGTGTCGGGATAATTTATGCTTCTTCTCGGAGCAGGGAGAAACCCGCACGGCGACAGACCGGGGAAATCTCCCCACCACAGGTAGGTTTTGTTTTGTTTTTTCCCCCTCATCAGTCAGTCTCTTTCATTCTCTCCCCCGGCGTTTCCCCACTCACCGACGCAACCAACACAGCTTCCAATTAACAGAGTGGGAGCGTGATGTTTCTTTTGAAGCAAACACATACTCAATCACGCGGGCGTGTGTGTGTGTGTGTGTGTGTGTGTATCATGCTGCATCGGCGTTGAGTTGAGTGTGTTTTTTAATGTCAACTCAAGGAGACGTTGACATCTTCATGTGACACAAACACTGAACCAGGAGAGAAAGGAACTGAACACTTCACCCGTCACGTTTAACCTGTTAAAGGTGCTATGTGCACATTACGTAATATAGATGCTACGGTTATATACTCAATTACTTGGGTAATACAGGTGTATGTCTGTTCTGTGTTAAGTATTTGTACTTAGTGTGTCTTGTATTAATTTATTATATTGCGTTTTCTACTCCTTTATTGGCTGAACCTGAAAACCCTGCAACAATGTAAATGTGTGCACAAATGGCAAATAAAGTAACCACGAACCTTTAAATTCCACCAATTTCCAAGTACTTTAGTTTTTTTTTACATTTTTTTTAAGTGTTGTACCACTATATTTTAGAAAGAAATACTCCATTTTTTCCCACCTCCATGTATAGTTGCTGAAAAATTCCCCTTTAAAAAATCATATTTATTAAATAACTATAGAGTAACATCATACTAGTCAACAATATAATTTTTTTTTACCATTAGCTCTAATTTTAAATGATGCTTACATGTTTTAAAATGATATTTTTGTTAAGTATAACACTTAAAATATGTGCAGTTAAAATAAGTAGTACTTTAATATTTTAGGTACTTTTTGCTGTGCTTTTAATTAACATTTTGAATGCAGGATTTTTACTATTTTTACTTAAATTATGTCAGTGTTCCTTCCATCACTCTGAATCATAAACACTTCTGCTTCTGTCTCTTCTCTTTTGACCAAATCATATCGTCTGTTTTTAAAATTCTACGTTTCTGAGACCTGAGGTTTCACGTTTCTTCTGCCTCAGCTTTTACTTTGAAAGGTAACTCCAAACAGAGCGGCCATTGATCAGTGAGATGCTGGAGTGGCCTGTGGGTTTGTTATGTTACTGATGGCTAATGCAGACCTGTTTATCTGAGATGGATTTAACTGTGACGCCATCCCTCACCGTCCTGTCAAAATCAAATTGCCTGGAAATAAACAGTCGGGGAGAAGGAAAATGGAGGAAACGGAGCTTCGCTTCCCGGCCACTCTGCAGACGACTGTTCTCATTACGCTTTTAAAAAGTCCTCCAGACTCTCCTCCGTCAACATCGGCTGTTCATAGCTGTGTTGCTGCAGCTGTGTTGTCGCAAGGTGTGCAAATAAGCTGCGGTGAGCACGAGAACTAAATAAACTTCCCCCAGAAACAGCAAACAACGACTATCAAGCAGCCGTGAAAAAAAAAAAAAAGTCTTTAAGCATCACACAGTCGCCTTGAGGTCTCATCTGAAACTTTCTAAATGTAAGAATTATCTGCAGCTTAGTTCGACGCCTACAGTGATGTTTAGAAATTAAAGAAATTAAAAAATAAGCCTAAAGACTTAAAATGTCAACTTTTGGCAACCAGAGGGGCTTTTTATATTGACTCCAAAATGTATGTACGGATTAAAATGTCTCTTTTAAAACCTTTTTATTTGCTCATCCGTCTGCTATTACTTCTATATTTATTGGCTTGTATTTGCTCAGGCTATGGACTGTTTATGGGATGAGATCAAAATGCCATGTGTTGTAACCATTAAAACTTGGACACCAACTTTTTAACTCTCTTAAAAAGGTTTTTTAAAGTGCAATCAACTGGTTTTATATTCTAGGTGGATCATTTTTTGGGTTACACAATTTACAATTTAAGGTGCACATTAAAGTCTTATATTTTCTTCAAAATGTGCAGTGCGCCCTATGTATGTTGTTGTTGTTGTTGTTGTAAGGAGGACCTAGTAGAGAACATGGAGGCCATGGATTGTAAATAAAAGAACGGGGATGTGCGCTATGCAGAACATTGTTGTTTTAACAACCTGAAAATGGTAAAGAGACGCTTATAAAGCGCAGTTTAAACTGAAGGAAATCAGAAGGCAGCGGCGGGCGAGTTACGCCACAATTTGTGATGGATAGTAGACGCTTGGGCTGACATGTCTGATGACTCTATTGTTGGAGCTTTCACAAAAGCCGGCGTCATTTAAGAGGAGCCGCACAGAAAGTGACTGACAGTGAAGAAAGTGAGCTGGCATGTTTGATGGAGATTTAGCTGCTGTTGGAATCAGAAACAGAGGATGAGGACTTTGATGGTTTGATTGATGACATTACCCCGCTCTATTTTTAAATGTTTTATCCGTGTGTTTTACCATGCCCACAATGATTAAAAAAATGTTAGTACTTTGTAATCAATACTTAATAAAGCAAGTTTAGCTCCCACTCTATTCGTGTATATATCTATTTCTGTATATAAATCCTCCCCTATAGTTAGGTGCCTTATGTGTGTGTTAAATACAGTAATGACACACAGAACTGAGACTGAGCCTTTTAGTACGGTGCACCTTATGGTGGTGAAAATACAACAAATGGGGAGAGGATTTACAGATAAAGGTTGTCAATATGAGGAAAGTGAAAAACGTATCCTCTCGTGCTGCCGTAGTGAATGCACTGACCTGGTGCAGGTCGTTCCCCAGAGGAAACTCCTGGAAGTAGCCGGGGGCCGCCGAGGTGGCCCTGATGGCCTGCCACAGCTGGTGCTGGCAGCCCCCCAGGTAGTGGGAGCGGACCCCGGGCAGCAGGTTGTAGTTCCTGAACACGTAGGCCTTCAGAGGGGTGCCCCGGTTCACTATGGTGCTCACCGCCGCCACCTGCAGGAGGAGTGGAGGACACTCGGCATGAGTGGCTGCAGCGTGAGGCAGCGTTTAAACAGATAAAACACTGCGGAAACGAGGCTAAATTTAGATATAACCATCAACGCAAAATGCAGCCAAGGAAGAGATGTTCTGACAGATCATTCAATATCAGCTCTGTGTCCTCAGAGAAGCTGCTGATATATACAAATATATATAGCTATTGATCTGCTGTCTTATACAGCTTTAGAGGACATGATTTAGTATTATTATTATAACTATTATTATTAGAAATTTGTTTTGAGTGTCAGGGTCAGACTTCAAAATGAAAAGGGGGGAAGATTTAGCATTTTTTTGAGTTTTTGAGAATAGAATGTAAATGTTGAGAAAAAACTTTTTAAAATTGTTTTTCAAGATTAAAGTCAAACTTTTTACTGATTAATGTAAATGTTTGAATGAACTTGATTTTTCAAGATTAGAAACAATCATTGTGTTAAGTTTGACATAAATCTTGACTTTAAACCTGTTTTCATAAGTCTGACTTTCATGAGATTAAAGTCAAATTTATGACAATAATTTAATTTCAAGATTAAATTCAAACTTATTTTCATTTCAAATTTGACTTTTTAATCTTATTAACTTTATTCTTAGTAAGTGATAATTTGGACTTTAACGATTACACCTTTTTTTAATCAGTTTGACTTTATTCTTATAATTTTAACATTTAGACTTTATTCTAAAAAAAAGAAAGCAAAATCTTTCTCCCTTCATAAATCATACAATCTTCAGAATCAGTTTCAGTAAAAACCCATTTCTTCCTTGTTTCTTCCTTCATCCCTGACACTGTGGACAGGTCATTTGTTTGGCTGAATTGAAGACTCTCAACCGTATATTTCAGTATTTATTATTATTTATTATTATTATATATTTTGTCTGTTTGATCATGTGCATAGGTTTGGTTTTATTTATTTGTTTTTCTGGCTGGTTCAATATGTAAGGAATTGTCATTTCTGCTTGAGCAGGAGACTCTGTGTTCAGTATTTCTGATGCTCGTCAGTGTTTTTATGTCTTTGCAACTTGATGTGTTTTTGATGCCTGCTACAGGAAGAAAAAAACAAAAACATCCCCAGGGATAATGACTAAACTTGAATTTGAGATTTTGCTGGAAATTGCCTCCGTTTTCGAAAGGAGACGCAAGACAAACTCGGAAGAGGTTGCCTCGTTCGTGCAAAGTGGAACAGCTGTGATGGACAGGTAGGTGGGTTTCCATGGTTACACCTGCACGTCGTACGGTAAGGAACGCCGAGGAGGTTCACAGCTGGCGGGGCGGTCAGCCGCTCTCCAAGGAGGACGCCGGTACACGTGTCGACTCACTCCTGTGTTTCATGCTTGGTATAAATACTCCATCAGAGGCTCAGACACAAATGGAACCTTCCTGTCTTCTTATATTCAGTTATTTTTATTAAGTCTCATATGGTGGGAAATTTGCTTTATTTCAATACATCAAAAATCGGCTTCTATCTATCCTCTAAGAAATGAAGGCTGCAAAAAAAATCTATTTTAACGATTGACTCTTCCATTGATTATTAAACCGATATTAAACTGTCAGAATCAAAATGTCTTTTTTTGTCCAGAGCAACAGTCTAGAACTAAAAATCTGTTTATTATTGTTTGTTAGTATATAGTATAGTATTGTTAATATTTCTAATAAACAGATTATTATTGTCTCTATAAAAATTAATTTTCTAACCTTTCATGAGTAGTGCGGCATACACAGAACATACAAATTTGGGGATTTACTTCTTAAAAATGATTCAAATTGCCTAATAGATTATGAGAATAGTTGCTGATTCGAGAAATAGCTAGAAACTAATCGCTGTAGCTCTATAATAAATGCTGAGATGTTTTAGAGTAACAGTGAGGTTGGATGGAGGCTCCTGAAGCAGGAATGAATCTCGCTGTTAAAAACTCACCTTGGGGCATTCAGGGTTCCTCACAGTTTCCACCAGGAGGTGTGAGCCCATTTTCTCTCTGTGAAGAAGACGACAGGATGATGTGATTTCCCGGCTCTGTGACTGTGACTGTGTGAATAATATGACTTCTTATAGATTGTTCCTGTACGCTACACTGCATATCAGTTACTGGAACTGTGATCAGCAAAAATCTTAAAGCACCATACGAGATTTTAGTAGTCAAATTTTCTTAAATTGTATTTTTCTCCATTTTCTCATCCTCTCCTGTTATATAAATGACCATTTCACATGAATAACCTTTTTTTATTTTTCAAGATTAAAGTCAAATTTATGAAATTTATAAAAATTTTAAACACGTTTTCATTAGTCTGACTTTCATAAGTTTTAATTTCAAAATTAAATTCAAACTTATTTTCATTTAAAATTTGACTTAAATTTTCAATCTTATAATCCTTTAAATCTTAAGTCAAATTTATGAACATAAGTTGGACTTTAACACACACATTTTTTTCACAAGTTTGATTTTAATGGTATAAGTTTTACCTTCAATTACCTTTTGTGTTAACTAAATGTTAAAAGTTAATTCAAATTAACTTTTGTGTTATGTTTTTAACTTTATTATAAAAACACACATTTCATTTTGTGTGAAACATGATATTTAGTATATATCATCACACAGTCCTCATCTAACTGGAAACCATTAAATAAAAGCTGTCTATAATAAGACTTTTATGATCTTAATTCCTAATCAAAGTCTATAATTATCTTTTCTACTTTCATACTGCAGTGAAGTATTTTTTACTTATCGTTTTTAGCTCATATTCAAACATGATTCAGCAGGAACAGTGAACTGACTTGAGGAGGTTCTCCCAGGCTTCACTGTCGTAGAACGCGTGGTTCCAGCCCATCTTCACGGTGCCGACGATCACGTTCTGCTTGAAGACGTCCGAGCCCATTTTCTGGTAGAGGTCGTCGCACTCGTTCAGTGGAATCTGAAAAACGCCCAGCATGAAGCCCAGGATGGCACCTGGAGGCGGAAACAACAGGCACCCACTTAGAGGAACTCATAAAACCATATAAACATGTAACAATGAACTTATTAATTTCATGAACACATTTTTCCACAGAAGCTTCATCAGGGTATTTGTTATCTAAACTGTACATTTTCTGTTCATGTTGGTTTCATGTCATTTGAAAAATCTATTTTTACAAAAATCACACAGAATGTGCGATTTTTGACAAAAAATGCAGAAAAGGAATAATACATTTACAATATTTATTCCACCTAGAAAATGAAACTAGTTGATTTTGTGTTATGTTTTTATTGCTATTTTTTTTCTTACTATCTGGTACCAAGTTTTTAGGGTTACACCATATGAAATTATTGACAAATCTGTGACTGAAGTTAAAAGTAGAAAAGTTAACTAAAGTAGTACAAAAAAGTCTTAATTCAAAGTAATAAAATAGATAGAAATAATTTTAAAAATTGCAGCTTTAACAGTCTTAACGTCTCATTGCTTTAAATGGTGGTTCTGAAACGATTCAGGCCTAATGTGCATTCAGCTGTTGTGTGACTCTCAAAGCTCACTGCTCTAACACATACTGACAGAGCTGATTGGTTTCTGGTTGCCTGAGGGATTATCTGTTCTGAATTTGCTTTGTGCATGTACTTGTATTTTCATTTATATAATCCATCTTTTAATTACACTACTTCACGATTTGCTTGCAGAGTAAAAATGGGACTCGTGGTTATTTCTCTACAGGCAGACTGTAGACTACAGATGTTTGAAAATGGCTGAGACCTTTTCTCTTAATGATTCCTGACTGGATTAACAAAGCTGAACAGTGCAACGAGACCAGAGATGTGGTGTTACTGAGTATCGTGGGCGAGAGATTTCCAGATGTTTTTTTTTTAAATGTGTGAAAATCAGTCGATGCAGCTGGGAAATTCTTAATGTCCTCTGACAATATTCACTAAACCTGGAAATGAAGCCTCTCCAACAGGTGGATAATTAAGATCGAGAACAAACAGAAACTTCTGCTGGTGATTAAAGGCCACTTTTTCTCTGCAAATAAAACTCTGAAAATCTGCTGTGAGATGAAAAACAGCTTAAGTGGCAGATGGAGACGACAGGCCCACAGTGCCCACTTGTGGTGAAAAAAACTATTCAACCTTTGAATTCCTGAAATAGAGCCAAATCAATATCAATAATGTAGTTTCATGAATAATTTTGGATTCTGAATCACTTTTTAAAAGGTTCGGTTTGGCCCAGCCTGACTACATATCGGAGGGTTGATATTAGATTTAGAGGAATATTGAGGTCAAATCAACAGCGGAGCAACAAATGGGTCAGAGTGTGATAAGCCAGCGCCCGGCTCTGATAATACACACGCGTGTGGAAGCAGGACAGCGGCAAAACGCACCTGTGCTGACGCCACATATGTAATCGAACAGCTTGTAGATGGGTTTGCCGGTCAGGGCTTCCAGCTTGTGTAGAGTCTGAAGGGCGAGGATGCCCCTGAAAGTCGGAGAGAGACGAGCACAAAGACACAAACTCTGGTGAGATGCCAAACAAAACGGCATACATCGATTGGTACGATTAAAAAAATGTGTTACACCTGCTGGTTTCAGGATTCTCTCCACTCCAACACACCTGATTCTAATTCCTAACGAGCCTTTGCCAAGCTTGCTAACGAGTTGATAATTAGACTGAGGTGTGTTGGAGATGCAGGACGGACCGGCAGCCCTGTCTCATGACAGAGAGAAGAGCGAATCTGAGTGTGTACCTCAAGCCGCCTCCGTCTATAGACAGGATCCGGATCCCCCGGCCTCTGACCGGTTTATGGTAGCCCACCAGCGCGAGGCCTTCTCTAACGGCTGCCCTCAGACCCGGGTCGTTGGCCTGTTTCAGACGCAGCAGGCAGGGGATGACCTTCTCCTGAGGAACACAGAAACACGGCAGGGGTGAGAACTCAATTTGTTTTAATCACTTCTTTATTGAAAGCCTTAAAAGTAAAAGTAAGAAACGTCTGAACCAGATAGTGAAAGTCTGATTAGCCATGATTATTGGAGTCTAGATGAAGGACTTGGGGTCCCAGCAGAATAATGGATCAGCCACATTCTCTGGGGAAAATGAACAGATATTCTATAATGTATATAATCCTTCAGTTACCAGGCTGTGAATCGCCGAGAGCTAAACCAGATGAATTTTAATGATATTTATTTATTTATTCACTGCATTTATTGCTGCACTTACAGGTGAATGTGTGTGTAGGATGTTTGGTGTGATTTGCACTGTTTTCTGTCTCCTAATTTGTTTTGATTGTTTTATTAAAGTGAAAAAATTAATAAGTTATCAAAACTAAATTGAATTTCTTCCCGAGCCATATAAACATTATGATTTCCCTCAAAGGGTCGGTTGTAAAGATCGTATAAATGCTATTATTTTAATATACAGTAGAAAAAGATTTAATCTCAATTATTAATAGTGTCTGAATAATTACAAGTAATGATTAGTTAGTTGCTGGTCACTCTTAAAATACAAATTTTAAAATATGCAAAGAAAAAATTGTAGTTTGTTGTCATGATTTTAGCATCTAATTATTAAAAATGCCTCAGGAAAATATGTAAAAATCAGCACTAGAGACTCATACAGGAATATGCTGATAACCACTATTGACAATTTGATTTGATTTTTCAAAGATTGGATGCTATGATTCTGCATTGTTATGCTGAATATTAAACAGACTGCAGTGGAAGAACAAGAAAGTGATGACAGATGTGTTTTGATTTCTGTTTTCCACGTCCTTTGTGGCCGATTGAGAACAGATTTCAGAGGTAATGAGGGCTTGAAGTCATACAAGGAAGACGTGTCCAGCTCATCTTCATTAAGTTCAAACATTAGTTCACTTTCTCATCTCTCGATAAATCGTGTGAGTCTGTGCAAGCTGTCCAGTCCACAGAAAATGAGAAACCAGCCTAGATTCGGCCCACGGGCCTTGACTTTGACACCATTGATGTGCAGTATAATGGCGGTTAGAAGTGGAATTGAAAAACGCAGAGGATCAGTCTCAAATTGTCTATTCTCAAACGGTGCTCTCGATTGTTCTCAGGAGGTTTAACCTTCCTCACGCTGATAAAACCGTCCTTGGTTGTAAACAGGTTAGTGACACTGTCCCAGATAAAGCTGTGATATAAATAAGTGCTATGCATTCTGCCTGTAGGAGCCCAGCTCTGACATTAAACACAGAGCTAACACAACCTGTTGCCAGGGCTGACATGACTCGGCATGGCAACATTCCTCAAGGCAAGCGGAAGGCCATGATCTACATATTTACATGCTACAGCTGTTTAACCATCCGTCCCAGATATTACATGATAATGTATTCATAAAAAGAGGAAAACATTCTGCTGACAGAGCCTCAGCGTGTCCAGGGGGGGAAACGAATTCAGAAAAGGAATAACATAGAAGTGCCGCCCTGGTGAGATCACTCACTTTGACTGCAACAACGCGGGTCTCTGGGAACTCCAGGAGGTGGTAGCTGAGGTCCTCCACCCGGCTGATGTAGACCCTCACATCCGACGCCCTGTGGAGAGCCTGCACCAGAGCCCGAGTCCGGTTGTCCACACTCACCCTGGCGATGATCTGAGGGACAAGGAAAGACCAACAATGCAAAACCAAGTCAGGTGTCATTGAAATAACCTGACAACCTACATGTAACCTGTACATTTTTCATTAGTTCCACTATCCATTAAACTGAACAATAGGAGATAAACTAGGAGTGTGTGTTTGTGTATGTGATGTGGAGGAGAATGTGACATATGTTTTATCTGTGTTTTCTTTGTGTAGTTTTTGAAGGAATCTGTAGGTCCAGTTTTTGCATTGTGCAATAATTTCTTCTACTATTTCTTCTGTAGGTATTGGTACATTTAATAAACAATTTCACAAAGCTACAAATATATTTACTTTTTATGTTACTTTCTAAACTGGGAGGGGTGTTTAAATCACAAACATATTACTGATAAATTTCCTACTATTATTATAACACATTACTGACAGTACTTGATGAAATAATATGATTTGTCTGGACTTAAGGAATAAAAGGACTATACTAAAAAAGCAGCTTTCGGCGGTTTCCGTTTTTTTTTATACAGTCAAACCTTCCTGACATTTATGATGATATTTGGGCAAAAATACAACAGAAAAAAAATTAAAAGCTGAGTAATAGACGTCACTGAAGCATATATGACATGGTTTAACCTACAATGCCACGTGTCTAATGACCAAATAAGCTACAGAGACTCTTGCTTGGTTTAATACTTTCATGAATTATATGATTTTAGAGAAAATTAGAGGCTGCTTTTATAGATACTCGCTGGAGAACCTGATGACACATGTTGCCACAACAGATTCCAACACATGACTGGGCTGAACAGAAATGATCTGCGGGTGGTTGATTTGACAGACTGGTAGTTTAATAGAATCATGTGGCTGATAAACTGAACACGGCGGGCGTTCCAGCCCTCGGGTATTCGAGGATGTTGGGTGACTTAGAAGAGGACATGAACTTCCTTAAATCACAGCTGACAGTCCATGCTAGGACGCCTCCTTCATGATCGCATCGCTGAAGTCGCCACCGACTGTCGGCTGAGATTTTTCAGAAGGAGATGTGACTCATACACTATGTTACCCAAAATCATCAAAACAAGAACAAAAAAAATGATGGTGCATTTACTGTTGCAGAAACAAGCAGAAAAAGTTTAAATCAGAGATCAGTTTAGGATCATTATCAGTTTCCCTCAAAATACACAAGATATAATACCATATGTAGGCCTGAACAATCTATCATTTTGAATGAAAATCTGTATTTTAGGATACAAGATCTTAAGATCATCAAAGCTTAGATTTGTTTTCCCTGTCTTCCTAACCCAGGATTTGTTTTCATCAACTAGTTACACAACCATGCTGCCTCCCCACTGCTCAACAATCAGAAGTGGCGTAATGCAATTTTCAATAAAATGGCTCCAGCAGGACTAGAAGTGGAGTCAGGAGTTTTAAACCCAAAGAAAAACAGCACGTCGGCCAATTTTTCAATATTTTGTGTTTGAGGCAGGAAACACGTCACAATATCTGCCAGAAAATTCAGAATTAAATTTTTTTTCTTAAATACTTCAGCCCTACCAGGATACTGCCCAAGCTTATAATTCTGTCTTTTTTATTCTTATTATAACTCATATCATAGTATAACTTGGTTAATTTCAGCCTTGTTCAAGCTCAGGTGTTTATTTCTCCACAGTATATGTAGCAAACACCTTCTGTTGGCCTCAAACTTATTTTTGAAAATAGCTTCCCAGAACTCGGGCAGCACGTCAGCACATGACACGACCATTAGTCATATCGAGTTGCAAGAGTGTGAAAGCGTAGGCACGATGCCATAATATACCAGAACTAACGTTGGCATTGTGTTTTGCACAAATGTAATGTAAGCAGAGATCATATAAAAGATGTATATCATCTACAAAGATAGAATATAGCAAAGTTCTACTGTAAAAGAGAGGTTTTAAATGCATACTCTTTGGTTAACCATATGGTAATAAATGAAAATGTATTTTCGCAGATCTACCTTTTCCCTTTGGAGTAGCAGCTTCTTTGCTTTCTCCTCAGCCGCCTTCTGCTCTTTACTAACTGTGGCCTCAACCTGTTTCATCGGTGCGACCTCTTGCTTCTTCACGTCTGCAGCGACGCTCTTGATCTCGCCCGTCCTGAACTTAGGGACCAAGGGGGCGATGTAGTTCCCCACGAATGCCTGCACACTGGGACCTGAGTAGGACAGGTAATGTCCTAGACCCTTTTTAGGGGAAGGTGGGTCAACTGGAGCCGCAGAAGTGGATTTTTCAGACAGCGGCACAAGGTTGCTAGCTTGTTGACCCTGAGAAGAAGTAGAGGAAACGTTGGCATTGTTCGCTTTCTCGTCCTGAGTCATTGTGCTGCTGCTAAAATATGAATTAATGTGATGAGCCAGGTAGTTGTAGGTTTCATCCAGGTTGACTGAAAACGTGCTGGGGTGGAAAAGTGCTGTGGTTTGTTTGGGAGACGGGGTCTTGCTTTCTGTATCACTCGATGCTGGTTTAGATTCCTCCAGCTTTCTGGCAGATTTAATTCCAGGAGCAACACGCTGGAGCTTCTTCTCCTTCACTTCAACTGCTGTCACAGCTGCTTCAGCAACGGTCACCTGGGCAGAGCCGGGGGGATTTGTTGAGGTAGGGGCACTTGCATCAAATGCAGCAGCAGCAGGCACTGGAGTAGAGGGACTGGTGGAGGATGACTGAATTACAGGTTTGGGTGTAGTCAGTGTAGATGGAGAAGCAGCATGATTGGAAGCAGGAGTGGGTGTGACCTCCTGGGCCTTGGGCGCCAGTTCGGCGCTTGCCTCGACCTGTTTCGCGGCCTTGAAAACATTGGGTTTGAGTCTGGCAATTTTGGAGAGAAGCTCCGTGTGCGTGCCGCTCACGGCTTTGGAGACTGTGTCCAGCGTGTTCCTGACTCGCGACATGTGTTGGCTCAGGCCGGCGGACCAACGGGAGGCGGAGGTATTTAGACGTGGGGGGCCGGTGTGGAGTCCGAGCCGGTGTCTGGCTTGGTGGGCTCTAATGAGCCATCCCTTACGAGCCCAACTCCTCGGACGGTGAACGTTATGCTTCCAGCCCGGAAGCTGGTGTTGCTGCTGCACATGAACCCTGAAGGGAGAGGTACCATAGAAGGAGAGAGGTGACGCCGCTGCAGACTTGCGAGCATAAGTTTGCCACAGATTTACCGCTCTGCTTGCATTCAGCCAAGAATGTGGAGCCAATTTATGACTCATTCTTACAAGTTTATTCCATCCAAAGGAACATGAGGTCTATGCTCTGTTCATTAACCTGGTGATGAACAACAAAAAAGTGATGTTTAAAAGAAAATGAATGATGAAAATAATACATGAATGAATATAAATGAATAAGCATAATGACAGAAAAAGGTTTGACTGATCCAGTGGTGAAAAGTAGAAATAAAATCTACTCAAGTACTGCACTTTAGTACAATTTTGAGGTAATTCACTTGAGAATGTCCATGTTATGCTACTTAATACTTCACTCCTTTACATTTCAAAAACAAATATTGTACTGTTTACTCTGCTACATTTATCTGTATTGTATATATATTTTCAGATAATTGTCAGATCAATATTCTATACAAAAAAGGGATCAAATTTTATGAAACAACTATATAATACCACTGTTAATAGATTAAACTACACAACACTATTGTTAAGATTAACTCTATATTAAAATGCAGCTCAAATGTCAATAGATCAATATTTATAATTCAATATATAATGTAAAACACAACACTCTAAATAGGTTTGAATATTGAGCACATTTACTTCAATATATCACTGCCACTATTGTGCTTTGAATATTTTGAATGCAGGACTTTTACTTGTACAGGTAATACACTATTTTCACATTAGCATATTCTTACGCTTTCTTAATAAAGAGATGTAATTTCTGATACATTATTTCCCTTCATTTGAGGACTTAACAATAAAAGTTTACGTTAGATTTAGTTTAATAACATTGACATGCTGCTTACTTAACTGACAATGTATTACAATCCCAATGATAATGTGTGCTAAACGGGGCTATTTAGCATTTACTCAACTTAAAGTACATTTTGCTGCAAATACCTATGTACTTTTACTTTAATAAGACTTTGAATGAAAGGCTTGTGCTTGTACTTGTAACTAATTACCTTTTCACCACTGGACTGATCCTAAATGAGATGAACACAAACCGGCTGTCGCTACTCCTCAGAAAACAAACGTTAGCTCCGCTAACACAGACTATAACACAGCTAGCTTATTTCGCTAACATTCATGTACGTCGCACAACTCATAATAAACCATACCAGTGTTTTTATGTCGATGTTTCATGAAATAATCTTTAAGTCCTTATAATGTTATTTCGCCCGCTACGTTGAAGTGAAGACCAAAATATTACGACGTATAGCAACAAGCTCACAGGATCATTCGACCTGACAGAATGACGTTACGTCAATGAAAAGAAAAACAATAATCACGTGATCAACCTTGTGTTTTTCGATTGGCTGATGGTAGGTTGACCCTTTAAATGGAGCTCGGTGATTGGTGGAAAAAGTTCTCCCCACCGTTAACCATCGAGCTGCCGTCGGAGGAGCGTTATGCTGCGTTCAGGTGCTCCTCGGACACTCGGGGTAAAGAGGTCATTCTACCGACTTCGACGTGTTCAGGTGCTTTCAATACATAATATAGAAAAGAAAAGATTAATTTGTTTAGAGGGTGTAACAACGCATTGAAGCTGTTCTATAATTGTGATTTTGTCCTACAACAGTACATTCACTAAAACTACTACAATATTGCTTTATCTGACTTGTTATCAGAGCTTATGCTGATAAATACATTCTCTGAATAATCTAGGTTACTCTATGTGGGCCAACTGGCCTGAACAACTGGGCCAATATAAAACTATATTCACAATAAATTTGTGCACAGTGTGTATGCAATATGTGGCCTGATAAAGAGATTATTTTCATTAGTATTTTTATTTATTTATTCATTAGTTTTACTGTACATTAAAGGACATAAAGAAAACCTCAAGTAGTACATACATTCAACACAACACAATTAATTGTATTTAAAAGTTAAAAAAACAACAAAAATAAACAACATAAACAGGAAACAAAATTATAGGGGATTTCTGGCATAATCTTTTACCTAACATTATAAGTCAAAAGAAACAGAAGAGGAGCAAAGACAAGGCCATGCATTAAAACAACAGGAAGATGTATATCTTTACATATCATTCTTGTTATATTGATATATACCGTATGTAAATATGCACATACTTTATATGATATTGAATGTATGTGTGCAATGGTTAACTTGTTTTTTTCAATATTTTCGATATACTTTTTTTACTTTTCTTTTTTATTTTCTGTATTTGTTCTGTATTTTGTTAATGTAATTTAATTCATATTATTTTTTTTCCATTTCACGAAGGATGGAGGCAACTAGGCTGCATGTATAAACAGAAAGCAATTTCAAATATAAAATGTTTTATCTTAAGAATTCAAATAAAATAAATAAATGACACAGTAGCAGCGATTGTCCGACAGAGGGCGCAGATGAAACAACATGAATTCAGCAACATGATCGAAGAAGAAATGGAGCCGATGATGCTGCTGTTGCTAACAACTGCTTCTCGATAATATATACAACCTAATCGATCATTGGCATGTTGATCAGTGCTGTGAACAACTGACTAGGTTATTAGCAAGTCCCAACCCCCTTGAAGGTAAGAAGTGACGTTGGCCTGAAAACAGGAGGATAGCTTGTTAGCTACCTCTAGCTAACGTTAGCCGGCTAATGAGTTTACAGTATGCGAGTGTTTTTTTCCTAGGATGATTCCGGAGTGACCCGCCCCTGTTTGACGTATTTTCAAATTTTTAACCGAACGTTACCAATCCAACCTATGAAGGCAACGAGTACTAGCCAATCAGAGGCGGCGTAGGGCGGGTCATCCCAGAACCTCCCTAGGAAAAATAAATGTGGTTACAGTATGATGACAGCGATGAAAGAGTCAAACATAACCTTTGTAGGAGAATAGATTTTATATAAATTTAACTCATGGTGTAACTTAATTCTTAAAGTGTCGTTAGGTACACAACATATAACAAGTTTGTAAGAATCATATTTATTAATAATGTTTGTATTTGTATAGCATCGTTCATACGAAAAAGGAAATACACATTACATTGAATTTATTTTCCATTCACTAAGTCTTATATGGCTGCTAAAAATTATAATGCAGAACGTAGAATAATCTACTTAAAGTATCTCAATTTGGTGAAATAAAATATTTAAATACTATTTCGTGATTTTAAAGAAGTAGTATAATATACTATAAAAACAATAACAGACTGTAAGTACTTGAATACGTTAGGTGCATTTTACTCCTAATATTCATATCTATTTAACATCAGGACTTTTAGTTGTTATTGAGTATTTTTTTGACAACAGTATTTCTACTTTTACTCAAGTAAAGTGTCTCAATTCTTCATCCACCACTGCACATAACAAATAGAAGTGGCAGTAATAAATTACAGTGACAACACAAACAAACAAAAAGAGACCAGACACAACCAATCATTGATGTTTTATATGTAGAGGGAACCTTGCATTGGGAAGTGGTGTATAAACAAAGATAAAAACTGATTTAAATCTGCAAAGTCTGTTATTTCAAGGACATATAAATATACATCTCTACTTTATTGTATGCAACTGGTTCATTGTTTGATTTTATGTACTAAGCGACCCTTTTCTCCCTTGCCAGCAGGGGATTGTGTGCAATGGCAACTGCACAGTCTGCTGTAACGTTTGCAGTTTGCATCCTCTTGATAACAGAACTGATACTTGCCAAGAAGGATTACTATGATATACTGGGTGTGCCTAAAGATGCCACTGAGCGTCAGATAAAGAAAGCTTTCCACAGGCTCGCCATGAAATATCACCCTGATAAGAACAATAGCCCAGATGCTGAAGTGAGATTCAGGGAAATTGCTGAAGGTATAGTATATTTTAGTTTTGTTTCTTTCTTTAAAAAACAAATGTTTGTGGGCTCCATTTCTCAAATGTGAGAAACTTGATGCATGTAGTCAATAAATGGACGATCATTACTTAACAATTTATTGACATTTTATAAATAAATATAGTAGAGCTGCAACAACTAATTTTTTATTAAACTACTTTTTGCAAATCTCTACCTTGATTTTATAGCATTAGTGATAATCCCTCTATTATAAATGTTACCAATAGTTAAATGATGACTGCTTTTTAGTTCTAGTCATTATAAATAAGATATCAACATGTTAGTAATTAATATAAAACTGTCCAGAAGTAAAAAGAATTTGTCTCATATAGAGCTGCAACATTGATTAATTGATCAGTTGACAACTATGATCAGTTGTTAGTTGCAGCTCTGCATAATATTTTACTGTCTATAATAATTACTGTCTTCCATCAAATGCTTTGTCATTTTAAAGCAGGCAGAGAATCCTATTTACTTTTGTCTTTCTATCTGCAGCTTATGAAACTTTATCAGACGAAACCAGACGAAGAGAATACGACCAGTTTGGTGGCAGCTCCGCGTACTTCACCAGAGAGACACAGGACAGACGCCAGAACCAACCTTTCAGCTTCAACCTGGACGACATATTCAAGGACTTTGACATCTACAGCCAGAACAGACACGCGCGTCACCGGAGGCACTTTGACGAACAGCCTGGGTCCCAAAAGGAGTCCCACGGCAGACACAAGAGACACGTCCAGGGTGGCTTCGGAGCAGGTATCTTCGACGACGCGTTTGACGACATTGAGAGAATGTTCACCTTCGACAGAAACACCAAACCGGCTGAAAGCAGGTTCCATGGCGCGTCCAAGCAGCACTGTAGAACTGTGACGCAGCGCAGGGGAAACATGGTGACCACGTACACTGACTGCACCGCTGCTTAACCTGAAACCAGCTCCAGCTGAACTTCTGCCTTAAAAAGGATACAATGCTGTTGTATGGATTCATGTCGCTGAAACACACCTGCTTCCCCTGTCAAACTACTCTCCCATGATCCCTGGCTGCATCATCAATAGCCATCAATTTCGTCTTTTTATTGGTTTGATTGAGAGACTTAAGCTGAAATGAAACGATTCCACATAAATTAGGCAAATAACATAAAGAAGTTTCCGCACTAGTACTGAATGATTTGGTGAAAGTGTGCGATTGTGGGGAAAAAAAATAAATGAATAGACAAATAAGGTTAGGGATAGAAAATTTGGACATTGTAAATTAAATTTAAATTCACAATCTGGTGCAATTTGCATGACAAATCCAGAACCTATAGACCAGGGGTGTCAAACATGAGGCCAGTAGTGGCCTCACTAAAGAGTCTAATCTGGTCCACAGGACAACTGTACAAAGTGAGACAAAAAAAATGTTTTTTCTTCACAGAAATGTGAAATCATTGAGAAAGTGTCATGTCTTGAGGGATAAAATGCAGTTTTAAAATGCATATGGTTTGTAAGGCAGGAGATAACTTCACCTGCTGTTGAAAATAGTAAATATTGATTAGTGGGTAAAAGTTTTAAATTGATATGCAACAGGGGACTGACTGAATATTGAATAACTGATACATCATATTGTTGAAATTGCACATTTTTTCTTCTGTTATCTCTCCTGTTTTATAAATTGTAGGTTAATTCATAATGTAAATAAGTATAATGTGTTTCTTTGGATAAAAAGCAGGGGAGACATTTGCAGGATGTTTTATTTATATGTTTATTAGTACTGGTTCAATCCACTTGAGATTAAATTGCACTGAACGTGGCCCATGAACTAAACTGAGTTTGACACCTCTGCTATAGTCTATTTATAATCTCTATTAATGCGTAATATCAGCCTTAAGATCAAGCTACTCACCAATTAAGAATAGACAAATACCCTTGAGGAAAAGTGGTCACATGACCAAAAACACACACTGCACACAGGACATCGGACCCTTGTTCAGATTCTCTGAAGTTTGAACAGTGACATTTTGAGCACAGAATGGCAGCAACTGAATATTCTGTTCTACACTGCATTGAAGTGTAACTAACATAAGCTATTTCCAGCATGTTCTCATGGACTACTGATTGTTGTAGTCTTTCACTTAATGTTGAAGAAAGCTGCTGACAGTATTTTTTAGTGTCTTTTCCTGGTAATGGAATTTGAAAACGTGAGAAATCTGACCTATTTTGGAGAAATGAAGCCATCCCAGTTCATTTTTGAGCAGAAAATGTATCACTTGATCCCCTTAAACACCCTCTGATGTTTTGTGCAGTTTCTTTTGTGTAGGTTTTGCCTATTGTGAGTCCCAAAACACAACTGAAGGCAGAAACAATAGCAGTCTGTGCAGTTTTGCTCATGGTTGTGAATGCCGAGAATCTGTGATCATGCACATGTTGGTACCTGTTAAAACTGACTTTATACATCATTCTGTTCACTGACTGCACTGTACATGTTAGTAATTGAATTATTATAAATGTCCTTAAATTAGAAATTAGAAGTAAGGGAATTGAGATACACATAGTTAGTGACACAAATTTTAATGAAGGTGGCCTTGATTTACAGTAGTGTACAAAACACCTGAAAACAGCAGTAGCCATTAAAATAGCAATAAATCACAGAAATAAAGTCTGTTTGTTCTGCTTTGCTTGGATTGTTTTAGAAAAGATGTTGTGTTCCGATGCTAATTTGTAGCTTCACAAGTCAAGTTGCATCAACACACACAGGATCAATAAAAAATGCTTTATAATTTTTACTAAGGTATTGCAGGAATATTGCTGTTTGATCACATTTAATGTGGCCTTTGCTTGATTGTTTAATGTTAAAAAATGCTGCAGATCATCACTAATTCTGACATGATCCACATTTGTTGTAGTGTTCCAGGGTATGGTTAATTTACTTCTAAATTATAAATGTTTTTATGGAGTATTTACTGCCAGAAGACATTTATATAAAGGCCACTTTCAGTACAATAAAAACTCACAAGCACTTCTGAATTGAAATGCATACATTTTTAAATTAGACTTTCTAGATGTCGCATATTTTCCACCAAGAGAACATAAATTTAAAACAAATGTCAGATGTTACCTAACGGACCACTCAAACGACATGTACTTAAGAAAAAAAACCTATGTTTGATCTGTAAAAAGAGTGTTTTTTTTTTTGTTTTTATTTAACAGGAAAAAAACTATTCTGGGCAGCTACACCTTTTTTAGTTTCAGTTGGCATTTGATATTTAATTAATGTTAAATGTACTACAAAGCTTAGAGGATGTTTTACACTAAGTGGTTTACTTTGTGTAATTTACATACTTAACTCCAGGCATCACACTACTGACAGTGTTTCTGAGGTGGTGAAACTCCTAGAACATAATGAGAAGATGAAGCACTCTGCCTGATTTATCACCTGTTACATTCATTCATTCAATAGCCACAGTAACACATGCTCCTTTAATAATGTGGTGTGCAATATTTATTTTTTACTACAGTGTATTGTTGTAAAATATCTAGTAGCACTTTCAATTTTGTATAATTGTGTGTGTTTAGAGAAATAAAGTTGAGACAAAGCTGGGTTTCCTTGTGTTTTGCTTATATATTTGATTTGTTGTATAACAGAGAGAATGATGTGTTTTTCTCATTTTTTCAGCTAATAAGATAAATATTCAAAATCTGAATGTAAATACAGTGTGTGATACGTTTTAGGAAAATAAATCTTCTTCTTCTTTAGTTAATCAAAGACAGGACACAGTAAGGTTCCCAATAAGGCAAATGACAAAATTAAACATTTTGCAACCAAAACTTCATCAGTAAAACGTCCAGACATAAATTTACTTATAACAAACCATTTTTCCGGTGCTCAAAGACACTTTATAGAACAAACAATTCATATTTATAATAATAAAATGTACAAAAAATATATACTCGTCATAAATGTATGCGTTCATTCATTCTAAATATTTTGGTACCCACCTTAGTAACTGTTGCTAGAGGGAAAACAAATATCTTTCTTTTAATTGGTTCAAAATAAACGTGACGCCATATGTGGGACATGTAGTTCAACAAAGAAACACATCCCAACGGCAGCTTGGCTTGAGCGCGTGTTATTTGAAACTCGAACTCCCAGAATGCAACACTGAGCAAATGTGTGCGCAGTTGGTTAGAAGCTTCCACAGGGCAGCCAGTGGCGACTCGCGTTAGCCTCGGGACATTGAATGACTTTGTAGCCGTGTGCGGCGGCGGCAGCGGGGTAGAGAAGCCGTCTGACTGGTCGGGATCAGCACCGGAGCTAATGGAGGCCCTCATACCGGTTATCAACAAGCTGCAGGATGTTTTTAACACGGTCGGCGCGGATATAATCCAGCTGCCGCAAATAGTTGTTGTCGGGACTCAGGTGAGAAACGTCACTTTTGTTTCTCTGAAAGCTAACAGGTCAATTAGCCTGCGACAACTTGTATTCTTTTCCACTGCGTCTAATCTCTTTCTCTTTCAATTTCACGTTCAGCTTGGAAAATCACTTTATTTAACCTTTGATCAGTTTTTTTACTCGCATCTGAATTAACCGGCTAATTAACGTTAAACTTAGTTAGCATTAGCTACATGTGATTTCACTCACACTCATTGTAGCTGTCAGATGGGAAACAAGCAAACCTCCACTGACACAGATCATTATCCTCAAATTAAATTGGTCAAAAATTAAACATGAAAACATGTTAATAAATGAATACAAATAAATAATATATACGAGTTAAAATACCTTTTTTAAGATGCATGTCATAGCTTTTCATTCTCTTAAGTTGTCTATTCTACTTTAAATAGAAGCCACAGATACTGTGAATAGACTGATGTACAGCAGGTAAAGTACTAGTACTAGTATTACAGTATTTTGATACTCCTATAATCAATATATTGAAAGACAATAATTTAATATACATACCTATATCATTCATATATATATATATATATATATATATATATATATATATATATATATATATATATATAAACTAAAGCAGATATGCCCCTAATATGAATAATTCATTAATATGTGAATAATTGATTAAAGCAATTTAAGTAGCTACATGTTATTTGGCTTTAGTATTTCAATAATGTGATTTGCCAATTGGTATTCTGTTCAGTTCCTAATATAGACGGTAGCATCTGTTGCTTTTTTTTACCCTAATTAAAGTAGTCACCATTCACACATGCACATTTAAAACAGCCTATTAATAAATGTCTTCTTTTGTTCAATATAAATAGGACGGACAATAGTTCTCGACATATAACGGACACCACGAAGTTCACTCAATACTTCACCTCTGTGAGGATTAAATAGTTTAAAGTGACAGGTTTTGTCCAATATATTTACTTTCTCTGGCTAATAATAGGATGCTACCATCTCAAGCCCAGATGATGATTTAAGTGACTGACTCTTTTTTTTGTTTGCTCCACGAGTTCTCAGACTTGCAAAAGCCTTCTGCTCGAAAAGAGCTGAGATCTGAAGGCCAAGTATTAATAAGTTGGTTCTGTCATATCTAGAGTTGGATATATTAGTCAAAACATCACCAGGAGGTAACTGAATAAATTCTTTGTCCCCTATCTCCTATTGAGGAAATCAGTTTATTAAAGAGGAATCTTTGAGCCAAGTGAGATTTTTCAGTTCACCAGATCTCTTTCTTTGTAGTCACTCACTAAGTAGTTGCATGCAGTTGAGTATTAGTCAAATGTTTTTCATAACATCACCCTATCAAAATAATGGCGTATGTCCCAAGTTTTTGGGGGAAAACACTAAAAACGTCTATTAAATGATATTGAAAGTTGCGTAAAGAAGTTAGCTAGCTAGGAATAAGTAGCTAGCTTCGTTGTTAAACTATAACTATAGCCTTTATGATAATAAGCCTAATACTCCTACTACTACAAATTGATTCAAGAATCATGTTTAGAAGCTTCTTCTGCACCATAGATTCTTGCTGCTTGAAGCAGCAGCCATAATGAAAGGTTGTTAAATTGCCCAAGTCAAAACATTTTATCCTAAAGAATGAATAAACAGAAGAAGAGAAGAATAATTGTTGAACATTATATTGTGACTTTAGGCAACTTTAAACCTGGCTTAAACTGTCCTTTCCTTCCATAGTTCAAACTGGAAAACTTTCAATGCATGAAGATAAACTTATCTAATGTCCGGACCCTTTTTTATCACTTTCCCAGGTTTTCTTTGCCTGTCTTTATTAAATGTACTATTTCAATCATCCTGTTTACACACTTTTTAAAACCTAAGATGTGGCAATCATGAAAGTTTGTTAAACTGTATCCTATAGTCTAATGGGCAAGTAAAATGTCCATTATCCCATAGAATAAAGAAGGTCTGATCTTTTCAACTGATGACTAAGGTGATTTTACTAGATGTTGCAGCATCATCATGAGGTACTTTAAGATGAAAACCTACGTTTGTCAAAACAATGATTGAGGCTGTTGTTTCAATAGGGTGATGATATTTACATCTGTACTTCTGCTTTTGTTTTGTGTTGTTGTTGTTGTCTACAGAGCAGTGGAAAGAGTTCAGTTTTAGAGAGCCTGGTGGGCAGGGACATCCTGCCGCGTGGCACCGGCATCGTCACACGGCGGCCGCTCATCCTGCAGCTAGTCAACATCGACCCAGAAGATCGCAGGAAAAGCAACGAGGAGAATGGTAACGTCGCTTCTCCGCTGCTACTGTTGCTAAGGCGGCTTCTCGGTTTCTGTTGAATGTTGTCAACTTCCCCAAAAACATGAATTTGAGTCACGTTTGCAAGTCATGTTGAATCCGTGTGAGGAAATGCCACATTTACGTCAGCGGAATCGATGCATGGAAATGTCACAGTTATTGCATGAATCAGACAGGCGGCGAGAAAGAATCATGTTAAGCTTTAAATTTAAGAGCACTTTAGACAATCACTTATTATAGATGTTAAACATCTCTGCTTTTACAGGCCTACAGCAACTCTTAATTTATAACTATGGTGTATCTTCTGCAGCGTTTGAATCCAGAATCAGCACTAACATCCTGCAGTGAAAATAAACCAGGGACTTTAAATGTGTCGGGATCCTGCGTTTATTTAATGTCGTCCTTCTGGGAAACGGCCTGGGAGTATCTGTGTTGCTGCAGAGACTCCTGCAGCAGATAGCCCAGCTAACTCTTTTGTCTCCTGTCGTTTCTCCTCTAACCACAGAATCCAAGAAAAATGGACGCCTGTACAGAGGTCTCCTTTTCCTTGTTCTATGCCTTATTGTGTGTTGTACGTTGCGTAACCCCCCCACCCCCACTCCCCCTTCCCCATTCCCAACCTGCTCGTGCATTTTACGTAGCTTCTCGGAAGGTTGCCAAACCATGTGGCTTCACTTTATTTAGCTCATGCCCTTGCCTCCATTCAGGCTGGTTTCTGTCAGTTGAATTTAAAACCTTAAGATTTAAAACCTAAATCAGCTGTTTTTGATTTTGCAATCAGTTTTACATCTTAAACGTCTCTGTGTTCTTCACAAAGCACCTGTAATGTCCTGAAAAGTCAAATTCCTCTAAGATGACTAACAGACTCCACCCTTGTGATTTGTTTTCTTTCTTTTTTTTCTTTTTATATCACAACCTAAATCATGAACTGTGATACTCCTTCGGTTTTTGCTTCCTCAAATACACCTTGCTTTAATTCAGGGTTCCTACGCAACATGAAAATAGATTTTAGGTAATTTTCAGTTCTGAAAAAAGTATGTTTAATATTTGTGTTTCCAGATTGTAGTCAGATCTATTTTATTAAATATGAAATCAAAATATGATGAATTTTCCTTAAACTTTCATCATAATCAAACATTGAGGTCTCGACATCATCAGAAAGAAATCTTTTCTGCATAAAAAGCCCTGCACAGGTGCTGTGAAAAATAATTATACTTTTTTGACTCATGTTAGGTTCCTATTTAATAAAAGAGACTAAAAAACTTACAAAATAAACTGGAAATTTGAGGAAAAGTTAAAATCATGAATGGGTAATGTGTAGAAACCCTGAGAGTCTGATCTGCTTCCATTACAGTTTTTCCACTCTACATTTACTGTTTGTTTGTTTTTTGTTCAAACCCTTCAGCTGTGGGTCTGAAGTGTTTTTCCAGCAGAGAAATCCTCCCTTGAGACGTATAACATTGTGATATCGAGGACGTGGATATTAATACCAGTAACACTGATCTCAAGGCCACATCTGTCACGTCACTAACGGAAACATCTGTCCTCAACCTTGTGTTTTCTGCAGGAATCGAAGGAGACGAGTGGGGCAAGTTTCTACACACCAAAAACAAGGTGCAGTTTTCTGGAGTGAAGTTCTAGAAACATTTGAATATACGATGAAGTGGATTAGATAATCTCATTCTGTGTTCTGTATGATGCACTGACATTTCTGAGTTTGTAACCCCTGATTATATGTTTTAAAAACAAATAAATTCACAGACGAATATTCATTAAGCTGTGGGGGTAAAGCACTCATGGTTGATTTTTTTTCTTTTTTCCTTTTTAAATTCCACTAACTTCTTCTTTGAACAAAGGCTTCTTTATGGTGTCCAGACACCCCGTGACTCTACAACACATCTCAGGAGCAGTTTGTTTTTGCAAATTATCCTCTGGTCACATCCTAGTTTTATGTCCAGTCATCCGTTGTTGTTTGATTATCAAATAGTAGAAACTTATTTCAGAACACAATATTGAAATGTATGTTGCTAAACATGGGTTCATATTTTTGTTTTTTAGATCCACCTGGACTTCGAGGAGATCAGGCAAGAAATTGAAGCAGAAACAGAAAGAATTTCTGGCAATAACAAGGTATGCTAATTCTATTACAAGAGGGAACGTGATGAGTTGCCGTACGAAATGATATCCTTGTAGAAGCAAATCTTTTCATGTCGCTATCAACCTAACGTCTGGAGTCGACCTCTCTAACAACAACAACAACAAGCCCTAAAAGTAATTGAATAATTATTTTGTTTTTTGCCTCCAGGGTATTAGTGATGAACCCATTCACCTAAAAATCTTCTCGCCACATGTCGTGAACCTCACGTTAGTGGATCTCCCTGGAATTACAAAGGTAATGTTAGATATGTTCGACCTTTGTTCTTGATGATTTAGATGTGATTTCATTATGCTCCCTCTGGACCGTGTTAGGGACTGTCTGCAAGTTACATGTCTCAGCATGAATTCATTGATGAAAAAACGTTCACCAAAAATAAGCAAAATGACTTATTCTTTTTTCTATAGTACATCATATTTACATATGGACTTATGGACAGACTGTAAATTGACCTTGTCTTTTTTGGAACAAGGTGCCTGTGGGAGACCAGCCCAATGACATCGAGGTTCAGATCAAGGAGCTGATCGTGAAGTACATCTCCAACCCCAACTCCATCATCCTGGCTGTGACCGCTGCCAACACAGACATGGCCACTTCAGAGGCTCTGAAAGTGGCCCGTGAGGTCGACCCCGATGGTGAGTGTCCTCCTTGTTCATTCTTGTAAAGTGCCCTGTTTTTGTTTGTGCCAATCGAGGGATAAGTGATTTTTTTTTTTTTTTTTTGCCTGATTGGTGACCAATGCCTGATACATTTCAAGGATCCCAAATATGGAGGCGGCACACGGTTTGTGCCTTGTTGAAGCACAGGCTCCCCTGTATCAAATCATTCCATAAAATACCATAATCGCATGAGAAATGTCTGAGGCAGCATTGCTTTTTATTCATATATCACATGAAAAAAACAACTGTATTATCCCTAGTTAAACACAATACTTCATGATCTGTTATGATCCTCAGTGTAATTTTTTATGATGTTATGGACAAATAATAGCTCTTTAAACTCTTCTCTTATAGATCGTTAAGCATTGCATTGATAAACACTGATTTTGGTCAGTTTGGTCTTTTAAAATAAGTAAGTTTTAAATTAAGTATTTTTATCTGTAGTAAAACACAATGTGAAACAAACTGGAAAAATAGGCTAGTTGTAGATAACACACATCACACACTGTGTGTGTGTGTGTGTGTCTTCAGGCAGGAGGACGTTAGCAGTGGTGACCAAACTGGACCTGATGGATGCTGGTACAGACGCGATGGACATATTGATGGGCAGAGTCATCCCTGTGAAACTAGGCATTATTGGAGTAGTCAACAGGTAACGCTGCTTTTATTTTACCTGTTAAATGTCGCTGGAAATAATGATGATTAATTTGTTTTATCTTTTTTTTTTTTTTTTTCAGGAGTCAGCTAGATATTAATCAGAAAAAGTTGGTGGCAGATTCTATTCGTGACGAGTACGCCTTTCTACAGAAGAAATACCCCTCGCTCGCAAACAGAAATGGAACCAAATATCTTGCCAGGACATTAAATCGGTAGGAGTTCATTAATGAATGGAATTTGCTTATTTTCACTTAAATGGATTAATTAACTGAATAGTTTATTGACACATAATCTCCCAATCCGACTGCAGTACGTTGGGAGATAATCCTTCATTTTGTTAATATGCCCCAGGCCTCTTTTTCTGTTTTCCTGATATGAGTATGGAATATTTCTACAACCACAAAGGTTATAGAAGAGTCAAAAATAACTTATGTTGCTGTTACAGAGTGAATATAGATAGAAAAATGTATTTATTTTACTGCAGCTATAAATACTTCATTTAAAACATGAAGAATATATTCTGTAAGATGTTTGAAAGGGAAATTATAAAGGACCCAATTGAATAATCAACCAAACAGCTCAAATCTAAATTAAATATCTAAATAGTGCTTAGTTGCAGCCCTACTAGCGATATTATATTTAACTATTTTCTTACTGAATTGATGATGTGGATATTGATGCCATAGCAGTAACACCGTGTTTTTACTACAGATAAAAATACTACTAAAAATACTTTTAAGTGTTGTAGCTGATGTGATATATGAATAAAAGTCGGTGGGGGGGTTTAACGGGATATTCTTCCACCTCCCTCAGGTTACTCATGCACCACATCAGGGACTGTCTCCCCGAGCTCAAAGCCAGGATCAACGTGCTGGCGGCTCAGTATCAGTCTCTGCTCAACAGCTACGGTGAACCCATCAGCGACGAGAGCGCCACGCTGCTGCAGCTCATCACCAAGTTCGCCGCAGAGTACTGCCACACCATCGAGGGCACGGCCAAGTACATCGAGACCGCCGAACTGTGAGTCACACAACCCTTAGACACTGCAGGTGCCTTCACACACCACCGGGGGGGGCGCTGCTCTGTTGCCAGACACGCAGTCTGCAGCCAAGTTTGACGCAGCTTCCTCTGCCTCTCCTCAGATGTGGCGGAGCGAGGATCTGTTATATATTTCACGAGACGTTTGGCCGCACGTTGGAGTCCGTGGATCCTCTAGGGGGGCTCACCACCATCGACGTGCTGACGGCCATCAGGAATGCCACGGTGGGTTTCTGCCGTTTCTGTGACTCTTTGTGGCATTTTAAACAAATTCTCATTCATTTTAGGGTGGGGAAAAATATTCTCTGCAATTATGGATCTTCAAAAATCTATTTTTACTTATTATTTATTTCCTCTGTCTCAAGGAACAACATTTTACTGCAAGTTCTGACATAAATGTCTGTTTTGGTGTAAAAGTGCCTTAGGAACATAAATAGGGAATAAATTCATACAAAGAGACAAATCAGATCAGACTCTGTTTTACACATTTTCATTTTCACAATACCTGCCAACAACACATTAAAGCTCATAACTTTGCTTCTTCTCTTATAACTATAATATGAATTTAGTGTGTAACTGTATATTAAGGTAAAAAGAAATTCCAAACAGGTATCAAGTTTGAAATTTCAATAACTTTATCCATAACAAGTTTCTAGCAGCAAATTATGCCCTTTTTTTTATTTAAAACATTTTAAAGGTTGAAAAGTGCAACCGTTTTCAAAAACCATAGATCTCTGATCTGACTTGTCTCTTTTGATGAATTTATTCCTATGGCCCTGAGCTACTTTTACACTCCCTTACCGCATAATTTTTACTGGACAGGGCCCGAGGCCGGCGTTGTTCGTGCCTGAGGTGTCGTTTGAGCTGCTGGTGAAGAGGCAGGTGAAGCGCCTGGAGGAGCCGAGCCTTCGCTGCGTGGAGCTGGTTCATGAGGAGATGCAGAGGATCATCCAGCACTGCAGCAACTACAGCACACAGGTGATCAACACACTCAAAACACACTCACCCTGCACAGGGAGCTGCGTCCTCACCCTGTTTTACAATGAGTTCAGAACCTGTTGTGTTTCATCAAAATTGAGCAGGCAGTGCTTAAAGGGTCCAAACAATGTCATTTTCTTTTCTTTTTTTAATCCCCCAAAAATATCTCTATTGCATAATGTCATATGGGTCTATTTTAGAGGTAGGCAACCCTGGGTTTTGCTCCAACCAGGCAGTCACACACCTAATTCTACTAATCAACCATTAGAGCTCTTGCTGAGGACCTTCATTAAGTAGAATCAGGTTGTGACTGCTTAGGTGAAAATAAAACCTGCACTCGCTACAGCTCTGTAGGACCAGGGTTGGTGACCCCGAGTGTAGATGATTATAATTCAGAGATCTTGCATGTTTAGAGTGTTTTAACCAGTCAGGCCTCAGGAAAACTAGACACTGTTATTACATCTTTGCATATTACTTTGATAGGTAGTTTTTAAACCAGAACGCATATGCGTTTACTTGAGTAAATATCATAATGATTCATAATAAATTATTATTTCTAAGAGTGGAATTATAATATAATTAAAAAATTGTATTTTTTATGTTGTATGTGTGTGTGTATATATACAACTTTTTTTTTTTTATTTAGATTTTTTTATTTATGCGCAGGCCTCACAAACAGCTGCTTATTATTATCATTTATTGATTTGATTATTATCTCTGCAGGAGTTGCTGAGGTTTCCAAAGCTCCATGACGCCATAGTAGAAGTGGTCACCTCCCTCCTCAGAAAGAGACTCCCGGTCACCAATGAAATGGTCAGGACCATAAAAACACATCTGATCCTTTTTACTGGACTTTTACTGGCATCCTCGTCCAATAAAATCACCGTTTCCTTTCAGGTTCACAACCTGGTTGCCATAGAGCTGGCCTACATCAACACCAAACACCCTGACTTTGCAGACGCCTGTGGTGTCATGAACAACAACATAGAAGTAAGATCCACAGCTCTGTGCACTTTCTTTGTATAAAAAATGAATTCTCATTACATTTGTAAACCATGAAACATGCGGCTAGTATCGAGCAGCTATCTTTAACGGTTTTACCTTTTGTGAAACTCGTAATTTTCACAGGAGCAGAGACGCAACAGAATGAGAGACCTGCCGTCTGCTGTCCCCAGAGACAAGGTACAGCTCTGTCCAGGACTTCTCTGTGTTCTGATCACAGCGTTAACAGGTTTACTCTGTTTTCACTGAATGTTTAACCAACTTTGACTTCTTCCATATCATCACCCTTTTAAAATAATGACCTGAGACATTTTTTTTTTTAAAGAAGAATTAGTTTTTGGCCTAAATCATCTTATTTTCTTTTCTTTACTCTGTACGCTGCAGTAACAGACAAATTTCCCTGTTGTGGGATCAATAAAGTCTTATCTTATCTTATCTTAAATCAACTTCATTCTAAGTTAAAAGGATGAGACACTTTTTATTTTGTCCGACTCGGAATAAAATGTCGATGTAACAAGCTTTCATGATGGTGGCTGCTTCAAGAAGCAAGAAGAAGCTCTATACATGATTCCAGAATCAATATAAATAATATAATAATATACTAATTTAATATAAACTGCTGTGTGTATTAATACATTCAATAAATATGTAGCCTAATAGAAAGGAGAAGAAAAGGAATCTTCAGTCTATTAAACATGTGTCATCAAGGTATTGAAAATCCGCCACATCTCAGGTTTCAAAAAGTCTGCAATGTTGATGTTGGAGATAAGTTACGTTCAATGAAAAACAGGCAAAGAATAACTAAGAAAGTGATGAAAAAAGGGACCTGAAATTAGTTTAATGTAACTTCAGATACGTTTAGAGTTGCTCTATGGAATGAAAGGACAGTTTAATCCAAGCTTAAAGTTGCATAAAGTCACACTAGAATGTTCAAATCTTGTCGTAAGTCACTGTATTTTTTAAAGTTACATGTGACACACAACTTTCTATGTCTGTCCAGTCATTCACTGTCAAGGCATTTTTGACTGAAATGATTGATAAATATTTTTACTTAAAAACAAATGACTTAGGCCATTATCATTATTTTAATAGCGTGATGATGGTGAGAGGCTCATCCACTCCTCTGCCTGCCTGTCAGATTTCTATCCACTTCTTTTCTTCCTGATATTGTCTCTCCATAGTCCTTTAGAGGCCCAGATGGGCAGTCTCCCCCCCCCACTGACCCTCCTGCCCCTGAGGGCGAGGTCCCTAAGGTTTGTCCTGTTCACTCACTGCCCGTCCACCCGAGTCTTGAATATTTCCCTCTGTGTCCAGACCCCTGTTGCAGCAGGTGCTTATGTCCTCAGTGTTGTAGGAATGCAGTGGGACACATTGTAAACCTAACCGACCTGACCTTTGACCTTCAGTCGGTGTGTCTAACCTGCACGATTGTTTCTCTAACAGATGAAGCACAACAGCACGAGACTCAGGCGGCATGAAATGGTTTATTTAAAGTGAAGAAAAACTGGATTCGCTTTGCTGAGCAGAGGCGTCATTTCTGTATTTTAAGGAACCAACTCTCAAACCTTGATTATAGTTGACACATTTTATCTAAATTAGGGTTTTCAATTGGAGTTAGAATTCTGCATTTAAAATTTAACCGGTCCATATGACTGAAGCTTCATGGTTTGTTTTTGCCATATATATATATTTTTAAGCAATTTAAAAGCAGAACTCGGATTTGACATTATCATTCAAACTATTTCTTATTAATAATAAACAGACATTTGCCTAAAACATTTTGACCAGTCACAGTGCTAAAAAAAAAAGATAAATTAGACAACATTAAACATTTAGAGCAGATATAAATGTGATTGATCGGGGAGTATCTCAATCTGAAGGCTGATAATATGCATTAATAGTAATAATCGTTTGTATATAGCTCCTTGATTTTGCCATCAAATTGCCCCAGACTGCAGCATTTAAAGGTACAAGTTAAATATATATATATATTTTTTTTTTAACGTTAACCCCCAGACGAATTAGGAGAGCGAGTTCCTGTCTTAAACTGAAATGACGCCGCTGTTGCTAAGGGTGGGGAAAAATCACTGTAAATGTCATTTTCAAATCCATGTAAGATCCCAACCTTTCTCTCCTTGTCTTAGGCAGCAGCAGCAGCGGCGGCGGCCAGCGAGCAGACAGACGGAGGCACAGGGAACTGGAGGGGAATGCTGAAGAAGGGAGAGGACGTCCCTGCACCTGCTGACAGAGCCCCGCCCCCCGCCGCCCTACCTGCCAGTCCGGTGAAGGGCTACGGCCACGCTGTCAACCTGCTGGATGTGGTGGGAAACTCCTGATGCTTTCTAATCACACAGGGGGAAAAAAAACAACTCTGCCTACTTATCAATATTTATTGTGATAATCATCATTATCCACTAATAAGAAACATTTTATAGCAATATGTTTTAGCTATATCACCACCTCTATATTTATGTATTAAAAAATGGTCATTAAGCATAAAATGGCCTAATACATTTAAAAGAAAATACTATATCATCAATATTGATTAATATATACTAATTATTTTTTTTCTTTGTTTCATACTTTCCATACTTGGTGTTTACTGTTTGAATTAAAAAATCTTTAGGCTACAGTAACCTTTTATAACTGAGAGTTTTCACCATGTCAATATAAGTAATCAATGTTAAGTGAATTTATCTTATTTTTGCCCTTATTATGCACTGATTTGGGGCAATTTTCTTAAAAAAATATTAAATTCACCCAAATCAGGGAAAAAAAAATCTAAATTATCTGCCATTAGAATAAGTAAAGTAAATATTTGTATTTAATATTTTAATAATTACACCAAAAAAGATATTTCACCTGATAAGATTTCAGTTTTTGCAATTTGATTGTTTTAATTGTTAATTTACCTGATTATATCCCACTATTGTAAGTTTGCTAACCATCAGATTCAACATCCTTTTCATCTCCAGCCTGTTCCAGTGTCCAGGAAGTTGTCTGCTCGGGAACAAAGAGACTGCGAGGTCATTGAGAGACTCATCAAGTCCTATTTTCTGATTGTACGGAAGAACATTCAGGACAGGTACGTGCATACTTTATGATTTTTTTTTTTTTAATTTTTAGTTTGTGTCGTGTCTTTGTGTTTTACTGTGGTGTCCTGTCCTCATTCCTCCCTGGCCTCAGCGTGCCCAAAGCAGTGATGCACTTCCTGGTGAACCATGTGAAGGACTGCCTGCAGAGTGAGCTGGTGGGTCAGCTGTATAAGACGGCGCTGCTCAGCGAGCTGCTCACCGAGTCCGAGGACATGGCTCAGAGACGCAACGAGGCTGCAGACATGCTCAAGGTGAGCGGATTCTGGTCGTATTGCTCAAAAAAGGAAGTATCAAGAGCACAGTTTTTAAGCTGATTTTTATTTTTATATATTTATACATTGAGTTTCTGACTTGCTGGTGATCACAGTGCAGCATTTATCAGAGAAGCAGATATTTTTCCTCAGAAGTCGATAGAATACAGACATGAAAAGAGACTATTAGACTTTAATTGCTCAGGTGGCCACAAACTGGATTCTGAATGAACAGTAGCACAATAGAATAGAAAACCTTAATTGTCACTATACACAGTATAAAGAAAGTAGAATAAAACGGAGTTAGAAGCAGCCCCATAAAAGTATGCAAAGAAAAACAATAAAATAAAAAATATAATTTATTCTTGATTTCTTGAATTTATTATTCATATATATATGCATAAATGTGTGTGTGTGTGTGTGTGTATATATATATATATATATATGTGTATATGTGTGTGTCTTTATATGTATATATATGTGTGTGTGTGTCTATATATGTATATATATGTGTGTGTGTGTGTGTGTCTATATATATGTGTGTGTGTGTGTGTGTGTGTGTGTGTGTGTGTGTGTGTGTGTGTGTGTGTGTGTGTGTGTGTGTGTATATATACATATATATGTATGTGTGTATGTATGTGTATATATGTGTGTGTGTGTGTATGTACACAAAATATTTGTGAGGAGATATTTTGTATTTACAGCTTGTTTTCTGCTGCCCTTAATATATTAATATTAATATAGTATTAAACCCTAGGTTTAATACTATATTTGATAAATTAAAATAGTAGTAGTATTTATTCATTTGTATTATCTATTAATAAAAAAGTGACTGAAAAGACGAACAGAAGCACATATATATGCTTTTATCTTATTATCCTACAGTCTTTTTCAAATGATCTAATCAAATAAATAATAACAAAAATACACTAAACATTATATATTAAAGGTTATATGATGATATGGTGATGTCACTAACAATACTTTTTTCACCCAGGCATTGCAGAAAGCCAGCCAAGTGATAGCAGAGATCAGAGAAACCCACCTGTGGTGAGGGAGGCCTTTCTTCATCCTACACGGACCCCCTCTTCTTCCTCCTCCTCATGGACCATTCTAAGGCCACGAAAACCCTGCTATGTCTCCTCAGAAACTGCAGAGACGAACAACATGAAAATGCACTGGTGTCGATATGTGTTCTGTATATCCCGACATAGTTTTAATGTACAGTAAGGGACTTGGATTAAATGGGCAGCACATATCAATCCGCCTCTATCATCAGCATCACTCATGTCCTAGAATATTCTATTTTTCTTATGTAATTAAAACTAAATAAATATAGAGACATAATATTATGTGTCACCACTGTGTGGAGCCTTGCTGAGGAATGTCTGCTCTTAATTTAGGTTTGAATTAAAGCTAGAAATGAAACCAACGTAGATGCTGTCTTCGTCACGTTCTCATGATGTCAATTCTTTTGTCAGCTGTTTACCAGCATGTGTGTAATGCCAATTTTTCCAAAGACATTCACTTCACTCGGGTGTTTTTATTATTTTTTATTATATTTTTTCCCAACTTGAATAGGTTTAATTTTGTCTTTTGTTTCATGTAAATAGCTGTTTTTACTTTAATATAGACATGGAACAATGCTACACCAGACCCACATGTGTCCCTGTGTCTACATATTATTCAACAGGAGTTATTAACACATATTTAGATGAGATGTCAGTATCTTCACTGAGCTGTTACTGTCTGATTCTGGCTTTTACTATTTTATTACTATATTAATTAATGAATGTGAGGCAGGATCTCACCCTCTTGTAGGGTCTAGTGGTTTAGTGTTTAAAAATTTATTTGAAAATTGTTATAATAAATGCAGAAATCTGGTGTGATTTGTAAGCAAAATCAAGAAGCTATAGACTATAAATAATTACTATTAGTGAATATTATCATCCATTACTCACATTTTATCTTCTTTATATGTATCTAAGGGGTATATTTTTCCAAGTTTAAACAACCTTAACATGTAAGTGGACAAAGAACACAGATATTTTACTCAAAGTACTATAATACTTGGTAACAAGTAAATGTCTTGAAAAACAAATATTTAGGTAAAAATCCTAACATTAAATTAAAAATATGACATAAAAATATGACATAAAACTACAGAATAAATAAAGATAACATTTAAAGAGTATCTAAGGGGGATATTTTTCCAAGTTTAAACAACCTTAACATGTAAGTGGACAAATATGCTAAGTGTCTATTTTTGGTTATTGGAATAATAATAATAACCAATAATCTGCTTTTAAAATGTTAACAAAATGTGTGTAAGACAAACCAAACAAGCTTCAGCCATATTGAAGTATTGAATTTGCACTGCAAAATCTGAGAACATAACGGGTGAAGATGTGTTTTTGGTACAATTAGACTAATATTGAGTAGAATTGTCTTATTTCCCTGGCAGATAATTTAGCCTATCATAGCTTATTTAAGTTTGTTGTTTCCCAATTTGGGTCAATTTGGTCTTGTTTTAATGAACCAAGACCAACATTTTCTTACAAAAACAAAAAAAAAGACAAAAAGGAGAGGGAAAACTAGAGGCTGGAGAGTTGGATGCAATGACTCATTTATTGCCTTTATATATGGATAATTCACATATAATCCAGTACAACATAACAATGAATACACACACATATCCTCCAGTCTCTAGCACTGCGGTACGCCTCGTCCCCGTCTGGCAGCGTCTTTACCTCAGCCGACCCGCCATCTTGCCCTTGCCACGACCTTTGGCACTGAAAAGGTGAAGTAGACATGGAGGTCATACGACTGCAAATGCTTTACTGTATTTTCAGGTTTTTTCTTTTGAAAAAAGAGCAGTGTCATAAGAAAACTGTAAATTAAAGGGTTAAGTGGGAAGTTAAAATTACAACTCATGTTGGTTAAAACAAAAGAAAGAATTGGAAATTATATTAATAAATCAGAATTTTATTTCAGCATTATTGGAGACCTTGAAGTGCCTAATGTGGTAAAAGGAAGGTTTTAATTAAAGCAATGTTAATTGGATAATTATTTCCTAATCTGCAATTTAAATATCTGTATTTTAGGATTCAAACAATGGACCCCAACTAATGATTGAACTGTGCGATCTCTCATCCATGTCATGAAAGCATTTTAAATGAGATAATTCTGTTATTTAATGTAAACTGCATCTATCCACTGTGGGACCCTACTTACTTCTGGTGATCCTTGACTCGGGCAAGAAGCTGGTTAATCTGAAAGAAAACAAATATCATTGATAATAAATATCAAATATTAAAACACCACATACTTAACATATAATAACTATAATTTCTCTTTATGTATAATTAATATATTGTAATTAATATTGGTATTAGTAATATAATATTGATAAATTTAATAGCATCAAGTGATGTCCGGTAGATGGCGCTAAACGTGTCTGGGGGTCACAGGTCAACATGACTCGCTGCCGCCAAAACAACAGAAGAAGAAGAAGAAGAAGAAGAAGAAACTGCCGCGCAAATTTCAAAACGAATTGTTACAATTAGGAGGAGCTACATAAAAGATAAGTAATGCAGAAAGTCTATGAAGATTATTTTACAAACTGTCCCTTGTATTTCAATTTATCTAGAAAAAACAGCGGCTAACAAGCCTAAAGAGAGAGAGAAACTGAATAAGAGAAACGGCTGTTTGTTTCGAGGCTAACGATGTAGCAGCGATGCTAATGCTAATGGTAAACGTTTATGTCGAACGTTTTTTTTAATTTTTATTTTAGGGGGGTTCTAGCTAGCGCCAATTTTTATGTTCTGTTGATCCATTGAAAAACGACGTAAGTATTTACTAAAATAACATAAAATAAATAAAAAGTAAAAACGACAGCAGGCGTTTTAACGGACTTTGATGACGTCACAGAGTTTTTTTTCCCAATGCCTGTAAAACATTGACACGTGTATACATGTTTGGTAATACTTACACTTGTGTTATAATTTTTTTTGTCAAGATTTATATTAGAGGTTTATTCTCTCATTTGATTTTGGTGTGAGTGACTTATTGTATTTATAATTAGCTATAAGTCCCATATTGATGTTAATACTATCAACTTATAAAAAGTCAGACACCTATGAAACAGATTCTTGTTATGATTGAGGGAGATGTTTGTGCTGTTATTGTAGAACTTGCAGTTGGAAAACTTACATCGTACTTTTGTCTTTTAAGTTTTTCAGAAAGATCGAACTTCTCGGCCTCCAGCCCCATCAGCCACTGCCACAGCTCGGTGGCCTTCTCCCTAAACACAACCACATTAATGTTCAGCCGACGTGATTCTGGAACATGGTCTCGGTGAGTGTGATGAGAACAGTTGAGTCAGATGTGAGTCGTATACCTGAGTTTGTCGTCGTTCAGGTGGTCGATGACGAGCGGCTTCCTGCGATCAGCCAGAATCTTCTTCTTCTTCTCCCTCTCAGTTTGTTTCTTGCCTCCTCTTCTGTTCTCATTCTGTGTTATAGATGGAGAAAGATCCATGGATTAAGAAAACAATAAGTCACACATATATTGTTCTTTGAATCCATCTTTCTTCTAGAACTTGATTGAAGAAAATATATTTTTTTTGTCTTTGTTAAGAAGCATTCAGATCTTTCATTTAGGTACAAATAGTAATAAAGCAATGTAATAGTACTCAGCTATTTGTTATTATTAGCTAATTAAAGTATCAAAAGTAAAAATACTAAAGTAACTATTATATAACTAATGGTGGACAAAGAACACAGATATTTCACTTTAATAAAGTACTATAATACTTGGTAACAAGTAAATGTCTTGAAAAACAAATATTTTGGTAAAAATCCTAACATTAGATTAAAAATATGAGATAAAAAGAATAAAAATACACAAATATGACATAAAACTACAGGATAAATCAAGAAAAATTTAAAAAAGAAAAAATGTAACATAAAAATAAAAAAAATAGCTAAAGGACAAAAATTAGAAATGAAAAGTGAAAATATGACATAAAAGTGAAAATTATTAGTAAAAATATGAGATAAAAAAGAGATATAAAGATAAAAACATGAGATCAAAATTAGATAAAAGGTTAAAATTATGATAGAAATATTGAATAAACCAGATTATACAGATGAAGTTTCCCAGTGAGGTGTTAGTGACCTTCTGCCCGGCGCTGTACTGCTGACTCATGTTCGACAGTGCCTTCTTCTTCTTGGCGTCATCGTCCTGCTTCTTCCGCTGCTCCTGCTCCTCCCGGCGTTCCTTTTCCTCCTGTAAACCAGTATAGGAGCATCGATTAATGCCGGATCTGATGTCCTCATGCTGTCGCCGATCAGTCGCTGACATCTCACCGCAAGTCTGAGCTGCCGGTCCTTCTCTTTCTCTGCTCGGATCCTCTGCTGCTCGGCTCTCTCTGCACGACGCTTCTCCTAAAAGCCATAAACACAGTCAGTGCAATTTAAAATGTTAGAATATTACAATATTTATTTTATGTCTAAGCTTCATTCGAAAATCAACAAAAGCTGTCAGATAAATGTAGTGTAGTCACAGAAAAATACAGATATTGCATGTTCGATACTGGAGGGTTTCCTCAATAAGTGTACTTGGGTACAGGCAGTACTTGAATAAACATACTTCATTACAGGGACAAACTCACAATTCTGTTAACGAGGGCGATGAGTTCCTCTTCCTCTTTCTTCCTCTGGATGAAATGAGCCTCGATCAGCGACTGCAGCTCGGACAGATCCTTCTCCTGACGCTTCCTGTGGATGTCCTAATACCGCAAACAGTGTTGTTATTTCTCTGTTAATTTCGTTCAGTAATCCATCAATAAGATCGACTCACGTCAAAATCCACTTTCTCTCCATCCGGGATCTTTGGAGCCGCAATATTTGACATGAACCTGCAGAAGTGAACAGTTGAATGGATATATAGAAGGGCTGCCACCTTTGACAGTTTGTTATTCTATTTATTGTGGAAACAATCATTTAGTTGGTCATTAAATGGTTGAAATGTACAATGTTGGTCATTGTTACCCAAAGCTGTAATTAATCTAAAATGTCTTTTTTTGTACAGACCAACAGTCCACAACCCCTAGGTCATCATTATTTATCAAAATAGTTAGCGATTTATGTAATAGTTGGCAACTAAATGATTAATCGACTAATCTATGCAGCATTAATATGTTGTATATGTTTGGTGTTTCAACCAAGAGAGACACTTACTTTGGTTTTGGCTTTGATTCATCTGTCACATAAAAAAGAAAATAATAGGAAAGAAGAAACTGTCTATAAAATGTAACATGTAAATAAAATGTAAGAAAAGAAGTGAAAGAATAAAGGTTAAACAAAAATAGAAATAAAATACAACATAGATTCTCACCTGTTGCCTCCTCTTGCACTGATGATCAGTAGAAGCCACAATTAGTAAAACATTATAAAGAGTTTATAAAATGCATAAAAACATGTTTTTTTGTTTGAGGTTCTTACCTTCTTCCTCTTCCATGACTTCTTCGTCAGACATTTTGTTATAGGTGATTCCTGCAAAATGGATCCGTTAGTCTATTTTTAGTCCGACGCACACACATCTGATCATTAAAACAACAGTGGAGCAGACAATCATGTAATGCAGAATATGTTTGTTTTTTTTGGCTTATCTTTTACTTGAGCTATTCCTGTCACCTTTTTTCCTCTTGTTATAATGATGGCTGCCAGTTTTTTTTAACTGGCAGGTAAACAAGGGTTGACAAAAATAAATCTATTAATTGTGAAGAATTGTCCCGTTTTAGACTGTGATGCAGCCTGTTCAGATATAGGTGGTGCTGCAGACTTATCTATAATATATATATATTTCACAATCTGAAGAGTACCTAACTGCATATACAAATTGTAGTAGAGAAAAAGAATTTAGTTCTGAAATTTGTTAGAATAGTATAAAGTATCATAAAATACAGACATAATCTTTGACTCTGAAGAGTAACTGTGACAGACACGTTGTAAAATAAAAACAATTTCTCCCTGAAATATGGTAAAATACTACAAAATAATGTCAAATGGAGACACAATCTTTGAGTAAAAGTACTTCTCAGGTTATTATGTATAACAGATGTATTTCATGCAGAACAACAAGGTGCTGTGTCAAATGCATCTTTTAATAGAATCAAAATTTGGAAATCGTGGAGACACTTCTTTTATATGTTATACACATGCATATATATAATAAACACACTGAAAAAATTAGAATAACTCTTTTAATCTCCAACTATGGATGATCCCAAGTAACCAGAAGAATCACCTGAGGGTTTATGACTAAACACATTTGAGGATTTACGACTAAAGCTTCGAGTCCTTACCTGTGACTCAGACAGAGGGAGCTCGGACCCGGTCCACAGACTTTCAGATCCTCGAGGAACAGGTTGAGCATCAAGGATACATAGTCCAGCCCTTGTTCTGGTCATGTGACTATGGTGCCCTATGGTCGCTCAGCGTGGACGAGAACTGGTCTATTGTTAGACAGAGCTGCAGGTTCATCCACGTCCCAGTAAAATGTCAAATATTCACTCACCAGCTGCTCAGATACTCAAGTAAAGTATTACAGTACTCAGTAACACTTTTAGTAAAAGTACAGAAGTATAAGCAGCATTCAGCTGGACATTAAAACACGCCACAGGTTCACCCATGTCCTGGTAAATGTCAGCTATCCATTCAAGCTTTCACCAGCTGCTCAAATTTCAATGCTTATTATAATTATAACAACATCTCCTCACAGAAACCAGTCGAACACAACTACACAAAACCTTTTTAACATTTTATTATTGCTGAAAGACAAACAATATCTTCAAACACTCAAACATATAATATAATAATCTTCATTTTTTTTTTTTTTGGCAGGATTGAACTAATGTGCACCACAGACTGAGAAAAGCACCCGGATACACTTTGATGTTAATCACAGACATGCAGCTGCAGAAACAGGTGCGATGTAAACCGATGATAGAAATGAGCTCAGAATGTTTCCTGCTTGTTAAATAGTATCGCGTTTGGTCACTGAATAGTTGCCATAGTGGATGATCACAATACATATTCATAGATGTTGTCGGTGCTTAAATTACATAATAATGTGATGTTGTTGAGATTCAGGCTGCTGTCCTGGGTACAAAGTTTCTGCTTTTTTAGGAGGGTTTACAGAGTGCATAACTGAACTATTAGTATATAAAACTAATTCCATTTTTGTATTAATTAACTGATTAGTTATTTGGTTCATGAAATGATGCAAGATCACCACTTTATTGTTTTAGATGACTAAGGAAATCAGAAAATAGATTTGAGAAGCTGTAACCAGAGAATTTTGACATTTTTCTCTTACAAATGACCCAAATCACATAATCAATGTCTCAGAGGAATATGATAAAACAGACTTTGGATACTTAGTTGTTGCTTTGGATCTGCACATAAAATGTGATCAGAAAATGTTTATTGTCGTGTGACAATTAAAAACAACAAAGAGCTTTAAACACAATGATGCTTTGAGCTATATGCTAATGTCAGCATCTTAGTGTAGCATGTTAGCAACACCAGCTAATAAGCACTAAACATAAAATAGTCGTGTAAGTGTTTGATGATGATGCTGCAAGATCAGAAATTAAAGTCTAACCAAAGTTGTAAAGTTGATCCTGAGAAAAATATTAACGTGTAATTTTATGTCTGGTGAAGTATTTCATCTTGTAATTATTTGATAGATTGACTGACTGCAGTTTATTATTGACTGAACTGTGAGGTATTACTAAACCATGTAATAAATATTGATGGAATCAGTTGTTAGACTTTATAAACCTTACCTAAAATGCCTTATTATAAAGTGGTACCAACGTTATTCTGGTTAATGGTTCTGTGTTGAATCCACGCCATCATGAGCGATTATGCTGCCAAAACGCCAGTCTGTTGTGGTGTTTCTACGTCACTGTCTTTCAGTCTCCTCCTGTTTCTTCTTAGCACAAACAAGGCGACTTAAGCTGAACAGATTGTGTTGGATATGAAGCTGATACATAAATGTTTAGCGAGTTACTTTTCCAGGAGAATTGTGTGTTCGTGACCATTGAGAAGTTGAACTTTCTGTGCTTGTGCAGGCGCTCAGCACCGTCGAGACCCAGGACAAGCCGACCAATCACAGCCACATGTCGGGCCACGATGTCGACTATGCAGCTATGCCAATGCCACACTGTGAGAATGGCTTTGATTTAACACAGAACCATAAAATGGCTTTGAGAACCAAATCAAAAAATATATATACAGGCAAACATCCAACAAATCTCGAAGGCTGTGAGAGTCAAACAGTGACTTATCATCCTAAAAAGCAGTGAGTGTGTACGACAGTAAAACACAAAAATGCTTATGACTGGGTGTAAGCTACGATAACATCAGAACAGACACATGTCGGTGTGGGCTGGAAAACAGCGTTTGGCGTCCCGACGACTCGTCTGACGCTCAGCCGACGCCATAATCCTTTAATGTTGCTCATCCTGGTCCTGGTTCGTTTCATCTTCTTGTGTGAACTTCATGCAAAATACAAGTAGGTCAGAGGAAGTGAAGCACGGACAGTCGCAGAGTCTCGTGTTTGTCCAGGTGAAGCTCGGATGTCAACAGCTACGGTCTCACACCTGCTGATGAAAAACATTAAAAACCTCTCAGGAACGTAGATTACATAACTTACATAAACTTACAGTACATTTACTCAAGTACTGTATTTGAGAACAATTCTAAGCTACTTGTGCTTGGGTACTTCTTTGTGATGCTGCTTTATATTTAATTATTTTTACATAAAATAACATACTTTAATATTTATTATCTATATTCCAAACAAACTGTTGCACTAGTTTTATATAAAACTTTTACTTTTTGAGTATTTTTAGGTGACAATATTTCATATTTCTATTAGGGTTCGTCTGTCCACTGCTGCCTCTTTAATGCATCAGTCATTGTTGAATTTAAAGCTACGCAACTTATCAAAGTTTATTAGGTGTTGAATGAGATTAGTCTCTGGGTTGTTAATCAATACATGTTTACGTCCTGTATGCGTGTGTTTGTGTCAGTGAAAACTCATGAGCCTCCTCTGTGTGTGATTGAAAGCTGGAACTTTGCCGTTTGCCCTTTACTCCATTCCTCTGCGCTTCTATTTCTGATGAAGAACCAGCGAAGGTTAAAAACAAGGAACGCTATTTACGGTCGGAGCTGATACTCGATAAATGCTTTTTCCACTCCCCTATTGTTCACGCTCAGGCGGGAATCAGAAAAAAAGCTGACGTTTTAAACGTGAATCTGTGTCAAAGTCAAAGTCATTTGCCCTGGCTCATACTGTCCCCACAGGCCACGGGGGCACGCGTGAGGTCTTTATCATTAGGTCTGAGTGAATAAGCCTCGGCCACGGAGCCCGATTTGTTCCTTTAACAGTTAGTAATCCTCCCCAGCAGTCGGCTGTAATGTGAAAATCAAGCAGCTGCTCTGTGGTATGTCTAACAGCCTGCGGACACCCTGCGTGGCATTGGACAGGCACCGGGTTAACCATGCAACGCTGAGGCATGACAGACATCCTGAAAGCTTCTTTATACATGGAGTCAAGGTCAGGGTAGTTTTTTTTTTTTAAATATAGACCACAGTGCCACAGGTTTGATTTACACACCAAGCAGCCTCTCTGGTACAAAGGGAAGGTTGGTGCTGTGGTGCAGTCCACGGGGGGGGGGAGCTATAAATCAATCGTTGCCTCACCGAGAGAAATAAATGGTCTGAAGGGCAAACGCACCTCTGCTAAACTCTGCTTCCCCTAGGACAAATCAGGATAAACCTGGTTTAACATGAAGCTTTGCACATTTACAGTGAGCGTGAGGAATAGAATTCACACCTTTTACTTAGATAGAAGCGAAAATACCTCTACATATACATATGAATATATATAAATATATATTATTAGTAGTTAATACTCATGTGCTGAGGACATTGAATCTATATCTTCATAGCAAAGTGATTTTGATTGAATCATTTTACCTATAAGTTTTTAGGGCTGCAACTACTGACTAATGGTTGATTAATCTATTTAATATTTAAACATTATTCATTTAATTGTTTTATTCATAAAATAGTGTAAAATGTCAATCACTGTTTCCCAAAGCTGAAGATTCAACTTAAAAGGTATTTTTTTTGTCCACACCAACTGTCTATAAACCAAAGAGAATTTGGACATGTTCTTCTTAAAAGTCAAGACTCAAATTGATTAGTCAATTGGTATTTATTGTAATAGCAACTAATCAATTAATCGCAGGTCAAGAATCACAAAAAACTGTTTATCTGTAAGTATTGAGTGAGTCATTTCAACAAATACTGCAGTATACAGTATAAACATTTAAATGAGAAACTTACCATTAGTGACAAACTTGCTCTTGACTCCAACTGCCACCTGGAAACAGGAAAAAAGGAAAGAAATATAATAAAAGGAGGATAATAATTTAACCAAAAAGCTGTAGTATGTATTTAGTATTTCCTGATAAAGTCAGCTGACAGTGGTTTAATATGCTAAAGAAGAACATCTTTAAGTTAGTGAGCTAATTCCTGTAAAAAAAACAGTTATTTACTATATGATGTACTGTAAATATGTGAGAAACCAGATGCTTTACTACAACCTTCCCTCAGATATCTCATATGTTACATAGACAGACTTAATGATGAGATATGTGAAATATCAGACATTTCTAAAACACATCAACCACAGCATTAGCACATGCACTGAGCTATAAAGTCCTCGCTGTAATAATACAACTATTCCCCTGGCATCAAGAAGCTGTGCAGTATGCAGCCGAAATGTCCTGTAGCAACTTATAAATCACATTAATGTGTCACAGAAAATTATCCTTGTTCTAAATGAGCCACATAGTCAGCATCCACATAATGTGTATTTAGGATATTTCAGTATGCGGGGTTTAACACTGTCACACTGATCAGGAATTTCCATTTCACTTCAGCAGAGATTTGAAAGACAAGATATATTATATGTCTATTTTTAGTAGGGGAAAAAAAAAAAAAACTGGGAAGAGCCCTCTATGGTGCCAGTAAAATACTGTAAAATAACAGAAAGTAAATGTAAATGAATTTTTTTTGTCTTTTTAATAATAAAAAAAAATTACATGTCTATCCCATGTCCAATCAAAATGTACTGATACTGATACAGATTTACAATTACAGAAAACGATTGGTTGTTATATATGCAAAATATACATGTAAATTCAAATATATATATTTGTATTGTGTACAATATATTACAGTATATTGTAAATTTGTTAATGTTTTCATGTTTTTTTTCTGTATTTTAAATACAGGAAAAATCTGTAAAATACAATTGTTTTTACAGTGTAGATTTATTTTTGTAGGGACTGTATGGAAAGACTTGTGTGGAGATGGGACCTAAACCTTTTATTCATGTCATAAAAAGACTAAGAACTAGTCAAATTTGTTAAGCAAAAATCAGCAAACATATGCTTTTGTCCCCTTTCCCAGTATATATATCTGCACAGTCCCTTACTGAAAACCATTTTAGACTAAATGTTTTCCTTTTGAAGGAAGTGAGCTGAGAAAACCAACACACACAAACAGTGTAAATCAGGGGTGTCAAACTCAGGTCCTGGAGGGCCATGTGGGTCCAGGTTTTTGTTCCAACCAGACAGTAACACACCTGATTCTACTAATGAAGGTCCTCAGCAAGAGCTCTATTGGTTGATTAGTAGAATCAGGTGTGTTACTGCCTGGTTGGAACAAAAACCTGCAGCCACATGGCCCTCCAGGACCTGAGTTTGACACATGTGGTGTAAATCAATCAATCAATCAATAAAACCAAACCATGCCAGATGGAACATGCAATGTGTGTTTCCACCGATCTACAAGTTATTACCTCTGTCACCCATTGATTACTGAATGAAACAAACAAACAAATACGTCACCAGAAGGACTCAAAACATTAAAATCACACTTTGTGTGTGTGTGTGTGTGTGTGTGTGTGTGTTTGTGTTACCTTGGCAGGCGTGGAGCTCTTCTTGGTTTCCCACATGCCGCGCTTGTTACCGACGTCGCCTGGTTTCACTTCCTGTGGCAAACGAGAGTGACTGAGGTAAGAACCGAGGGTTACGATGGGGCAAAAGACGCGATTAGACTTTTGAGACGTTGATCTGACATTAATTAAATCAGTCAATTAAAACAAAACCATGTTAGATAAATGTAGAGTAAAAGCAACAATATTCACCTCAGAAATCTAGTGAAATAGAATTAAAGAGTAACATCAGATGGAGAGAATCAGTGCCTGAACGTAATTTACTAAGTAAGTACTGCCCTTAAGTACTATTTTAAGGTACAATACTTAAGTGTTTTTATCTAATGCTACTTTATACTTTACTGCATTGCAGAGGAAAATATTGTACTTCTACTCGAGTACATTCATCTGACAACTCTAGTTGTCTTATATTCTAATAAAGTCTCTTTGCTTCTTTGAAATTTGCAATTAAAGCTTCTTTACTCGAGTATTTCTAGCTGACCCTACTTTATATTTCACTACAATTCAGATTTAATATTTTCATAGATTATATATATAATATTCAGTTTAAATAGCTAGAAAAGGTTCCAAATATTACCATGCCTTACTTTTACTCTTAATCTACCTATAGTATCTCAAACTGGGTCCACATTGATAAATTAAAAATTAATATACTCCCACATGATTAAAAACAAGTAGTACAATACACATAGTTTGCATACTATTAATATACATATACAGTTTATATGCTGTAAGTTATGGTGTCATTTTATTTACAAAGTGTCTTTTAGCTACTTAACATATAACACTCATCTTTAATATTTAGATTTAATGCTAATAATCATACAGCATCTTTCATATTAACCACATGTTTAGCAGCAGTTTTTTTAGTACATTTACTATTAATCTGCCCAAAGTATCCTAAATTATCATTGATAAAATAAAACATTGAAATACTCTTCAATGATATAAAGCAAGTAGTATAATATACTATAAAAAATCAACAGTCTGCATAATGAGCACTTTTGGTACTTTGGGTTATGGTGAAATGTTTGCAAAGTTGTACCTTAAATAGTTTGAGGAATGAAGAGCAGGAAACGTTTGAGCGAGAAAAGCTGAGAAAAGGAGTTCAGTGGGACAGAAAAAAGGGAGAAATAATGAGAGTATAAGTTGAAACAAAAGACAGAATAATAAGACACAAACACTGCTGCTGCTGTACGCCTTGTTTCCATAAGAGGGAAGTGTTGCTGCCGCGTGAGTAAAGACAAGGTTACAGCCGCTCCTCTGGCCAAGAGTGCTGACACTAAAGATATCTCGCTCATAAATTTTTGGCTAGAACAATGTCACACATCATTCAACAAGGCTACTACATAGTGTAATGTCTCCAGAAGACCTGGGGGAATCAGCAGCTGGTGTCCTACTTTAAGAAAGGGACACGGCGTGCACCCAGGACCCAGCTACAAGTGACCTTATTGATTTAAAACAGTGACTGACATGTTATTGGATAAACTATTCAAAACTCAACATGTCCTCATTCATGTCGTCTCTTATTATGATTTATAATAATGTTTTTGTGAGAATTTTAAAGGGATATATGACCTTTTACCCTTTTCTGAAGCAGACTTTTGAAGTAACTGCTCCTCAATATTAAGCATCTCTTATTGACAAACTTAATATCTTGTCAATTTATGACATTAATATCCTTCAATCCTGCGTATTTAGCTATAAAATATATAGACTCTCCTCATTAGCTTGCTAAAGCTTTCAATAAATTCCTTACTGTTAATTCTCACATTAAGCTTCATTCTCCCTTCAGTTGTCAATTTTCTTCTTACCTACATAGGTTTGTTACTTTGGAATAAATCTCATTTTCATTGATCAAAAATATCTACATATTTGAATAATTTTAACTCCTATTTATCAGTACTCTATAGCATCTATCTAATTATTTCACTTCATTTTTTTTGTGTTATAATGAAAGCAGGTTCATGCCTGAACAAACAGCCTGTATAATGCAGCACACACAGAGGTTTGGTGAGTTCTCTGGGAGCCGCTGCTGTTAAACGAATCGTCCATGTGGTGTCATCAGACTCCAGAACCTGGAGCCCTGATCTCTAACAAATCTGCCGCCAACAACAGGTTGGCACTTTGTGAAGAAGCACATTAGCGCGTGCAGAATATCGAGGGATTACTGCGCTGGCGTAACAGCGGCGTCTAATTAAAGAGCGTTTGTGTGTGAAAGACGAGGATTTATCGGGCCTTACTGCGGTCTTCGCTGCTGGAGCCGGTGCCGGTGATGATGCTGCTGCCGCTGCTGCTGGTGTTTTCTCGGCCTCTGCGGGCGGCTTCGCCATCCAACTGTTGACCCGTCCAGTGACGCCTCCTCTGATACCAGCCAGATCCTGAGGAAACAAGGCGATTATATACGGCGTCACAGATCAGCAAAGGTGTCCTTGTTCCTCCTCCTCCTACCTCTCTCTCACCTTATTAACAGGCGCCGCGCCGCTCTCAACGTTGCTCACATTGCCTTTTTCCCACATTTTCTTGATGCTGCGCGTTCCTCCCGTAGGAATGTCCGCCATAGGAGACTTGGGGGACTTGGGGTCTTTGCCTCCCTGTGGAGCACAGAGGACAGATTTAACCACGTTTTAACAGCAGAAACAGGTTCATGGTCGAAAATGATTCTGATCACCTAAATGTTCTCATCTGGTTTATTTTATATATTTGACTGTGTTATTGAGTCATACTTTTGTTTTTTCAATTCATTAGCAATTCTAATTCTACTACCCTTTCCTTAAAACAAGCTAATTTAACTCGTTCTAAACTCTATTATTTTTCACCAATAATGAAAATAAATATTAAAGTATAGTAAAATATGCTCACAAAAAACAGCAAACTGAAAAAGACAAATGCTGAAAAAAATGTCAGTGACTCTACATGTCTAATATATAATATTAATAATAATATCACAGTTTTTATCAGTGATTTTTCATTACAATAGATATATAACATTTTACATAATAATCATTAATCTAACCCCAATTATTACAATCTGTTTCAGTAAAATTTACCTGTGTATATGCATATTATGTGTATATACATTTTTATAGAAATATATTACTATTAATTTTTTTTTGTCCAGACTAACAGTCTATAACCCAAAGATTATCAATTTACTATTATAAAAGACTAAAGTAACCAGAAAATAATCTGAATTGAGACACTGAAACCAGAACAATGGTACATTTTCTTCTTCAAGCATGAGTCAAATCTATTAGTTATTCCATCTAAAATATCTTAAACAGATTGATTGAGTAAAACATTAAATATACTCTTACATAATTCCTTCAAACAGGTAGTTTAGTTTGCATGCTGGGTATTTTTACTTTTTGAGTCTTAAAGTACATTTTGTTGATTCATTTATTTCATATTTAAAACATTCTATAATATTAGTTTATGTTTTAAAGTGCAAAAGGGGAAACAAACCTAATAATAGTGAAGGGAGACAAAGGGAGTAAAAAGTGTAGTAAAGTAGTCTGAGTATTTTAATACCATTGTGTGTTGTGAATGACATTGCTGAGGCTCACCTGCAGGGCAGAGGTGTACTGTTCCATTCTGTTTCCAATCTTGGAGACAATAGGTGTGTGTGACACTCTGGCGCTGCTGCATGGACAATATCAGAACCATGAGTTTTATTCACTTATTCACCTCATTCTCCGATCATGCTGATCACCGCTCACCTTTTCTGAGCCGATTTGTTCAGGAATTCCGCTTTTTCCCCGATCTGCACAAAAACAGCATGACGTGAGTTATCATCAGGATGCACAAACATGTCCTGCAGGACTCAGGCTGTCCTGGCCGCCTCCTCGTCTGCCTCATGACCTCACAGAGGGCAGCCCGTCCCAGGGAAGGTCTCGCTGTTCCTGAACGCTGTGCTGGTCGCTGCTTGAGTGATTGAACCGGGGAGTTTGGCTGTACGGGAGCCAGGGTACACACACACACACACACACACACACACATATGTGCAGCCCTCGGGGCTGAGATATGCTTCTCAGAATGAATTATTCCTCCTGTGTACGCGCAGAGTCACACAGACACACACGATTCTCAACATTCCTCCAAAAATACCCCGGCGAGAAAATTACCCGGTCATGGTCTTGTTCCACTGCAGCCATATTTGAATGCAGCACAGACGCCAGATTGCATCTTTTTTTATCCTCGTCAGCTCGCATATATGGTAAATATCGTTTTAGAAGATAAATTGAAAAGGGAACGGCTGAACAAAAACACAGGGAAGAATGTCTCACACACAGATACAAACAGGAAATATCAAATGGAAAAAACGTCTGTAATGTAATCGGGGTTAAAGATGCTGGCAGTAACATCTGGACACAGATGCTTGTAATGTAATAGAGACACAAGTGTTAGAAGTGGAATATGTGGCTTTATAGTTGTAATGTACCATATAACCATAAAAGACTGGGATCAATTTAAAGGGCCAGTTCACTCATATGATATATTTGCCCATTCTTCCTTACAAAAGAATGATTGATTAATGATTAATATTTGAATTGAACTAATTGATTAATCAATTAACGGTTAATCTTTACTCCACCGGTTTGTAAATACAGAAAGTTGGTCATTTACAGTGGTTACAGTTACAAAACTACATAATAGAATTCATTAAAACTCTGAATTTTGGATTCTGAACTTGCAATCATAAAAAAAAAATGGTGGAAACTAGTTATTGAATTAAGGGAATAAAATATCAGTGCCAAAAATTCAGTGACTTTTAAATTTCACCTATTTTTTTCTGTAAAAGTGTTAAAGTAACCAGAACATCTTTTCTAGAAACTACACCTTATCAGATCATCAGTCTTGTGTCAAACACAAGAACCTCAGAATCTTGGAAGATAAAAGTGAATTTTTCTTTTTAATCATATGTAGTTATTTGAGTGTTTTGTAGTTTCTACACCAGCTCACCTTGGAGGAACCTTTGGGGGAGACAGTAAAACCAAGTTTAACGGACTCTTCCTCCTTCTGCTTCTTCTTCTCTGCAGCCTCGGCCCTCCTCTTCTCTATCTCCTCCCTCATCCTCTTCCTCTCCTCCTGTTACACAAAACACAGATTCCTGTTCAAATTAAGTAGCAATATCTGCCAATAGAATGAGATAATTCTACTCAAAATTGGACTAATTGAACCAACAGCTAAATTTTTGCGCTCGATAATAGTACAGTGAAACCAAATCTCCAACCTGTTCCCGGGCCTTCTTGTCTTCCAGCTCCTGTTTCTTCTGCTTCTCCTCCTCCTCCAGGATCTTCTTCCTCTCCTCCCTCTTCATCTTCAGCTCCTCCAGCTCGGCCTCCGCACTCTGCTGCTTCTGCTTCATCTTCTCAAACTCTTCGCTCTCCGCGTTGTTCCTCCGGCGTTTCAGCTCCTGCAGCTTCTTCTCGGCCTCCTGCCGCTCCGCATCCTCGGCTCCTTTAGAGGAGGGAGCCGGCTCCCTGCTGGAAGACAAACACACACACAGTTACACACTCACATACGGTCAGATACACACACACACACAGTTACAATTTAGAGGAGGAAGCTGTCTCCCTGCTGGTAGACGATCACAAACACACACACAGTTACAAAGTTACACAGTCAGGTACACAGTTACACACTTAGATACACACAGTTGCACTTTACAGGAGGGAGCTGGCTCCCTGCTGGTAGACGATCACAAACACACACACACAGTTACACACTTAGATACACACAGTTACACTTTACAGGAGGGAGCTGGCTCCCTGTTGGTAGACGATCACAAACACACACACACACACACACACACAGTTACACACTTAGATACACACAGTTACACTTTACAGGAGGGAGCTGGCTCCCTGCTGGTAGACGATCACAAACACACACACACACACACACACACACACAGTTACAAAGTTACACACTCAGATACACAGTTACACACTTATATACACACAGTTACACTTTAGAGGAGGGAGCTTGCTCCCTGCTGGTAGACGATCACAAACACACACACACACAGTTACACACTCAAATACACAGAGTTACACACAGTTGCACACTTAGATACACACAGTTACACTTTAGAGGAGGGAGCTGGCTCCCTGCTGGTAGACGATCACAAACACACACACACACACACACACACACACACACACACAGTTACACTTTAGAGGAGGGAGCCAGCTAGAAAACACACACAGATAAAAATATTCTGTTACACACAGTTACACACACTCATTACACACAGATACACACACACACACACAGTTAAACACACACAGTTGCACACTCAGATACACACACTTGGATACATACAGTTACACTTTAGAGGAGGGAGCTGGCTCCCAGCTGGTAGATGATCACAAACACACACACCCATGCACACACACACACACACACACAGAGTTGCACACTCAGATACACACATTTACACTTCAGAGCCAGCTCCCTGCTGGAAGGCAATCAGCAACAAAAACCCAGATACACACAGTTACACATTTAAATACACACACTCAGTGCACACAGATACACACTCAGATACACACACCTTAAAGCAGGAAGCTGGCTCCTGTGCTAGAAATTCAACACATAGAACATACAACACACACTCAGATTCACACAATTAGTACACACAAATACACAGAGATACACACAGGTACACTTTAGAGGAGGGAGCCAGCTAGAAAACACACACAGATACAAATATTCTGTTACACACAGTTACACACACTCATCACACACAGATACACATAAAAACAGAGTTGAACAGCTTTACACATTTGGTACAAGCAGATACACTAAAACACATACAATTTCATACAGATACAAACAAATAACACACACATATTGAATGATTTGAAACTAACAGACGTCATCAACAGAAACTCATTGTTATTTGATATTCTCCAGATATTAAACAGATGACTTAGACTTTCATAATAAATAAAATAAAGGATAAAATAAAGAAAAAAGAAAGTTCATATATGATTATTTTAAGGTTAACCTGCATATTTGTTTTTTGATTTAGCATTTTTCTTATTATTATGACTATTAATGAGTCATTTATTCATTTATTTTTTAATCTGGCAGCTTTTAGAAGTCTGCTTTGCAAATTCAAATGCATATTTAGGAAATTTGAGTCATTCCTCCGCCTTTGAACGGACTGTGATGATATGAACAAATTCATGCTTATACAACACATTGAACAATGAAATAGATCTGTTTTAAGTAGTTTTACCTTGGTGTTTTCTTGAGTTTATTCTCAATAAAAGATCCGTTCTGTTTGACTGGTTCGTTCTTGCAAAAAGGGAACAGAATGTTAGACATTAAATTAAAAAAAATGTTGATTCTTTAGTATTCAACTCTTGTTTTTTACCTTTTCTTTAAAACCAGATTTCTTCAGCTTCTCCTCCTGGAGACAGAAATAGAGAAAGTTTAACAAAATAATGATTAATAAAGCATTAATGAGGATTAATAAAATACCAGTACCTCCTCCTTCTTCTTCTTGTCTTCTAACTCTTTCTTTTTGCGTTTCTCATCCTCCTCTTTCTTCTTCTTCTCTTCTGCTTCCTTTTTCCTCTTTTCCTCCTCTTCTTTCTTTTTGTCCTCCGCCTCCTTTTTCCTTCTGGCCTCCTCCTCTTCTTTCTTCTTCTTCTCCAGCTCCTTCTTCTTCAGCTTCTCTTCCTCCTCCTTTTTCTTCTTCTCTTCCACTTCTTTCTTGCGTTGTTCTTCCTCCTCCTCTTTCTTCTTCTTTTCCTCTGCCTCCTTTTTCCGTTTGTCCTCCTCTTCTTTTCTCTTGATTTCCTCCATTTTCTGTTTTTCCTCTTCCTCTTTTTTCAGCCTCTCCTCCATTTCTTTTTGTCGTTTCTCCTCCTCTTCTCCGTTTTTTCTCTCCTCCTCCTCCTCCTCCTTTATCCGCCTATCCTCTTCCTCCTTTTTGAGCTTCTCCTCCATTTCCTTTTTTTGCCGTTCCTCTTCTTCTATCCTCATCTTTTCTTCCATCTCTTTTTGACGTCTTTCTTCCTCTTCTTTCCTTTTCCTTTCTTCTTCCTCCTGGTCAACTTCAGGAACGGCCTCCTCCTCCACTTCTTTCTTTGCTGAATCCTCCTCAATCACTTCCTATAAAATAAATCACAGATAATCTGTCAATTTCTGAACAAATATCAACTGAATAAAATCAGAAATATCAGAAAAGAATCCAAACCTCATTTGTTGTGCTCGATACCTCAGGTTCCTGCTGAGAGAAAATTAAATGCATTTTTACTATTTTTTTAATTTTGTAAATTCAATTGTAATAAGTCTATAATGCACTGTGTAATCAGTTTTATCCTGTTGTGCTGGCAGAAAAATCATACTTTTTACTATTTTCCAGTTGCATTTTCTTTTTTGAAAAACAGATAAGCACACACAGACTGAGAAATGAAGCTGCACCAGCGAGTCAATTAATCAATTGGTTGCCAACTATTGATGATCAATTTGAGAAATTTTACAGTAGAAAATGTTCATATTGTTGGCCCCAGCTTCTCAGATCTAATTATTTTCAGTTTTTTTAGTCTTCTATAATAGTGAACTGATGATCTTTATGTTGTGGACTGTTCTGGACAAAAAAAGACATCTTAGGTTGAATCTTCAGCTTTGGGAAACAGAGATTAACATTTTACCCTAATTTGCAAACTGATCAATTTAGATTTTAATTTTTGAAAGGCTGTGGAATCAGTTTTGCTATTTCCCTTTCACTTCATGAAAAAGCAAACGATAATAAATTAATAAACCCTTTAACTGCCAAACTGTAAATTGCAAGGTTAAACATTCTAAAAATTATTTTATTTTTCCTTTTTAAAGTAGGATATCATATTAATATATTTTTTATAGCAGTTTATAGGAGTGGACACACTATAATACTGCACTAATTCTGTTCATTGACAGAAAGGAAGTAGAGAACTTTTAAAGTTTTACATACACATGCAGTGTTTGTGTCTGCCGCCTCCTCCTGGGCAGGTTCCTCCTCTTTTTTCTCCTCCTGTTTCTCCTCCTCTTCTTCTGTGCGTGTCTGCTCCTCCGTCATGCCGTTGGTGCCGTCGGTGCCGTTGGTGGCGCCAATCGTGGGGTCGAACTCCTTCTGCCGCTCCAGCGCCTCCTGCATCCTCTTCTGCCGCCGCTCCTCCCTCTTGGCGAGACGCTCCAGTAGTGCCTGGTCGTCGTCTGAGGGCGCCACCGGGGACTCAGACTCTGTCACACTGCGAGATGTCAAAATAAAATTGAAAAAAAAATTTTAATGATTAGAAAAAACACCTGTTACTCGATCAAATCTCCAAATCCCTGCTGCAGCCAAACCTCTTTAGTTCTTAGTTTTTAACAATAAATAAAGTGCAGTAGCTTAAGGCTACTTCTACCTAGTTTTGCTAAAACTAAAAACCAGGTATGACAAGATAAGGCAAAAGTACCCCAAGCACACTACTCACATTAGCAGGGTATGACAACATGTTTAACCCAAAATGATGGGGGACATACAGGCCAAATACACCACATAGAACACATTTCTGAAACTTGCTGTGAAATACTCTCACACATACAGTATGTCACATCGGGCGTTTTTCATGGTGTATATATTACATTATATTTACTTATCTGAAAATCTTTCGTTTTTGATATGAGCACATATTTAGTCTTTTTATTGGCATTCCCTTAACATTTATCATAGTTATAACTTATTATAATGCCTCACATTTTGTATACATCAATATTGTAATGTAACAGATTACTTTCGGTAGGTATGATTTGGATTATCTTGGTGTAGGAAACAACAAAGAAATTGCAGCACGTGTAGATAATGTTTGGATCAACTTCCAAAACTTTATGTCCATAATTTAAAAATGCTTTCTAAGGTCTACGTTTTTAAATATTGCTTGATTCCTAAAATTGGATATGTCTTTTTAAGGTCAGGTAGTTAAACTATTTTTGTACCATTTAACTGTCATATACACTTTCCTGTTTTCTATTTGTAATGTTTAAGTCCCTTAAAGACACATCAAATCATAACCATCATTTTTCTTCAATCACAACGCTGAAAATACAATTTTATATGGAGGGTAACAAGTAAGAAGTCCACATTTCAAGGATTTGAAAAGACCATTTAACTATGATAAATAACAGATTCTGTTAAAGGTGTTTCAACTGTTCCACTGAAACCTATAATTTTGACCCTAAAGACGCCTTCCATGATGCCTTCAGGTTCCCCTGCTGCACTCGTTCTGTGTTTTGTTCTCTGTTCCTCCGTCCCATTCGTACCTGTCAGTGTTGATTACGTCACCAGCTCCAGACTCCTCCTGTTCTCTCATCTTCTTCCTCTCCTCCCTCGCGCGTCTCCTCTGCTCCTTGACTTCCTCCTCATCGTCGTCGTTGGCTAAAACCTCCCTGAAAACATCACAGGAGAACATGATTATGTTACGACAGACGAGGAAATAATAAGAAACACACTCAATACAACGCTAACCGACCAAAACGAGACAAAGATGAGGAGGAGACAAGATGAAAAAGTTTCTGGATACTATGTTTTCTCAATTACATCGTCCACCATCCAACTGTGAGTTCATCCTCACACATTTTAGAGCCTGAACACGTCAGGCTGAGTCTTTCTGAGCTTTACCAGGCTTCATGAGAACATGAAACGGCTCATTGATGGAGCTTCGGTGGTAATTCTCTCCTCTCTTCTTGCATCCACAGCACAATGATTCACAGATGTTGTAGTACCTCTGCATAACACTGTATCCTTATTAACGTATAAGAGAATAAAAAAAAATATGGACCAACTTAGAATAGCTTAATTAACTGTAACAGAAAAGATTTAAAGTGCATCTGAAATTCAAAAATAAAATTAAATCCTTAAATAAACTATAAACATTTTTTGACTGACTCATCTTAGCTTTGGGAGACTTTCGTTTGTCTCTTTATATCCGTCTCTTTCCACCTGTATTCTCATCCCTGTTAAATATGTTTTCATGGTGTCACTTGAGGGTCTGCTACACTTGGTGTCTACACTTCATACTCGTACTCTGTGCTGTATGCTCCCTGCGCACACTCTGTCAATGAGAGCGCCACTGCCCCCTAATGTAGTGGAGGTGCAATTGCACTTTATTCTATGACGTAAAAAAACTAAAATAAAAAAGCATGTTCCCTGAGGTCAAGCACCCCTCCTTGGTGGAGCCCCCACTATTTGAGAACAACTGCTCTAAAAAGACGTGGACAAGAACCACAAGAATCCTTGAGCAGACTTAAAAAGTTGTCAGAACTATTTAGAGGAGGCTGAAACAAACATGGAAGAGGAAACATTCCAGCGTCTGCAGCGTTTCCTCGGTGTTGAGAGGTTGGCACAAGCTGGTGGAACTCACCACAGACTGTGAGAAAACTGAGAGGAACGTTGTTTTAACTGGCATGGATGGAGCAGCTGATACGATGCCATCGACATGGAGGGATGGACGAGAAAATCAAAAGGGCATCGGCTGAATGAGGCATTGTGCATGGAGATAGGTTATTACGTCTGGTCCAATGGAAGGACGTCATAAAGGACATTTTATCATTTTTGTCCACTTTAAAGGCATGATATACAACAATTTTATCATTTTTTTAACTGAAAGATCCACATAGTGGACATTTTATCATATTTGTATATTTAAGGACACTCTAGAGGACATTTTATCATGTTTTGTCAACTTTAAGGACATGATACCGGATATTTTATCTTTTGTGTTTGTCCAGTGAAAGAAACCATAGGTTTTGTCCACTGTAAAAAAAATAAGAAGAGAAATAATATGTTTCGTCTCTTAAAGGAAATCATATAGGAAATTGGCACATTATGGACCTGATTGAGGACATTTTATCATGATTGTCCACTTTAATGACATAATCATGAAATAACAAATAAAATAATAGATAAATTACATTTTTTTTTATTATGTGTCATGACTTTCTGTCTTTAAATGTGTGTCTTTCTGTCTTCTGATGTTTGTTTGATTAACATCAGTGTAATGTCAGTAAAGCTTTGTGTATTTGAGGGTTTGCCTGTTCCTTTCAGTAATCAGCAGCAATTACCCAGGTAATTATTGTGATTAGAAATCTCCAGGGGCTTGTGTTGTTTTATTCAGAAACTCCAAGACTTGAAGTACATTTCTACGTATTAATACTTCAAAATAAATGAGGCATCAACCCACACACACAATCACCACAGCAGCATCATGCTTGAAGCTGCTCAACATGATTAAACTGGTGATTTTACAAAGAGTAAAGAACACATGTGTCTTTCCTGCAGCTTCTGTATCATAACTTCAGCAACGTTTATGTGTGTGTGAAATGTTTTCCTCTCTGATCCAGTCTGCTGCACCGAAGCTGATAATTTATCAGTGTGTTTTAAGTGTGTTGAGTCAAACACTGAAAATCTAATGAGGCTTTTGCATCTTCTTTTGTGAAATAAAAAAACACATTTTAAATGGTTCTTTTAGCTTAGATGATGAGGCTAATATGAAAACAGCACAAACATATTTATATCGTCACATGTTTTATTAAAAAAAAAAATCCCAGAATAATATCCAATAAATTAATAACTGTTCGTAGCTCACTGAGAAAACTGTGTATTTGCACTAAAATTCACATAGAGCTGCAAAATAATACAAACTTTCACATTAAAATACAAAAAAAATCCTAGTTGATTTTGGAATTGAAATTGGAATTTGGCGAGGTGTCTTTTAGAAGTCAAATATGTCATTCTCATACACAAATAAAGCATGATGGTGACTAAGGTTCAATAATTAAATAATCAATTTGTCAGTCATTTCAGAAAGAGAAACCCGTATTATATCATGGAGATTCATTGCACATATAGTGAACTATTTCAAGACATTATTTCTTGTAGTTTTGATGATTGTAGTTTATAGATGAGTAAAACTTTTCACAATATGCTGTCTATTTGAGATGCACCTGTACTTTCTGATATTAAACTTGAAATAGATGCTGGGAAAAGTGAATGAAGCTTTAGGCTCTGAGGGTATGCACTTTCAGAGTTTTTTTTCATGCCCTTGTGTTTATTCATACGTGAGTTTCTACGCTCCAGGCAGATCTCTCACCTCTCGGTGTCGTTGCGCATCTGCTCTCTCCTCTGCCTCCTCAGCTCCATGCGACGGTCGAAGTCGTCATCCATGATGTGGGGAAGATTCTCCTCTTTTTCACTGAGGGGGGAAACAAAGATTGCTCAAATCATCAAATCTCCCGACAACCTTACTCTACATCTGATCTTCTTCAGTGAGTCTTTCCTGCGAAGAGTGAACCCTGTTCATCATCGCCGCAGTTTCACGGTTTAAAAATGCAATCGATAGAATTGGCTTTGAATCGGAAGGCCACACATGACACGGGTTAAACGCGTAAAAACACGGTTTACAATACCGTAGCAGTGTGTGAGGATCAGAGCATGAACAGCAGCGTCTCCCCCCTCTTCATAGATCAACTTCTACAGTCTGGTTTATGTCTCCGCTCCTTCTGCCGCACGAAGAATTCCTGCTTGTTCTTGCTCGACTTTTAACTACCAGAAAAGGCAAAGCCTGCCTCTCTGGTCCCTCACTTTCTCTCCTGGCCTCCCTCCTCCTCCTCCACAGACTCTCTCTCTATCTCTCTCTCTCCTTCTTCTTCTTCTTCTTCTCTTTCTTCTCCCTCGCTGATCTCTGACTTCAGGCTCAGTCTCGCACTATTTTCCTTTGGCCTTATCTTGTTTTCTGTTCTCGCTCCGTTTGTCTGACATGTTCTAGCTCCTGTCAAATATGTTTTTTTATTTTTTATAGTTTCCTCTCCTCTGGATTTATCCGCTACTCTGAAACTCAAATACAAAATCCTTTATACAGCAGTAGCATTGCGTTTTATTCATATATCACATGAGAAAAGCTCAGGTACTAAACTAAATAAACTATTTTCCTCTGTAGTAAAACACAATGTTAATGTTACAGCATCAATATATATCATCAATATCCACATCATCAATACAATAAGAAAAAAGTTTAATATAATACCAGTATTAGGGCTGCCACTAACCACTTTTTAGATATTTATTATAGATTTGAGCTGTTTGTGTGATTATTTAATTGGGTGAACTCTTATCTTAGTAATTACTGAACTTTGCATTGCAGATAATTGAATATAAATTGATTCTTATTCTTCTGTAGTCAACTCACATGTTGTTGTAGATTTCTTTTGATACCAATTTTAAGTTCATAACCTTTGTGGTTATAGAGACATTCAATATTAATATTTTTTTATCAATTATAGCAGAGAAACTGAATAACAGGCCTGGGGCTTAAGTGGTTTAACCTCACTTTATTTACATAGGCAGTCCCACAAATGTAATTTATTCAACTGATAAAATTATGGAGGTTAAAAAAAGGACAAAACACAAATCTACTGTTTGACAGACCACAAGAATCAGTATTATTTATTAGTATTATTTGTTTTGGGTTTGCAAACACTTGGAATGTTATTGAAATTTAGCAGCGCTGCTGATCCAAAAGCAGCTTGTCGCAGCTACATGAACCCAGAACTACTGTTAACTTCTGCTCCTGTTGTGACATCACAACAGGAGCCATTTCTAAATGCCTTGTGTTCAGCAACGCTACAGACGAGTGTTTGGTGTTATTTTTGCATTTTGTGTTTTTAGCAGGAACACCGGAGACATAAATATTTACACACATGCTGCTATAATACTAACAACATTCCTCATTTACTTCCTTGGAAACAGAATATTTCCCTTTAAAAAAAAATCTGATATGAGAAGAACTTGATAGTCTAGAAGTTTTTTTCTAATTCTAGACATGAGTCTCTAACAAAAGGAAATATCCTGATTTCATTATCCATCATTTTCTATCATCCACTGGGCTATAAAACAGCTCTATTTGAATTGTGCAGACAAAGCAACTTCACATTCATCAAAATAATTGCGCCACCCCTCACTCCCTCCTGTTCAGAGCAGTTTTACTGAATCAACATGACCTCAGACACTTAAAATTCCCTAGAGATGCTGTGTCACGGATAAAATCCTCCTAAAAAGCTACACAAATTAGCACAATTTAGAATCTAATTTGCATCTACAGCCATTATTCTGCAACATAAAGCATCTAATTATTGATAATAAATCTGTATTTTGGGCTAATTTCCCAAAGCTTAACCACAGAAAAACAGCATTATCCTGACTGTTTTATAAAGCCATTTTTTATCACTGTTTTCTTTAAAAAAGGAAAAATTCACCACCATTAGCCATCTTGTTTGTGAAAAATGCAAAAACCTCCACAAAATATTTGACTCAAGATGAAAAAAAGTCTAAAATCTTCATATTTCCTGTAAATACTTAACTATTAAACAAGTACATTATCCATATTGGATCTGGATTGACTAAAATTCATCAGGTTATTGCTGTGATATTCATGCATTTCTTTAAAACTTCCATATTAGAAAGTGAGATTTTAATATATTTTTGATTATAAGAAGCGTTCTTTTTTTGAGTTGAGTAAATACGATCTCTTGCATTTAACATTTAATTCACAGTTGGATTAAGAAAGTGTGCTTTAAAGCAACTCGTTTGTATTTCCACGAGTTTATGATGTCACACCTATACAATCCTTTTATACAGAGACTCACTCAATATCAGCCAATCAGAGGAGAAGCTTGTGAATATTAATGAGACAAAAATCCACCTTGTTTTTGTTTTTATATACTTTAAACAACAAATACCATTATCATTAAGTACCTTGAAAATATATTATTATAATACATTATAATACAGTAATACATTATCGATATATTATTATTATAATAATACATTTTATGTATAAATTTCAAATAAAACCTAGAAAAATACACACTATACAGGTTCTTTAAATTGTGCACTGAGGTTTATTCTGTTGATATCATGCACTTTGTGTGTGTGTGTGTGTTATGTCATTTATTCATGCCAGATCATTTTCGTCCATATAAAGTTCTCCTGGTTTGCAGCTTACAGTTATAAAGCAGACACTTCAGTATTATCCTTATATTTTGGTTTCTGTATCTTCATATCTGAGGCTGAGCTGGAACGGTCTGAAATAATTGGACATGGACACAACAGTTTAGCTTTAGACTGATACCAAATACAGTCACAATGGGCTGAAAAAAGACAATCATCTTTTATATATCACCTCCCTGGAAAAGGAAAAAGTGATTTATTACAAGCAAAAAACAACAAAAACGTTTACGTTTTTAGAAGTAACATCATTCACACCAGATGGCTTTTAAAGAGCTTTTCATTTAGAAAAACCCTCATGCATGCAGCTTTTAGAGCTACTGTGAACATTTCAAACCTGTAGGCGGCAGTGTAAAGAGAAGCAATCAGAATCCTGGATAAAATACAATAATTTACAAAAAAAAGACACGAGTGCCTCCCTAAAGATCCCTTTAACTTGCACTGTAGAAGTATAATACGAGCCTGAGAATCATGATTAAACTATTAATGAATCCAATCCAATCCGATCCATTTTCTGCAGCCTATTTGGAATTTATTGGTTTGAAAAAGACAAAAAAAAGTACATGACATAAATAAGTAGTGAGATTAGAAACCTGAAAGTTATAATGCAACCTCACCATTTTTTACATTATCACAAAAAAGAAAAGGAATTAGGTTTAAGATTACAATAAAATTATAATAAAATAAATAAATGTGGAAGCTTCCTCATCTACGTGCAAAAGTGGAAGCAGAGTTTTTCCAAATCTCAACTTTGTCCATAGTTTTTAGATCTCTGCATGTTTTCTCTATTATCACCTTCTGTATTACATAATGTTCATGCAATAAGTCATTTTACAGAAGTGCTTACACTTCTAACAAAAGTTTATATGTCCAATAACAGTTAAATAGACATGAATCCATCGCATCTTTCACTGTTCCCTCTCACCAGCAGTGAACTCATCCATCAATCCTGCTCATCTGCTCTTAGATGGGTCCAGTTCAGGTCTGGAGGACAAAGACTGATCTGTGTTTCTCTATAAAACTGACCTGAGTCTAACAGCTCACAGACACGCCACAGTCCTGATCGCCTTTCTACCCCCCACTTTGCATGTAACTCACACACTCGACACAGTTCCCAGTAACAGCTGCCACATCTGTCACCACGCAGCGGATTTATCTGGATTAGAGTCGTGCTGCTGGCTCTGATTGTTCCAGCTCTCACGCTTTCTGCTCGTCGAAACGATCCAAATGAAAAGCCTCGATGAAAGCATCAATCGCCTCATATTTCACAAACAAAGTCCGCAAAGGAACAGGAAGAACTCTCAAAAATTACATGTGTTCAACAGGTTTTTCCTGTCGCAAGGTGGAAATCTAAGTGGCCCAGGAAACTCTCTGATTCAGTGGCTCAGCCACAGTTGTGCTGGTGCCAGTGATAATCTATTAGAAATATTACCAATATTTAAACAATAAAGTGTTTTATAGTTCTAGGGGTTATATGGCAGGATATTTAAATATTGGTAAATATTTGATATCACACTGGAGAGATGCAACAATTATTTGATTAATCGATTAATTGTCAACATCATGTTAGTCATCACTTATTGAGTAGAGTGACCAGACAAACTTTGAGACATTCACACAATCTAAAATGTCCCGAATTCAGCCCAAAATGTCCTGAAAAATACACTCGAACAAAAGTTATTTTCTGACGAACATTAAAACTGGTTCATAAAGAGGTTGAGTGACTAAACACAAACTCTGGCTTTTAATCCTGCATTCAATTGTTCTTGAAACTCAAAGATGAATGATCATTATTGTCCAAACACAGATCTTTCTGAGTTCCGAGTGATCATGGTTTTCATTCGAACTCTGCTCAAACTATAGTACAAATATACTGTAAAATTGTATACAAAACAATTACATGTTATAATTGGACTTAAATAACATAATTTAAATGATTGATCAAATAATAATATTATTTTTTGGTTCCTTTTCTTTACCACTCAATACCTAATATAATTACTACAATATGATCTATAGCACATGAAGCTGAGTTGTTAGCTTGGTTTGCAGTATTAACTTAGCCCATAATTACATCCAGTGCAGCATCCATTCTGTCTCTGTTTTTCCAGCTCTGTGTCCACACCATGTGCAGTTTGTATAAAGTCTGGCTTCATAATTACTGCTCAGATGATGCGTCTTTAAAGAGTCCGTGTGTTAATCGAACATCAGAGGAAAGTCTGATGTTCTGTTAAAGTCTGGTAATCTTAGTTTTACTTGTAGCATGCAAAAATTCCTCCAGAAAACTCAGCTCTCATATACATGAATGAGCCTCCCTTCTGATATTTATCTGGTTTTTACTTGAAAGACTTTTAAAAAAGATGGGTGTTGGTGGAGCTACTGTGTGACATCACAAAGTCTCGAAAGCACAAATGGGCTATGAAATGCCACATTTTCTAAATCCAGCCTATGAACAGTTCTCAGTTTTTTTCTGAGTGTTTGATGCAGCTTTTATATAAAGCCTGGATCGTATCTGGAGTAAAAAGAAGAACATGAAAGCAACTGGCTGCATCATGTGGGACCTTTAAAGACTGTTTCTAATGCACGATTAAGCCTCACATCTTCAATCAGGAACACTGCAGCTGCTGGATATTGGTAGATAAACTAAATATTCATGACAATATGATATCTGTGAAGTATTGTCAGACACTGATTTATGTAGCAGGAGATTTATCTCAACTTCTTTGATAAATTGTTATGAGTTATTTGCAGTGATGGATATTTGGACATTTACTAAAATACCTGTACTCAAGCACAGTTTACTTGTGCTTTACTTGAATGTTTCAATTCAATTGTATTTTATAATTCACAAAGAAATATTATACTTAATAAAACACATGCTGCATCATATCTGCCTGTAGATGTCTGCAGTCGACAATCTTTAGAAATAGATGATGTTTTGTGATGTTCAGATGTTTTTGGTACAATTAGTCAAATATTGATTAGAATTATCTTATTGCACCAACAGATGATTTAAGTAAATGTATAAAAGTTAGTCTTGTTTTCTTAAAAAAAGATTAAATTAACCCAAATCAGTAAAAAAAAGATCTACAAGTCCACATTCTAAGTTACAATTAAAAGTAGTTACAAGATAGCTGGTAAAAAATGGAAGAAATATATATATATAAAATGCTCCAAAGCTCCAAAAGTAGATTGATTAACAACCTAATGTGTGTTAATGTGGCCCATAAGTTGCCTAATGTGATGAGGATCCTATGAAATGCTGAAGGGTCCCCAAACTGAATATGATCCTTTCTGAGGCGGCTGTTCAACATTTCATTGCAACTAATTCAACAACTAATAGTTTATAACAGAAAAAAATTCTTCTCAAAATTACTAATGCCAAACTTTTTAGGAGGTTTAGGGAAAAGGCACTTTACCAAAGCCATTATAAAACATTAAATCATAAATCAGTGCAAACATTCATTCTGATTCATTTAATAGATAAATAGAAAGTTGCCTGATTTCAAAGCTTTGACATCATCTTAACAACATAAGTCTATCAAATTAAAGCCAATTCATCTAATAGTTATAGCATATAGTTTGAAGGCAATTTCAAGGTTTAGCCAATCAGAATATAATTATTCTGTTAGAAAGTGAGAAATTATCAGATTTTTCCAATCTAAAAGTTACTTTAAATGGGAAATTATAGGAAACTGGATGATTGTGAGATTCTGTTTAAAAATATATTTATATGCAAAATATGCCTGTTCGCCCCCATGGATTCTGTAGCCGCAGACTAAAATAACACTTCAGATTCTTGTCCAAAGATAAAGAAACTGCTTCAGCGCACTAAACGGTGGCCAGAGAGGCGTTTGCAATCAATCAAGAAGCCTCGGCTGCTTTACTCCACATGACCAAACATGGAAGTCTGACCAGGACACAAATTCCACACAGTTTACAAACCACAACATAGTGGTAGTGGTGACCTTTTTTTTCTGTGAGTTTGGTGGAAGAGCAGGGTGTGTTGAATCCTGACGGCTGAATCCCTGATCTCCGAGTCTCACTCCCAAAAGTGACCTTAGCTCAGCTCAGCTTTTGTTTTTTTAGGCAGAATGACAGGTGAGCTCAAAGCAGACAAGGGAAATCACGGAATTGCAGCAATTTTTGTCCACGATTTTGAAGTTAAAGGACAGAAACACAACTAGTGGAGGAGGTAAAGGACAGAGAATGTTTTTACTGCAGGCTCTGACACAAATGTCTGCTTTTGGTGTGAAAATATCTTATTATAGGGGTAAATACATCCAAAGAGACAAGTCAGATCAGCCTTTGTTTCAGAGATATCCTTTTTTTTTTTTTCAAAATGGCCACCAAAAATCCCTTAAACAGACTAAAGCCCATAATTTTTCATGTGTAGATAAACATAACTATAAAATACTGTTGATTGAAAATGTTTCTCCTGGTAAAAAAAAACTTGTGATTGTGGTCCAGTACAAATGTAAATATAGTTTTCTGTCAATACCTTTGCATCGATGCTGCAAAAACCAAAATGTTGAAATCAATATATTATATTTGGCACAATAAGTCCAAATTTGACTACAATTATCTTATTTCGCTGGCAGATATTGTAGCTTATTTCACATCTTTTTCCTCATTTTAGTCAATTTAATCTTTCTTTTTAAGAAAATGTTTGAATTGAATTCAAGAAAAATATAATTTTTAGACTCTATACCTTTTTATTTGGATCCTTTGACCTTAATAACGTACAAATACACAACAAACTTTGGTATAATAGTTACAAGAATAAGCAAAGTTATGGGATTTAGGGTGTTGTTGGCAATTATTTAAAAAGGTAAAATGTAAAAAACACTGAAGCAAAGGCTGATTTGACTTGTCTCCTTGGGTGAATTTATTTCTATTTAGGTACTTTCACACTAAAGTAGTAAAGTAGTAGTAAAGTTGTAGAACGCAGTAAAATACCCTTAACTTGCAATAAAATAAAAATGAGCATTTCAGTAAAATGTTCTTTAATTTGCACTAAAATGATTTTTAACTTGCAGTAAAATTACCCTTAATTTGCAGTAAAATGGGCCTTAACTTGTAGTAAAATTAGCCTTAACTTGCAGTATAATGGCTTCTAACTTGCAGTAAAATATCCCTTAACATGCAGTAAAATTACCCTTAATTTGCAGTAAAATCGGCCTTAACTTGCAGTAAAATTAGCCTTAGCTTGCAGTATAATGGCTCCTAATTTGCTGTAAAATATCCCTTAATTTGTAGTAAAATGACCCTTAACTTGCAGTAAAATGACCCTTAACTTGCAGTAAAATGACCCTTAACTTGCAGTAAAATTACCCCTAACTTGTAGTGAAATATTCTTTAACTTGCAGTAAAATGAGTCTTAACTTACAGTAAAATTACCCTTAATTTGCAGTAAAATGTCCTTAATGTACAGTAAAATGACCCTTAACTTGCAGTATAATGGCTTCTAACCTGCAGTAAAACATCCCATTACTCGCAGTAAAATGATTATTAAGTTGAAGTAAACTGACCCTTAGGTTGAAGTAAAATGATCTTTCGGTTTCAGTAAAATGGCCCTTAACTTGCAATAACATGTGCCTTAACTCGCCCTTGGTGAACAGATGCTCCAAGAATCCAGATTCAAACAGAGTCAGGCTTCCCCTCGCCCAGGGGGACTCTCACTCCCCCCTTCCGCATCCCATCGGCTGAGATGTTGAACGTGGCCTCCTTTTAAGGAAGTCCGCAGCCTGTGTTAGTCGTAGTGTCCCAGCTTGGCGAGGCACAAGGCCGCGGGCGGAGGCGCATGGTTTACTCTAGGAAATACCTGCCGCTGCACACGGCCGTAACCCAAGAATAACTTTTGTTTCCACTGAGAATCGCCGTGATTCAACTTTCCGTAACGTTGCCAGGAGGCAGAAAACACCAACGTTGTCACTGTCAATAAACAGAAATCAACTCTCGGGCTGATTTTACGTGTCAGAACCCTGGAATAACTGGATCGTTAAGCTCGGATGTTAGAAACAGATCCAGTAAAATCCCTTTTAAATACACTGTATTATTGCTCCATTAGATGGAGGCAGACGGATTGCTAATGAATGAGTCCATTACCGCTCACCTCTGCTCCTTCTGTGATTTCCTCTTGTGGGAAACTATTTCCTTTCCCACCTGTAAAATCAGTGACTGCATTCACAAAGATTTTTTTAAGGCTTCAAGCTCCCTTAAAGGGATAGTTCTGTATTTCACACATTTAGCCTCATTTTCTAGGTTCCTGACATGTACATATCTGAAGCATGGAGACACAATTTCACTGATTTTACAATATAATGTGATTTTACCTTAAAGATTTAGCAGATGTTTTCCAGTAAAAAAGCTTATTAAATCTGACTTCTTGTCAATATGTTTTAGCTTAATGTTGAAACTGAAGCTGGATTTGTTCAGGAACTATTTTTCAGACCGCAGCAGAGTCTAGTAATCCTCTGCTGCACATGAATGAAATGTAAAACAATACATAGACGGTACCATTATCTAGATATTATATTACCATAATATGTTTCTACTAGGATTCAATAAAATGTATATCACTCTAAAGATCTACCTACAAGTTAGAGTCACTGAGGACACCAAGAAATTAGAACATTAATGCAGTTTCTTCCATAAAAATCTGTTAAATCTTATATATAAGGCCCAAATACTCATTCATTTTGAGAATTTTAACTTTTCAAATGTTTGTTTCGGGAGTGTAACTGTTGTTTTTTGTGAAATTTCCCATAAAATGAATGCAAATTTTTTTGCATAAGTTTTTTTTTTTGGCAATATCAGAGCCTGTGATCATTGAGTGGAAATAAGAACTAATTTGTACAGTAAATGTTGCCTTCAATGCCATGAAATATTATATAGTAGATCATAACTACAAAACATTCATTATTATTCAGGATTTTAACCCTTTAAATGCCAGTATTATCAAGAGGAGCAGAAATTTAGCATTAAAAATGGTTTGTTTTTATCATGTACTCGTCCCATCACAGAAACCATGCACACAGCTGTTTTATATCAGGTTTAAAGTCAAATTATTTTTCGATTAGCTATCAGTTAACACTCGGTTGTTTTGGGCCTTGGTCACTTGCTACAGCCGAAAATCTTCTGGTATCGTTGTAGAAATGATTCTGACTTCATTGATAAACAGGGTGAAGAGGCTCTGAAACCCAAACACATGTCCATTCCCCACATTCTTAAAGTCACACAGGGCGACTCAACGTGTTTATAGTCTTTATAGTCAGGACCATCTAAGGAGTAAGAGTCCGACTTGGCACAACAGCTTCTGCACAGCCAGACATCCGCTCAATGTACACGGAGAAGAAAGTCAATTTATAGCATTGACTCAAAAAAGAGAAGAGCAGTGTTAAACCTCAAGGAAGAAATGCAAAAGAATTTGAGAGTTTCAGCAAGATTCCACATTATAGTTTCCATTTCTCTGTCTTCACCTGTTCTTATTTTAATGGCGTTTATATCAAATTCATATGCTGCCACGTTTTTTTAACTCCAAGTTTTAACTGGAAGATTATAACACATTAAATTAACTTCTGTAACATTCTTTTGTGACCGTTGAGATAAAAACATACAGTTGTGGAGCGGTAGTTTGACTGGTATTTACCTTCTACAGAATAGACAGTTTGTAAAACTTCGGTTCAGTTAAAAAAACACATTTTTTTAATTAAATGCCTGGAGACATCAGTGCTTCTCTCCAGCTAATGCACACATGCAAATAAAAAAGGAAAATAAACCTATAAACATCTCCAGTCGGAGCTGGATCTGCTGCTCCAGGCTTCAGTGATTTTTTTCTGCAATCATTTTTTCAGAGGTAGATTTAGTGCTGACTTTTAGTCAGTTCCAATATATCCAGATGACGTTTTTTTTTCCTTAAGAGGGGTGTCTGCATAACCCTTATGTAACTTTCTTGAAACAGGTAACAAGAAATTTTTTTTTTATAATCAACCAATACCATCTTTGATTAGACATTTCTAACATCTTATTCTACAGGGATCACTCCTCTTTCTACATAAAATATCAAATCTCTCATCATTTGCATTAACTAAATTACAACAGGAAAGCATCATCATCATTAAAACTTACCAGGCTGTGACTGGTTTCCTGGTGAAATTGTGAAGAGAAGAGCAGCAGGAGGTTTATAAAGCTCAGTTTGGAGACTTCAGCCCCGCCTGCTGAACTCTACAACTTTTGTATATATTGAATTTGTCGTCCAACAACTCCTCTGGTGTCTCCTCTTTGAATGGAGATGTTTAAAATAGATTCTTAAAAGTAACTTTACACAATAACATTGAAGTTCACCTGAAAAGAAAATGCTTAGATCATATCTGTGGTCATATTGTTCACTTACTAACTATAAAACAATAAAAATACATTTGAACTAGGCTTTTTTATGTTTGTTTATGAAAATAATTTCTGATTTTATTCCTAGAGTGATTTCAAACATGATTACATCCACATGTGAGTTAAGCACAATAGAATGTAAGATAACAGGTGTATGACACGCCCACTACTTGCCAATTAAAGCCAATTAAATTCCTCCTAGTGTATTGTCCCTTCTGTAAATACACTTTATATGTATAATTCAGAGGTTAGACTATCAAAATGCCATTTTAGGTGATTTTAAACTTATCGCAGCTCCCTTTAACCTTGATAGCATAGGCTGTGATTTTGGTTGAACTGTGTGATGATGATAATCAATAATGGTTTAGTGGTTTGCATGATTTTTATTTACCATAAATTGACAAATAACAGGCCGGTCATTTATTTGAGATCAGACACCAAATGGGACAAAAGATTAATTTTTTCCCTGATTTTTCATAGCAGAACTGGAAAAAAATAAAGTAAAAAAAAAAAACTTTGGTTGGTTGATTAAACTCACCTATTATTTGTAATTTACGGTATACGGCTTATAGACTTTACAATATAAATATTAGATTTAATGTTCTTATTGCAGCTTCCAAGCTTCTTAAAATAGCCGCTAAGGAACAACAGGGCATCATCAGCATACTGTGAGATGAATATACCTAAGATGGTGATTGGTGATGGTTCAGTGTTCTTTTTTCTTTTAGGAATGAAAAGCCAGGTGGTCAGGTGATGCTGTGCTTTGAAACTATCACTAGGTACCACCAAACTACTTACAATAATATAAAATAATCACAAATAAGGAAACCACTCGTTCAAAATGGCTCCAGCGAAATGAACCTAATAGGAAATGACTGTTAAAGAGGAGACAGAAAGAAGATTGGATAGTTTTAAGATCATGATAATAAAGTTGAGATTATCACTGTTAAATAATGTGATCAGTTGTGTCCTTTGCACAGTACAAAGTTAAATGATAGGATTAGAAATAAACCTGCTAAAAATAAAGCCTGACAATTTGCCTGCCAACATAATGTAAATAGCTGCTGCTGCCACTAGAACAGCTGAGAATCCTTTAACAGATTTTCCACCCAGTTTGAGATTTTTGAGAAACAAAGAGCCTCTAATTCCCCTGGATGTGTTTTTTTCTCGCTCAGCTGATAACCAGAATTTAAAATGACAAGAATTCACATCCTCCACAAACAGAACTGATGTTCTTCTTTCTACAGCTCCTTCTCCAAACTGATAGCTTTCTGTATATCAATGCAACATTCTGTGCAACGTCCTGTTATGAAATGAAAAGTTCATTAATGAAAAGTTCACATCCGACAAGGAATTATAAAAAAATAATAATCACATTTAGGAAAGTTAAAAATCTTTTATTCCATCATGCAAACTCTCACCACGTTATACACAGCAGGAAAGACACGTCACCATCTTACAGCAAATTACAAATATAACAGTGTTCTCTACCTTTTTATCTACAAATGCATGTTAACGTTTCTCCCTGTTGACCTAATAGACAATAAATACAACAAACAGTCAACAATAAACACAAACAAGAAATACAACAATGACAAGTACAATCAAGCAGCTGAAAACTGAAGAGGGTTTTTTAACATTAAAAAAAAAAAAAATTCGCTCTAAACGATTCAGAAAATTGGGATTTTTTTGCCTAATAGTGAAACTGCAATATTATTTGTGGTATTAGCACAAATTAACATCATCATTTTTCAATTTTATTAGAAATACAGTGTGGATCTATACTCAAATAGTTTCCTAAAGGTTCCATGAAATTATGAAATTATTCATATTTTTTCCATTTTAAAAAAATCAAAATCCCTTTTTAATTAAAATGATAAATAAGTGTGATTTTTTTCCTGGATCTTTACCAAACTCAAATAACTTCCACAAAGTGTCATAAAAATTATGAAATTGTTCATTCATACATGGAAAGTATATGTAAAAAAAACTCAGTTTTGAGTATTTAACAGTGAAATCCCTTTATACAATAATATATATCATATATATCAATATATGTGTGTTATAAAAACATAAAGCTCCGCCTACCTTCTTGTGGTCCAATCAAATGTGGCGATTTGATTTAAATCCTTATTGTAACTGTACCTGATTTCACTGGGAAATTTCTTTAAAGACCAGTCTAATATTTAATATAAAACATTCCATGTTATAATTTATGACACCTTTTATAAAACTGCAGCTCCTACAATTTGAAAATTGCAATTTTCTGTTCAGTGCTTATTCATTCATCCAAAATAAATATGTTTACCATTCACAGTTGCATTTAATTAACGAGGGAATACATTAAAATTCCTCATTTCCCCCAAAAAGTGCAAAAGCATAGACCAGTAACAAATACAACTATGGTTGTTAAACTAATGTAATAACCTCATCAACAAATCAACAGGAGTTTTTTCCCTCAGTAACAATTCTTTCCCTCAAAAGAAATGTGTAACTCACAGTAGAGGATTTCGGCGGTTTTGCATATTTACAGAGTTTCTGTGGCTTAGGTCACCTCATTCTAGAAAAGGAACAGCTCGGTTCTCGTTTCCTAGGAGATTCGTCAGTGGAGTGCTTTCATTCTTAAATAAAATCACCACAACGCCTTTCGAGAAGCTTTTCAAAAAGCAGCTGGATTTTAGCACTAATACTGAAGGCACATGTTTTAAAACTAAAGCTCATCAGGGTAACAGAAGGAGATTTTGTTCTCCCTGTCTGACATATTTCAAGATTCACCAGCTTCACCTTTTTTCCCCCATCGTCTTGCATTAATTAGCAAATAAATAACTTTTGTAGGTACAGCAACAGTCCGTAGAGAAATTAGTGCAGCAGATAACCAACAATTGTGCATTTTGAGGCGAAAGTGTGACATTCTCCTCTTATAGCCAAAGGCATTCCAAAAAGAAGCCAATTTTTAAATTGGCCATCAGGAACAGTGTTCTTATGATTAATGTGTATAATATGATATTTTAGACGTATTTAACATTTTGTGGTAAATGTCTTTAGGATATTTTAACATTTTTATTGAACATATTAATTCCGATAAGATAGATATTAGCTCTATTCAAATATTATGCTTGCTCCACATCCAATTCTTTTGAGAATGCTTTTGGGTACACGTGTATCCAATTTCATGCTTTAACCACAAAATGCACATTTGCTTTACGTGTAGGAGCTATGCTGCCGGACTAAATACCTCAACATCAGATAATAAATGCTTCCTCAGTGCTTGCGCAAACACATTTCCACACAGTGCTGGAACATTTACAGTAATTGTGAACATTTTCAGACACGCATCCTGTTTCCACCTCACCAGAACATACAGTAACTTTTAAGACTTACAGGTGCTCTTTACCTCACACTAAACAACAATCTGTTGTTTAATGTGACGTAATGATTTCTGAGTTTGTTTGTTTTATAACCGTAGCTAACCTTTAATAAATTAAATGTCCACCCGGAACAGATCGGTGTTAATTCTAAACAGAGAGCTGAGTGGATTCAAGTCGACTGTTTGGCTTTTCCCTGATCCTCCACCTTTTTAATGGCTGCCTGGATCTTTGCTGCGTCTCCCAACAGCTGCCGAGGTTTCACAGGCCGGAGGTTCTCGTCCAGCTCGAGCAGCACTGGGACGCCTGTGGGCAAAGTCACGTTGGCTATATTTTCATCAGATATACCTGTTGAAAAGGGAAAATAGTAATATTAATCACTTCATGTAAAAAAATGCACATGATGTATTGAGCCATTTAATCATTTATCTTTAATATTGTCAGTGTCAATCAGTCAGTGTTAACCCTTAAATAGGCTGTTCTGAATAATATAATGCAGCAATCAATAGATGTGAAGGAGCCTGCAGCTCCTCAGAGTTCACCAGTGTGATAAAAGGTCACCGTGGACTTGATAGCGGCAGCTAAACGTAACATAAACTCACTGGCCTTTTTGTCAAAAGTTCAACCCTCCATTTCTGGCACTGAAACATATGTCATTTCCAATTCTAGAATGTCAGGAACAGCAGCCTGTACAGTGAATGCATGAGGCCCCACAAAGAGGAAAAAAAAGCTGAGCAGGCGCTGCTCTATGACACAGTGATGTACCTTCCAGATGTTTCAGCAGGGCCCTGCAGCTGTTTCCATGGGCAGAGATCAGCACGGTCTTGCCTTTCTTGATCTCCGGCACCACGACTGCATCCCAGTACGGCAGCAGCCGGACCAGCACCTCCTTCAGGCTCTCAGCCCGCGGTAGCTTCTCCTTCGGCACGTCGCAGGTGTCGTACCTGCGGTCGTTGTAGATTTCCAGAAAGTAAGGGTGCGACTCGTCGATCGGCGGCGGCGTGACGTCATAGCTCCTCCTCCACAGCTTCACCTTCTCCTCGCCGTGCTGCAGGGCCATCTCCGCCCGGTTCAGGCCGATCAAGGCGCCGTAGTGGCGCTCGTTGAGCCTCCAGGACTTGACCACGGGGACCCACTCCTGGCCCATGGCCTCCAGCACTAGCCAGGCCGTGTGGGTGGAGCGGCTGAGGATGGAGGTGAACACCATGTCGAACTCGTAGCCCCGCTCCTTGAGGAGCCGGCCGCAGTCCTGGGCCTCCGTCACGCCGTTCTCGCTCAGCTTCTGGTCGACCCAGCTGCAGAAGCGGTTCTCCTTGTTCCAGGCCCCCTCCCCATGCCTCAGCAGAAAGAGCTTGTGGGTGGACATCCGCGGCGCCAGCAGCAGGAACCTGTTCAGGAGGCAGAAATTAACACGAGAAGATGAGTGTCAGCGAGGCAGTTGTGTGATAGCAGAAGTGGAAATGTCACATTCATTTGAATAGAAAAGAGCAGATCAACTACCCAGAGTAACACTGCGAAAGCTGAAATCATGAACAGGTGAATAACAGTAATAATAAGTCATTTAAAAGAAGAAGAAAATGGCTCAAGCGTCTTAATTCTGATTATTTAATTCATCTGCTTTCTTTACTTTTTTTATAATAGTAAACTGATGATTTTGGGGTTGTGGACTGTTCGTCTTGACAATAATAAAAAAAGACATTTTAGGTTGAATCTTCAGCTTTTGGATACAGAAAACGCCATTTTCCACCATTCTATGAACCAAACAACAAATTCTTTAAACGTTTAAATAATCTATAGATTAATTGACTATCTGAATTGTTGTTAGTTGCAGCCTAAACTCGGGTTGTGTACTTGAGTACTGTTTTGATATATTTGTACATTACTAGGTTATTTCCATTTTAAGATGAGTCAGAATTTCACTGCACTACATTTCAGATGGAACGTCCCTATAACAGCCTTTGAAACCTTAAATGAGTACAGAACATTTTTTATCAATTTAAAGAAATTTTAAATAAAATTTTCAAATTATTGGACATTAGGAAATAGTATAAACTTTACTCACTGCTTTACTCATTCTACTTTCTGTTAAAACTGCTGCTCAATGATTGTGCTGCTTTCAGTTTGCTGCTGTACTGTTGTACATATGTATTTTTAACAATTGTGTGGTTTTGAAACCTTTAAAAACTTCTAATTTAAGCCAAAACCACCAAAAACTTGAATCTGTGCCAACATAATGACAATAAAGAATTGTTAATTCTTGAAATATGCTCAAATACTTCAATTTATGACTATATTAAAAAAACAAATGTTATATTTAAATGTTTAAATAGTCAATAGTATAGTACTATGTTTATTATTATACAGAACATATTATTAAATACTACAGTATTATTAATCTAAACAAGGTATTTAAAAGTGGTTCCACATCAATAAAATATAGCATTAAAATGCTTTCATGTGTTTTTGTTAGTGAGAAAAACAAATATACTATAATAGCATGAATACTTCAAGTATGCATATTACTACTGTACTTTTACTTAAGGAGGTATTGCCTTCATGTAGCAGACTCCATGAAGCCAGCCAGCTAAAGGTTAAAGGTTATGTGAAGCATGAAGGGTTGTGAAGACACAGCTGCTGCAGTCTCCATGTACTGACGGTATTCATTATATTAAAAAAATATAAACACTGTTAGTTGCAGTAATTACTTTTAATATCTGCAGACGTTTCATTGAATGCAGCTCATAAGCCTTAAAATCTGCAGGATGGATGGCCGTGTTTCCATATAAATGACTACTGACCACTGATTAATACTGCAAATATGGCTGCTCAGTCCGATATAAAGAAGGTTTAGCAGATAGAAGAATACAACTGCATGACAGATTTTTCCTAAATAGGCATCAGAATACTGTGAAAATGTCGCCTTACCCTGTGGGGGGCTTAAATCCAGTTTGAACGCAGCTGCTTCGCTGCAGCCCTGTTAACGGTTGCTGTTGACAGTGGTCAATATGTGTGGTGCGTTCCAGTGCTACAGGGAAAACGTATTCTCCAAATTTGCAATCAGAAATTTCGGCAGACACACCCCCCCGAGACAGAGATTTTCGGAAAATTCTGAGCGTGTTTCTTCGGTGTTTATGTGGGCAGAAAGAGAGTGAGAGCGGAAAATGCGTCGCTATCGTGGCGAGCGTTTTATATACGTTGTACGTTGAACGTCGTCAGCTCGGGTGTAGCGTCATTTACAACTCCGGCTTCCGAGGTGACTGGAACGCATCATCAAGTCGCGAGTCCGCGGACGTCGATTACTGACGTTCCTGTCGTCCAATCGGAGTGGAGGATCCCACATGTGGGCGTAACCTTTGGTGGGCCGTTATGCCTTTATTGGGATAGGTAGCAACGGTCACCGTAGACGAAGAAGGCGGGAACAGCAGAGCAGGAAGTTCAGGAACTGATGGATCACAGTACCGTTGTTTTCTGAAGTAATTAAGTACATTTTAAAGTTAAGTTTACTTTACTTGAGTATTTCTATATGACGCTTTGTTATACTTTCACTGCACTACAGTCAAAATATGAGATAAAAGACAAAATAATAAGATAAAAAATGCGTAAATATAAGATTGAAATAGGCAAAATTATGAGATAAAGTACGTAGATATGAGAAAAATGGCAAACAAATGATAAAATGAAAAATGAGACAGATATTAAATTTCTGAGATTAAAATTCTGACAAAATAACAGAAATATGAGATAAAAAGTTTAAAATATGGGGTAAAAAATACATAAATATGACATAAAAAGCCAAGATATGAGATGAAAAAGATGAAAATATGAGATAAAAACACAGAAATATTAGATAAAAGACAAAAAAATATGACATAAAATGACAAACAATAAGATTTTAGAACAATATTAACAATATTCCATTATAAAGAAAAAGGACCATTCCTTTAACTAATCAATTACACTTTACACATTTTTTGTTTTACACATAAACACAAGTACACACAAAATGCAAGAACACACAACAATATCATTGTGTTTTATTGTTCATTTTAAGACAAAAGACTGTGATTCAAAAGGTGATTTTCATAGGCAGTATGAACATTTAGAAAAATATATTGTACAAATACATATTCATAAATGTTGACTGTGTTCATGAATTCATACGGATCCTAAAAACTACACAAAAGCAAGCTCTAATGTATAAAATACTCTTGTTTTCCATCTTTTCTATGTTAAAACTATAATTCTTGAGGAATATCAGTGTGATGATGTATTCATCTTTACCAGTTAAAACAGGAACGGTTCCAGAATTTTTCACTGATTAAATAATTTCTTATATATTAATTTTTTGGTTTTCTTAAAAGTCACACGATTGGGTTCAGGAAGACATTGACCAAAACTCTGCTACTGGCCGGCATTAAACAGCTTCTTCCTGCCCTCCATACCAGACATGGCGTCCACGTTCTTACGCCAGTCAGTCACTTCCTCCTTCTGTGGGGGAAAAATGGTAAAACCTTGTCATCCATTTCTTAAAACACAAGTACTTTTAGTCATTTGGTGTATTATTTTAAAACAAATCTTAAATACTTTGAATCTTATTTCTAGTTCCTTTAACCTCCTAACAGCCTTTTTACCTATGAAAAGTTTATAACAGAATAACTACTAATACTTCATCATGATGTAATTTGTGAAAATTAGCTTATTTACTATATAAAACTTAATATTACAACCATGACAATTACTACATACATTCATCATAATATCAACTACCTTGTGTACAAAAAGAGTGGAATAAACTTCATGTATTTTTTTAGTTTCTTGTGTCACATGCATAACAGATCCAGTAGTAGAACAGGTACCAGGACTCGCACCAGGATTTCATTTAGTATTTGTCTGAATCTACTTTAATTATCCCTCCATGTGTTGTCTATGTGTATGATGCATGCTTAATAAATCTATATGTGATTATCTTTAGCATTATGATAATGCATATAGGCTGCTACTGCTAGTTTTCACAATGCTTATTTGATGTTGTCCAATGTTCTTTTCCCAAAGTTGAAATAAAACTGCATTCTTTACCAGTAATGAAAAGGAAAAAGTTCTAATCAAACCTACAATACCTTTACAGTAAAATCTAGTACTTCGGTACACCAGCTCATTCTGAGTTACCTTCTCCTCCTCTTTCTTCACAGTCTTCAGGTTGGCCTTGAAGTCCACAGACTCTTTGACCTTAGACCCCAGCAGAGCGCCCAGCATAGCGTCGGCCGACACCCTCACTCTCCTCAGGTTTGGTCTCTTCATTTTTCCCTTCAACTCCACGATCTTCTGAGTCAGGTCCTGCAGCTTTTAGTAGAGGAGTTGAGGGACATTTTACTTCAAGTTAAAGGAAATTTCTCTATATAATAACTAATACTCAAGCATTTGATCTCGCTTATGTGTAATATGTTTCTGGTTAATGAATAGGACAACAGTTGAAATCATTTCTTGACTTTAGGTTCATTCTTGCATTAGATTTCTGTCCTTTATTCTTTTAATGGTATGATGTAAGTTTCCGTGATGCTTGTAAATGTTGTGTACCGAAAGACCTTTGAAGAAAAAATCATGAATAAAATTGAAATCACAAAATACGTGCCGGAAAAATCACAATCCGATGTGAATACAACTTACCTCCATGTCGTGTTTGGACGCTTTTAAATTAAGGTCGTACCGTTCCTCATCAGCAACGTCAATTTTCTGGTGTAGCTCTCTGCAAAGATTCTGTGGACCACAAACTTTAGTGTATGAGATTAGCATTAAAATATAAATTGTTGGAGCTTTTAATAGAAACGTATTGATGTACCCTCACATGACAGAGTTGATAGAGGTGTTCAGCATAAAACACAGCTATTAAAAACTCCTTTCTGTGCATTAAAACATGGTGATTTTACCTGTAGCTCTTGTGTAGACAGGCTTGATAACTGTAGCTGTGGGACTCTCTCAGAAAGAATCCTATCTCGCTCAGCTTGTTTTTCTAGCTTGTCGTTTTCCAGCATGACCATGGCCTTTTTTAACAGTTTGGTCTGGTTCATAAAACACATCGTATAAGAATTACGCATCAATTACACAACATGCTGTGAGTTTTACAACATTCAGAGAAGGTAAATTCCTCCATCGCAGTAAAAACACACAGTTGCACATTAAATACCTTTAGGAACAGTCTGCGAGATGCCGAGATTTTTGGCTTTGCTTTCTGGAAAAGAAGATAATAAGTGTTTATATTTCATTCAGATTTCTGGCAAAGAAAAGTACACGACTTATGTAGGTTTATGTCAAATTTAGATGATTCTTATTTGTATTATTTGTATTCTCCATTAATAAAATTGTTTTATAGAGCAGCAGTAATAACAATAATATTGTTATTTAGATTATAAAGTTAATTACCTGCGTATTTGTGTGGTTAAAGTGCTACCTAATCTTTTAAATTGAGTTTAGAGTTTTTATTTCCACAACCAATATAAGGAACTGATGACTCAAAATAAATGTATTTCTCACTTTTCTTTCTTTTTCTTTAATTCTAAATTGTAACGTCACAGTTTGTGCTTTTAAGAATCAAAAACCATCTCAATATAGTTGTATCTTCTCTCGAGCTTGAACAGGTTGTTTTGTGTTGTTTCATTAATGTTAATGAGCCTCTTCTCGATTAGTGGGTGGAGACTGTGACATCACAACTTCTCAAAAGTCCTGACAGCTTATTTTTAAGGAACAGTCTCTGAAAATTGTCTGCATTTCTTTGTGGATTGAGCTTTTTACAGTAGCGGAAAAAGTACTCAGATATAATGTGCTCAAATAAAGGGAAATAAAAAAATAGTGAAGAGTAAATTAAAGTAAGTACCTCAAAATTGTATCTAGGTACAATACGTGAGTAAATGTACTTAGTTACTTTCCACTGTGTTTTAAACAGAGTAGAGATTATTCATAGAAGACTTTGACTTTCCTTTAAATAACACAATATATTAAAATATATGTTTCCAAAATATCAGACATTAATTTGAAGCTTTATTTGACAATAGAATCAACTCACCGGTCTGTTCGTGTAGGAAGAAAATTTCCGTATTTCATGAGGAGAAAGAAAACGTGTAGTTTATTACATTTTTGGTATTTCAGACACTACATTTAAGTTCTGGTGTGAGGGAAAATTACTGAGACTTACGCTTCAGACATGGCTGCAGTTCTCTGTGTCTCCACTGGTCAAATCTGTCAGTGGACAAGAAAAAAAAAAAAAAAAAAAGAATTATAGATCCACAGGAGCCAAAAATAAAGTTTGAACCCTCATGATTCAGAAGAATCATTTCTAATAATTATTGAAGCATGAAAGATTTTTCTGCTTCATTCAATTAGTCTAAGAAGCATTCATTGAAAATATAATATTCTATTAGTTTGCTAATTTTAATTTGCATACACCCCCTTACATGTTTATTTCACACTAATACTGTCTGACAGTGATATTAAAGGATACAAAGGGTCAACATATCCAATTTGGAACATATCCAGGTGAATTCTCCTAAGAAAACCATGATCTGTAAAACCTAATTCAACTAAATATTGATTAAAATGGTAGTTATTGAGCTAAAGATAATACTTTTAAACTTCAGATGGTTAACATTAAAGACTGGAACATTAAAGCAGTTCCTTACAGTTGAACATAACAGGTGTGTTAAGGTCAAACTAAGGACTAAAAAGTTCTCCAACAATAGTTATAGATGCATGACAAGTATTGAGCTGATATGCATGTAAGTCATTGTACTTTAAGTTTTATAAATGTAGTTAAATAATAATTTATAGACATTGAAAATAGGGTGAAAAGTAAAACACAAATCAAATGCACTTGTGTTATTTTTAACTTCCGCTTGGTCTTGATCTGTTTAAGATCAGAGGACATCAGCTGTTCTCAAAACTGATAAGAAAAGAAAATTTTTCTCCTTGAATCACAAGAAAAAATATTTTCTTTTAAAAAGTAAGACAACAAAGTCATAAGTGACATTAACATCACTGCTGGAAACTGAAATAAAATAAAATTCAAAGTATCCTTATAGTGTGTCTCAAGATTATTGTAAAGTACACACTCTTACTCTTAATTCTATGTTTATTATTATTTTTTTCAAAATAAAACAGCCTTACCTTTTGCTGTAGGTGACAAATACACAGGAGCGCCTTTTCCTGAGGTCCTGAGACGAGAAGAAAGACGGCAGATATATAGATTCCAGAGCTCATGTGAGTGGCTCACTAAAATAGACCCTCTGTCCTCACCATTCTTGCACCGCGTTTCTCACATCTCGTGAATATGTGGTGTGAAAGTTCCTGCTACAAGTGTCCACCTGTGACGTTTTCTTAGCACCTGCGTCTCCTTGGAGACGACACTGAGGTCCGTAGGAGATTCAATATAATATCATGATTTAATAATATCATGAGTGGAAGTAGAGTTGATGTTTGCACACAATGCAAGATCATTAGATAACATAGTGAAGAAAAGAACAGGGTCAGAGTTGGTTTCTTTTTATTGGGAGAACAAAGTTTCAATAAAGTACACAAACCAAATTTCAATAAAACATTCTAAATGCATCTGGTGGAACTTAACTCAAAAACTGTATTTCAGGACTGCAACTATTCTGATAGTTGATTATTTAAATGCTTAATCGATTAGTTCTTTGTTTCATAAAATGGTGTAAAATGTCAATCACTGTTGTTCCTTTTTTATCCAGAACGACAAAAAAACAGGAAATAATCTGTTTTCAGGAATTTGAACAATTGATAAATTAGTTGGTAATTTAATGTAATAGTTGAAAACTCACTGATTAATTGAGTAATCGATGCAGCTCTACTTAGGGTTAACTTGTTGATAATTGATTTTCATTTTATAATATACATGTTCCTTAACAGTAAAAGTGATCTAAAAGTTAGTAATTTGGGCATTTTCTTTTTAAAAAACAACTCAAATCCATTAATCGACAGCCCCACTGTACCTAAATACAATTTTGAGGTATTATTTTGAGGTACTTTTCTTGAGTACTTCCATGTGATGACCTTTTATACTTCACTCCACTACATTTGATTCAGTGGATAATATAACACATTTTTGAAACACAACACATACTTAAAGATGAAACCAGTGGTTTAACCTTCCAGTCCTTGATGTCTTACAAACAACAGTCGGCTCACATTTCACACGCCTATGACACCAAGGTTGGGAAACACTGGATTAAAAAAACTAGCCATATATAAAGTAGTTAAACTAGTGGACTGTATATAAAGTAGTTAACTAGTTTACTGTATATAAAGTCCTTAAACTAGTGAACTGTATATAAAGTAGTTAACTAGTTAACTGTGTATAAAGTCCTTAAACTAGTACCTGTGTATAAAGTCCCTAAACTAGTTAACTGTATATAAAGTCCTTAAACTAGTTTACTGTATATAAAGTCCTTAAACTAGTTAACTGTGTATAAAGTCCTTAAACTAGTTTACTGTATATAAAGTCCTTAAACTATTTAACTGTGTATAAAGTCCTTAAACTAGTTTACTGTATATAAAGTCCTTAAACTATTTAACTGTGTATAAAGTCCTTAAACTAGTTTACTGTATATAAAGTCCTTAAACTAGTTAACTGTATATAAAGTCCTTAAACTAGTTAACTGTGTATAAAGTCCTTAAACTAGTTTACTGTATATAAAGTCCTTAAACTAGTTAACTGTGTATAAAGTCCTTAAACTAGTTTACTGTATATAAAGTCCTTAAACTAGTTAACTGTGTATAAAGTCCTTAAACTAGTTTACTGTATATAAATTAGTTAAACTAGTTTACTGTATATAAAGTCCTTAAACTAGTTTACTGTATATAAAGTCCTTAAACTAGTTAACTGTGTATAAAGTCCTTAAACTAGTTTACTGTATATAAAGTCCTTAAACTAGTTAACTGTGTATAAAGTCCTTAAACTAGTTTACTGTATATAAAGTAGTTAAACTAGTTTACTCTGTATAAAGTAGTTAAACTAGCTCCTGCAGCTGCAACAGCAACATGATGCTAAACACAGATGCTGCATATTATTCATCCAATGATTCGTATACTGAGTAATAGTCTTTAAATTATTACTTTAGATTTCACTGCTAATATGTTTGTATATTTACTGTTGTTTCATGCAGGTGTTTTACTCTTTTTCACATTGCTGTAATGGTACTGTTTAGCAAAGCATCTTAATACGTCTTCCACCACTGTTCATATATATTCATAGACAGTTAAATTTAAATGTCTGTCACACTAGATGAAATTTAACCACAGCAGATAATGAAGTGACTCTTGTGGTTATTTTACGAGGGACAAACAATGTGGGTTCACAGTGAAGTGAAGGTTTTAATTTAAAGGTTTCACTGCCATCATCAGGAGAACAAAAGCACTGCATCACTGCATGGCTGGGCCATTTAAACATGGATATAAATACATTTCAAGCTAATCTGCAATTATTTAAAAATTTAAATCAATCATTAATTACTTAATTATGAAATATGTCTTTTTTACTTTAAACTAACTAAAAGACAGAGGCAAAATTTTAAGAATTTTCTTTATTAACACAATAAAAAGTAATGAGATTACCCAATTAAATTACCCATAAAATAGATAGACTGGTACTAATTATTTGAAAAATTGAGTATAGCTGAGAATTCTATAAATTTAATTCTGTCTCTTTAATTAATTGAAATTATTATTATTTTAATTTCGATTTTTTCCTTCAATTGCGATGTTGTTTAGTTTTGTTTTTCTCTTCAACACTTTTATTGAAAATATTTGATTAAAATAATAGAGAATTTGGCCATTTTTCTTTTAAAAGTGACTCCAATCTATTTTGTAAATAATTGAAAATTATTGTACTAGACATCCAATCAATAAATTGACTAATTGTTACAGCTCTAGACGTAAAAAAATTATTGTTCAGAATCCATCACAAGATTTTTTAAACAATTTAAATGATCAGTGGTGGAAAGTAACTAATCATGTATATAGTGATTAAAATAGGTCATATATTATACTATAAAACACAGTCTGCATAATACTGTAAGTACTTTATACCTTAAGCACATGTTGCTGATAATACTTCGGTACTTTTACTTAAGTAACACATTCAATAAAGCACTTTTACTTGTTATAAAGTACTTTATTCCTTTTTTAAGGATCTGTTAGGCATCGAACAGCTTCTTCCTGCCTTCCATACCAGACATGGCCTCCACGTTCTTACGCCAGTCAGTCACCTCCTCTTTCTGTTGAAAAATAACATAAACAACCAGTCAAGAAAAAATACACCAAAATATTTATCATGACACTGCTAATATAAATGCATAAGTATTTTTTTCGGGGGGGGAAACACTAAAAAGTTTGTGAAATGCAGAAAATATTCTATTTCTGTATTTGTGTGTCAGATCAGTTTTTGAACATTATAGTGTGACTTTAGCCAAATTTAAACCTTGATTAAACTGTCCTTCCATTCCATAGAGCAAACTCAAAACTTTTTTTTTTTAACTCATCCCTAACATCCAGTTTTGATGCCTGTGATACCTGAGATGTGGCAAATTACCAATGAAGTGATGACACATGTTTAATTGACTCAAGACCCTGGAACTTCCTATGCACAGAACTTTATATGCAGTTGGAATTAAAGTATTAAAGGCTTTGACGGTGGGTGACTGTGGACATATAAATAATGTTGTGTGTCACAACATTGAAGAATAATTATCACAATTTTCACATTCTAGTGTGACTTTGGCAACTTTAAGCCTATGGCTGTTATCAGGTGTATTTCATGTAAATGTCCATCAATTTGCAATTTCCCCTTCTATAAGTTTTGAAATTTAAACTGAATGAATATATAACATTATATCCTAAACCTTTATAGCTCACCAGTAGAAATGGATTCAAGAATAATGTTTAGAGCTTCTTCTTGTTTCTTGAAGCAGCCGCCATCATGAAAGCTTGTTAAAAATTATTTCATCAAAAATGAAATGTCCTAAGTAAAATGTCCATTGTCCTAAAGGGCATAAAGGGTCTGATCCTATAAATTAAGGATTAAGATGAATTTACCAGGTGTGGCAGCATAAAACTTGCATTTACCTTCTCCTCCTCCTTCTTAACTGTCTTGAGGTTGGCCTTGAAGTCGATGGATTCCTTCTTGGCGCCGAGCAGAACGCTCAGCATGGCCTCAGCAGAGATCCTCACTCTCTTCAGGTTCGGCTTCTTAAACTTACTCTGAATCTCGATAATCTTCCCTTTCATGTTGTCAATCTGGACGAGGAATCATGTGACAGAAAGAACTGATATTCTCAACTCAAATATTGATTACACGAACAAAAAAATGTAAAGATAAATAAATGAATATAGTATTTCATCAATATTTCAATGGTAATAAACCCAATGTTTTCTAACCAATAAATATCTGTATCAGTATTACTGAAGTTTGCCATTGATTGGGAAAAAAATTACAAGAGGCATTCAAAAAAGTTTGAGGTTAAAGTAAAAACTATGTGGGGAATAAAGTTGACTTCTATCGTGTGACACTCTATGCCTTGTTAAGTTGTTAAAAGCTTCAGTTTGCATGAATGAGGAAAGCTTGTCTAAGTGTGCATGGTTTCTACCTCTAAACAGTTCTGAAGGTTATCTAATAATAATGTGAATCTTCTTACTGACCCTGAAATAGAGTTTTACTACTTGATCTACACAAGGCATTTTGTAGAAGCTTTAATCTTGACTTTAATCAAGTTATTTCTCCACATTTAGACTTTGACTTAGACTTTTCGCCAATACTACAAAATAACTGCAGATATATATGATTGGTTCCATAACTCATCTATAAAAATGCTGTGAAGTGATCAGATTTAGCTTGTTTCAAAACTCAGTGGTGGACAGTGTTAAACTTTTATATTTATATTGTATATTTGGAAGCAATATTGTGTCCTATAACAAATTCTTCCACTAATCTATTCACGTTTATAAGTTTCCATTAACCTTGTCAACCTGTTATTAGATTGTTGCTTCATGTGTAGTTTTTAATATTTCTTGTAATTCTCACTGCAGCCACTTGGTGGCAGCATTTGTTTTTTTATCTTCTTTGAGTTGCCTTTTCCTTGACAGTTGGGACATTTACATGCAGTTGTTTTTGAAACTAAAACATCTTAACATACATCTTAATGTCTCGATATTCTTACCTCCATGTCGTTTTTAGACACCTTGAGGCCGACATCATATCTCTCTTCATCCGCGATGTCAATTTTCTGGTTCAACTCTTTGCATAGATTCTGTAGAAAAGTAAAACGCCCTCTTGTGGTGTAAGGAGAAGGATGAACTCCACATGAATCCAAGGATGTGCATGGAAGTGAATTAGAGAGTGAATTAGATAAAAACCTGCAGCTCTTGTGTCGACAGACCGGACAGATTTAGAGGAGGAACCCTCTCCGACAGAGTGGATTCTTTTTCTTTTTTCTTCTGCTCCGTCTCATTCTCCAACATCTGACCTGCAATGGCCAACAGGCGAATCTGAGGAAAACACCAGAAAATAGATGAAAAACACGTATTGTTTAACTGTTTGTGGTCTACAATGTGAAAAATTCTTATTTTTTCACTTTACAGATTTTTCCTGTTTCTCAAAAAATACAGAAAAAAATCATTTTATATGATGCTGTAAAAGGACATTTATGCTAAAACAGTAAAAATTGATCAGGTTATTCACATACACACAAATGCTGATTATTTGTGGGGTTTTTTAAATGATTTTTTTTACCAAAGATGCCAGTGAAATATGTAAAAATAATAATAATAAAATAAAATATGCCCACAAAAAACAGTAAACTGAAAAATAAATGCAGAAAAATAAAATTAATAACTTTACATCTCTAATGTATAATTTTGATACAATAAATATATAAGATTTTACATTAAATGATGTGATGCATATTAATATATATATGTTATATATTCATATATAAATATATACCAGTACATTTTTAGCCTGATTATTTGTATTATATATATCTATATGTACATTTTTAGAGAAAAACCATGAGTTATAGATGATAACAACAGTATGTGATTTTATGGAAATTACCTTATTTACCATTAATAGGCCAAAACATTTCAGTAAAATTAAATCTGTAAACTGTATTTTAGCTATAGAAAATTATTGTATTTTTATGAGTTGAATATTTTCTTACTGGTATGTTAACTGTCAGAATTCTGCCTTTAAAAAAAAAAATAATAATTTTTTTTACAGTGTTTAGAGCCATTAGAATGAAAAGAATCTGGCAAAAGTTAATATTAGTATCACAATTTTAAATAACTTATGATAAAATGTGATTTTGAAATGATTTTTTTTTTTTAAACCATTTAAATAGAACGAATATAAAAGTATGCAAGGTTACATATTTAGTCCTAGTCTTCATAATAACTAGAGGAAAAAATACTTACCTTCAACCCCAGTCTGCGAGAGGAGGAGATCTTTGATTTCCTCTACAAAATAAAATCAACATTTATTATATTTTGGATCACATTACATTTTCAAACAGGATTTGACATAGAACAGAATACAAAAAGTACTCACTGGTCTTTTGGAGCATCAACAAGACAGGAAAAACACATGTAATCATCAATTTAGTTGAAAATCTGTACTATATACTTTGATGAATTCCAAACCAAGAGTGATAATACTCACGCGTCAGCCATTGTTGTCTCCCACACTAGAGTTATCAAAAATAAAACAAAAATATGAGTATTATAGCACCACACCACAGACTTAGTTAACTTTAGGAGCAGCTCGGTTTAGCTGGTTGCTGAAGGATTGATGATCGTTCTGCCTCCCTGTAGCGACGTATTTCACCCCCCTCCAGCCTTTCACTGCCCCATTAAAGCTGCCCTCAACATTATTTATTGTCTTGGTCACACAATTGTTCCCTGGGTGCAGTAAAGATGATATCAAACAATGTTTAGATCCCTGAATAAAATATTATATAGGTCACAGAAGTAATTCTGTGCTAATTCACCTTTTTTTTTACATAGATGTTTTGTTACATGCCAGCCAATAAAGATATAAATACAATAATATTTCTATTTTTTCATGGTATAACCACAACTTGAACCATATATCACAACTGATATTTAATATATTTAACTGATTATTAAATAATAATTAAAAAGTGCATGAAGTTTCAGCTTTCTAAAAGAGCACAATTACAGTGAAACACCTCGAAGATAACGCTGAGTCAGGATGTGTTAACATAGCTGACGAGAGTCTCCGCATAGGTGACAAAAAAGGTGAATAGCCACTTAATCCGCAGGCATGTAAACTGACACTGTTCAACATGCAGTTAATGTTTTATCGCAGGAACAAATCAATAAAAGAACAGGACGAGCAGTGACAAGACGCTGCTCTTTAACATTTTAAGATTTTACACATTCAAACTTTGAAAAGTCTGCAGTTTTTAACACGCGTGTGGACACGCGTGTGAAAACGATCAACTCTTTGACGTACCTTGATGAGCCTGGACGTCTTCTTCAGGAAAACTACAAAAAGGCGTGTGTGTGTGTGTGTGTGAGGGAGGAAGCCGCGACTTTCTGAGACACGTTGGAAGGAAAAAATCAGATATATAGTGTCTGCGCCAAATGTGAATGGCTCACTAAAATAGACTTGAGTCTGAGGCAATGCTTCTGTCTCTCAGTGGCAGTGACATTTGCTGTTGCACATAGCATCACTGCAATATTCATAGAGGAAAGGGGGCTAATAAAACCTCATTTATGGTCACAAATTGCATCTTAGTTTTGTTTTACCCGACACCTGTCGGCATAGGTGACAGTGATGGTTTAAAGAGGTGACGGCACATTACCGGGTCAGAGATTTGCCTCGGGGTCAAAAAAATTGGATTTGAATAGAAGGAAGAAATCAAACTAGAGTGTCAGTAACTTATTCTGCACCTTTATTTATAGAATAAACTGGACCCGTCCAAGTGTGGATCTGGACGACCTCAAGATGTCCATCTATAGGCATTCAACACTGTTTTTAAGGCCTATTCTCTTATCAAATTATGTAGAGGTGTTTTTTTATAAAAAGTAATACCGGTAATAATACATTTTTCTATGTATATTTTTTAAAAACTAAAAAATAATTATTAAAAACCTTAGTAATAATTAATTATTAATGTATTATTATATTTAGCTACAGAAATCAATATATAGCAGTCAATTTTCTTAATTTTAAACTTGGTTAGTTGTATTATGGTGTATGTACATTTTTATAATACAAATATTGGTTTTATAGATGGGGAAAATATTTATCATGAAATAGCCACAATATTTCAGTCAAATTAAAGAAATAAATTATATTTTAGCTGTACAGAACTCAATACATAACACTATATTTCCTTAACTTTATATTTTTGTAGAAAGAATATTGGTTTTATAGATGGAAATAAGCCTAATTATTATTTAAAAAGCCATAGGATTTCAGGTAAATTAAAGCTATAAACTCTATTTTAGCCACAGAAAGTAATATATGACTGTACATTTCAATAATTTTTAGCCTGATTATTTGTATTGTTGTGTATGCATATTCTTATAGAGTCATGTGTAGTTTATATGGTCTACAAATAGAAATACTTTTACAATTAAAAAGCCAGATGATTTCAATAACGTTAAAGCTATAAATTACATTTTAGCTACATATATCAATATATAACATTACATTTCTCTTGTTTTAAACTTGATTATTTCTATTATAGTTTCTTTCATTTCATAGATTGAAATAATTATTTATTCTTAGAAAGCCACAAGAATTCAGTAAAATCCATACTGTTCACAAAAGGATGCAATTTGTTGTAATGAATCATACGTCACTGTTTGTGCAATATGTGCGTGATGGAAGACTCGTTCCATGATAAGGCCTCATGGAGGTAGGAATAAAGGCAGAGGTTACTCAGGTTTTATTTAGCGGAGCGGAGCAACAAGGACAGGTGCTGGTCAGGAAACCGAGCCAGATGCAGCTCGACCTGCGTCACTGTTGTAACACCGAGTCAAACGGTCACTCGAGCAAAGGGACTGTGGCTCACAGCCCCAACAAAGGAAAGGTGGGACACCAGCGGCCAAACTGGAACAGGCGAGAACAGGCCGGGGGTCAAGTTCTTGGACTGAGGTGGCTCAAATACTCAGCTACTTGACTAACGTGCAAGAGATACTGTTGTCAAAGAAATGCTCCTGAATTAAAAATGTTATTTAAATGAAAGTACAAAACTTTTATAAGAATGCACATATGAAATGTATGTAAATACTAATGGATTACTACTACTAGACTGTTTTATATTATTTTAGTAAATAAGTATACGTGCACAGCAGTTATTTTACATTGGAAAGAACTAAAATATGCTCACAAAAAACAGTAAGCTCAAAATAGACATTTGCGGAAAAATAATTTTAAAAAGTCAATAACTGTATATGTCTAATGTAAAATATAGTAGTAATATAATTTTATTATAATAGATGTATAAAGGTTTACATAAAATATGTGACTTAACTCAATATAGAACAGTACATTTCCATAGTTTTGATTAAAGGTCTGATTATTTGTATTATTTTGTATGTACATTTTTATAGAAAAAATATTAATTTAAAAGTTGTAAATATCTCTATTTATTATTAAAAAGACAGTAAAATAAAGCCAATTATTATTATATAATATTAGTATCAGAAACTGATCTGACTGACTATAATTAGGATTTTTTTAAATCATTTAAATTCAAGAAAAAAATAACCAAAACTAACCAAATAAATCATTTCTGAGTAATGTAGTGATGAAGTTAAAAAATTAAATGTTATAATATTCAATTATATTTAGCAGTTTTGGTGGAGGCTAGCATGATGATTATTATACCCAATGTGAGTTTGTGGCAATATTATAATTTTATTTATTGGGAAATGTGCAGATATTTGTAGTTAATTTCAAGTATAACAGAGAAGCCTGGAAAAGCCTGAAATCTGTGTGATTTATTCATGAATTATAGGTAGACAACAAGGTCAACTGGATGATCTGCTAAGGTGAAAACACTTGTTTACAACACAGTGTTGATTATTGCTGCTAATTGCGATTATATTTAGCAGTATTTGTAGTAGTCCGCATTGCTGCTTCCTTTTAGATGCAGAGTTTATTGCAGCCCTGAACCCCCGACCTCTTATTTTTGGATGTTCACAGTTGTCTTTAAGTGAATGTTATTAACAACGTTGTTCTCAGCTGCTTCTGGTGACGGCTGCCAAGTCCTGGATGGACCACGGACACCTGGCTGCTGGGCCACAGCCCAGCGCAGCGTAAGATGCTTTAAAAGCAGAGCTTGTTTTCTTTATTATAGTCACTTAAACCTTCACCTTCTCCAGGAATCTCAGGAACATCAAGAAACACATTTCACCATGTTACGATCTGTTTATTTTAACCACTGCAGTATAGTTACTCTGTGAATATTTTCCCTTTTTGAAAAGAGAGATAGATCAGAAACGTTGCGAACTTTACTTTTAAGCATTTTTATTTTAATATGGATCAACTCCAATAATTCTAAATGACCTTAAACTTGAAACACTGCAGCCCAAATAATCTTCAATTTAAGTCACCTTTCTAGTAAATACACAAGTTATTAGCAACATGAATACCTAGAAATAAAACATAAAGTTTAAGTAAATCAACCATGAAAAAATAGTAGGATATTACCTAGTAAGTAGCTGGTTATCAAATGACTCTCTATACATGTTAGGAGAATACTTGAAAGCATTTATTTTACAGTTCTGGTATATGTTGAGTACACAAATACAACAATGAGAACAGGCTTTAATAGTCATTAAAACATTGCATAAGCACTGATTAATAACAGGATATCTACATAATAACCATATTCTACCATCTAGTTTTCCAGTAGGTTTCCATGTATGTACTCACTAGGTCATTATTTACTATCCTTTTCTTTAGATAAGTTTGAGCTCAAAACGTCCTTGAACACAAATCTACTGTCCGGCATCAAATTTCTTCTTCCTGCCTTCCATACCAGACATGGCCTCCACGTTCTTACGCCAGTCGGTCACTTCCTCTTTCTGTTCGTGAGAAGAAAATACTTCCTATAAATATTTATTTTTTTTCTTTTTGAACAATAAGCCCCCAAATAATGACAGGGATTCCCTACGTGACATGTACTGAACAATCTTACTAATGGGAAATTTCAACCCATTTTACAATGTTAGATTTAATGTCCTATATTACATTTAACCTGTTATGATCATAATTCCTCAATAAACCGATGTAAAACTAGTTAGGTAAATATCATTGTGATATATACTGCACATCTTAAAGTAGTCTTAGAGTAGGAAAATCTTATGTAACATATATGTTTGAATAAGTATAATAAATAAAAAGGCAAAATATGTGCTACTAAGCAAAAATAACCTGCCAAGCTGATTCATTTCCAAATGAGAAATAAATTTCGCATAAACACCCAATCTGACTTACAAACTGTATGTCACGTGTGTGTGTGTGTGTGTGTGTGTATCCTCTTGTTCTTACCTTCTCCTCCTCTTTCTTCACAGTCTTCAGGTTGGCCTTGAAGTCCACCGACTCTCTGACCTTTGCCCCCAGCAGAGCGCCCAGCATGGCGTCGGCGGACAGCTTCACCTTCCTCAGAGCAGGTCGCTTCATCTTCCCCTTCAGCTCCACCATTTTCAGAGATAGATTTTCAATCTGTGGGAAACAATTTAAAAGTTGAGCCGAACACGATTGTCCACAATTTGTTTAAAATATCATCATCACAAATAAAAATCAAATGATAAATGGTAGTGAATGGTTATACAAATGAATTGAATTTCAACCTGAATTAAGTTACCTTATAAATAAAATAAATACATAAACAAATAAAACAATAGGGTCAATTAAATAGAAGTGATTATTTGTAAATTCATTTATTTTATTTCTTCATTATTTTCCCTTTTCATTCCCCACATTTGTATTTATTTCTCTTTCTCCTTCTCCATTTATTGACAGAAATGAACACAGAACTGATCAAATGCATTAAAACCTTATTCAAACTTTCTTTATAGGATTTTCTACACAGAACCATACAGTCACAGGCAATAATAGTATAAAAAAAGTAAAGAAAAAGTTTTGTCTTAGGGCATTACCTCGAATACCCCCAAAAACATAAATAATATAAATACATAATGAAAAGGGGAATTAAAAAATTAGGGGCAATTAGATCAAACATGAGATTATTTATTCATTGATGTATTTTATAATATGGTATGTTTAGTCATCTGTAAAAAGTTTAGGATGTTTGAACATTGAAAAATGAACACTAATCACTTATCCATAAACTGCAGACAGATTTAATATCACTTGTGTGTTAAATTAATTTTAAATTAGCGCAAACCTCCTTCTTATTCTTCACCACCTTGGATTCAATGTCGTATCGTTCTTCGTCCACAACGTCGATTTTACGGTGCAGCTCCTTGCACAGAGTCTGCAAACACACGTCAAATTCATCAAATCACAGAAAACCTAAGTTGATCTGATAATGATTATTGATTTAAGTTACAATTTTTAATTTAAAAATTATTTCTCATGCATTTATAATAACTACACAAGTGAATGAGTTGTGTTTATTACCATTAGCCGCCTGCTCTGTATTTAATAGTTGAATAAATGATTAATTAGTTAAATACCTGAAGCATAAAACATGGACAACAAAGGCATATGAAGATGCAGCTTTTTAATACACCAGAGAAGGTTCAACCACTACTGCAGCTGTGTTTGAGGAACTGTTCATCCAATCGACTTCACACTCCATACTGCACCTCCTCAGGTTCTTAGCAACATACCTGCCGAGTGTGAAGGTGATCGGATGACAGATTCTCCAGATATGTGAATACGTGTCATAGATGCGTTAATACAGAGATTCCTCCCTTCATGGTTAGATGCTGCTGCTACGGAGCCACCTGTCGGCCAAGTGGCACCAATATAGTGTAGCAGCTACACTGTAGCTGCACATGTCAAATAGGGCTACCAAATATTAAGGAGACATTATTTTTGTAATGTTAAATATTGCATAACTCACCAAAGTTCATACAAGCCTAATATTTGGGTCTTTGTGAAGCTTTGTACTGAATTCAAAGATATTTTAGAATTTTAGAACGAGAAAATTCATTGTTTTTTTACAGTTTGACAATCACATTCATCAGCAATATTGAAATGAAAGCCTTAGGTGCTGAAAGGATTGGTGTAGTACAACTACAGCACTAAATTATCATATTGCCAAGGCTCTGAATACTGTATATGGATGTTAATATGCCATAGGGCTGCATGACTATTTATATAGAGAAACCGGAAATAATCAGATTTGAGAAGCTGCAACGAGAGAATTTGGACATTTTCTTCCTAAAAATGACTTGAATCCATTAATAGATTATCAGAACAATTGGTGATTCATGTAAAAGTTGGCAACTAACAGATCAATCGACTAATCGTTGCAGCTCTACTTTCCTCTCAATTATAATTTTTTTACCATCTGGTTTCCTAGTAAAAATCTGGCAATAAGATCTAAATTAAAGGATTACCATAAAAAAATAAAGTGCCATTAAAAAGTGGTGAGTTTGAAGGAAAATGATCCGATTTTAGAAGCTGGAGCCAGAGAATTCTTGTAGTTAATTATCAAAATAGTCATAGTAATAGCGATTAATGTGATTAATAATGTAATCAATTAATTGACTAATCATTGCAGCTCTAGTCAGTTACAGAAAACCCTTTTAGGAAAATAAAGAAAGATGTAAAGTTTTTTTGTTATAGCGACCCCATCTATGTTAAAACAGTCTAATCCACGCTCCAAGTAAAATATATTATAGTATTTTCTCTGTATTCTGGATAAATGAGGCTGCAGATACCTGAATGTCCTGCGTGGACAGACCAGCCAGCTGAAGTGGGGGAGTTCTTTCCCTCAGAGTTGTCTCTCTCTCCTGATTCTTGGCCTCTTTCTCCTTCTCCAACATCACAGTCGCCGATTTCAGCAGTTTGGTCTGAAATTTGCAGTAAAGTCAGAACTATTTACTCGTTTTGCCAAGTCACGAGAAATGTCATGAAATTAAAAAAAAAAAGTGGTTAAAGAAAATACCTTAAGAGCCAGTCTGCGAGAGGCAGAGATCTTTGATTTTCTCTATGCAAATAAGCAGGAGACAAACATTTTATAAAGCAACAGCGAGACATTATTAATCACATATAGGTTTCCAAATAAAGATTCTTTAAATATGCGGTAATTATATGATGAACTTACTGATCTGCAGTGGACAATCAGACGTGGAAAAGGCAAAACAGTAAAAGTCAGTACTGACATAATAGATAGAATTACCAATTTATTAATATTAATTTAAAGGAAATCAAAACTTACGCGTCAGACATGTTTGGAAGCCTGTAAAGAATGAAATATTTTAAATTGAAATCAGAAAACATCCATCATCTATTGAGCGGTTCACTTACACAAAAGACTATCAGCTCATATACATTAACTGATATTTCCGACTCCTTTTTGGACTTTGGTCCACGTGGAGGATTCAAGTCATCCGGACCTCGGTATGGTGCCATACCAACAGTTAAGCCTTTAAATTAGCAGCACCACACGCTTCACATTGTTGGAATGATAGTCCATTAACTTCCATGGCAGCCAGTGCAGAAGTAAAAATCTGAATTAATGAATCCCATAAATATATCGCATCAGTCACAGTTTTGGAGGAGAAAGTGTTTTCACACTATGCGATAAATAAATAAATAAATTGGGTTCTCATTAGCGTTTGTTAAAATAGTTCATATGTAGATATCCGCTGCTCAGTAATAGAGCTGCAACTATAATTTATTTGGAGCACTAAAAAATTGATCAATTATCAAAATAATTAGCAATTAATGTAGTAAGTGGCAACTAATTGATTAATCAACTGATCTCTGCAGCTTTACTTAATACTACAGCTGACTGATAAGTTATTTTAATTTAATTTAAACTAAATGTTTCCTCCCAATAAAAGCGTCTTGTGACTTAAGAAGCTGTAATTATCATATTTTGTCCTCATTTATATAATATTTGGTCCAACTTTGATGAAAACTAAGAATAAAACATTAAATTTGTATTCCTCTATGGGATCTAATTTAATAAAACAGCACTTTAACAGCACTTGCTGTTTAATTAATCAAAATATTCTCCATAAATGCAACAGGTAAAAGGTGACTAAAATATCCAGATTTATATATTTTACTTACAGGAAAGTCAACGTACCTTTTTTTTTTTTTTTAAATATTCTAATCCCTGCAGGAAAGTGGTGATGTGAGAAGTGTCAGTCTTTAAATGAGAAGAGGAAAACTCAGGACAAATTTAAGACTCCTCGTTCCTGCTGTGAGTGGCTAACGAAAATAGACTCACAGCAAAGTCAATATAATGCATATCCCACCACCTCTACAACACCAGCTCCCAACACTATATATATTCACATCACTCACACAAGGGGAACTAAAACAGATTAAAAATACTCATTAAATATCAAAAAAACTAAAGAAGAAAAGAAATCAAGCAGGAAATGGTTATAATGTTTTAATCAGCAGCACAGGTACAACACAAACACTGCTCTTAAAACTTACATTCACAAAACTAATCTTCATCTTCACATTTTTTTATTTTACATTTCCGGCATACAAGTTTGTATTCATTCAATAATAAAACGATTCTTTGACCCTGTAACCTATATAATACATCATTTATTGTACCCATTTACAACAACTGCCTTTTTCCCTTTGTGAGAGTCGGACGGTGAAAAATAAAGATTGACAAACGGAGGTGATGAACACAACAAATTTGGACCTAGAAAAAAAGACAGCAACTCGGTGTTTTGTGTCCCACGGTGCTCGCGTCCTTTTGTTCTTATTGTCCAGCATTAAACAGCTTCTTCCTGCCCTCCATTCCAGACATGGCTTCCACATTCTTACGCCAGTCAGTCACTTCTTCCCTCTGCAAAAAACATATACAGGACAATTATATATAAATATATATATATTTTTTACTGTTTATAACTGCTTTAATTGATTTTAAACCTTTACATCATTTCTGTTGCTTTATTTAGAGTGAAACAAACTTTATTGTTCACTTATCAATCAATCATGCATTTATCATCAATTAACTTTGCATCTAACAATTCAATTGAAACTTATCATCAATTGACTAAACTCTGATCAGTTAATTATACAAGTAATATCAGGTAAAGAACTGATCAGTTCACTCTTAACTTATCAGTTAATTATGAACTTATCAGTCAACTATGAACTTATAAATGCACTATTCTGTTAACTATGCTCTTATTATCAGTTAATTATGTGCTTATTATCAGTTAGCTATGCACTTAATACCAGTCAATGCTAAATGGAGGATTTATCAACCTTAAAGCTCCTATATCTACACTTTCCTTTGGTTTTATTTTCATTTTTGATCTCCTAACATGATATATTTGCAATTTAAAGTAAACAAATTCAACTGAATGTAGTTTTAAACAAATACTATGATTATGATCCAATTATTTTACTTTTTTACTGCATATTAATGTTAGGAATGTTCTTATAAAGGACTTTTTATATATCCTCTATCTGTTCTGTTTCTGTATTGTCTCCTTTGAGACTCAGCTAACTTCACCTTTTCATCCTCTTTCTTCACAGTCTTGAGTTTGGACTTGAAGTCCGACTTCATGAGTTTGGAGGTGTCCGTGCTCGACAGCATGTCTTCCGCGGATTTCTTCACCCTCTTCAGGTTGGGCCTCTTCACCCCCTTCAGCTCGGTGATTTTATGATTCAGGCCCTCGATCTGCGCAACAAACATCTCAGTTCAGGAGGAATCGATCACCAGGTGACAACAGCACCCAAACAGGTCTGGTGAGGGTAAATCTGCTGTACCTCTTTCTCATTTTTGGACACTTTCATCTCCATGTCGTAACGAGTTTCATCTACAATGTCAATCTTACGGTATAGTTCTTTACAGAGATCCTGCAACGGGAATAAAAGGTTAGCGATGATGTAGAATAAAAACCACGTATTGAATGAGGATGATGATGATGATGTGTGGAATCGGGACCTGGAGTTCCTGGGTCGACAGGCTCGGCAGCTTCGGCAGAGGGAAACTTTCGTTCAAAACTCTTTCTTTCTCCCGTTTGGTATCTTCGATTTCAGCCACAAGCATAGACGCTGCTTTCTTCAGCAGTTTGGACTGAATAACATATGAAACCTTAATTAAACCTTGTTATCATGTGACACTTTTAGATGGTTTAATTAAAGCTTTACCACCCACCTTCAGCAGCAGCCGGCGTGTAGCTGAATATTTAGACTTTTTCTGTGAGATGGAGTAGATACATAAGGTATAAATACACTTTAAACATGAAATATATGTTGGCTTTTTAAATTATGCACAATATTCCTGATTAATTTGTGATTTTTAGGACACTCACCGGTCTTCGTTAAGACATGAAAAGCAGGAGAAGGACAACATTTGTTAATTACTTAATATTCAAAACTGTCCAGAATTGAGGTGACTTTGAGAGGTTATTACTCACCCTTCAGACATGTCTGCGCTTTATAGTGCCTTCTTAGACAGCAATAAAAAAAAAAAGATTTATAAGTGTACTTTTAGCTCAAAGTGTATCACACAGCGTTTTAGTCTTAGTAGTGGTAGTCTCTATACTTCCTGTGATTAGTGAATTCAATTAGTTAACAGCTTAATACATGTATCTAGGATTAATTTGTGCATTTTAATATCCTCCCAGGACCACTTAATCCTACCTATTGTTATAAAGGGCTGACCAGGAGCCTGTTTCATGGCTATATTTGGCCATGTTGCCTTTCGCCGTGTCCCAGCAGCTGCTGTGGACTTGTCGATGCCAGAGAAAGACGAGTTATATGAAGGTTTGGCAGCCGACAGGAGAGCGATATCAAACCTGAGACTGAGCGATAACAAAATGACATAAATCTGTCGCTGAATATGACCTCTGGCTTTGCATACATCACTTTATATTTTCATTAAATTAGCAGCGTTCACGCAGTAATAACGGATAGAGCAGCAGTTAAATTAAACCAGCGTGACGGAGGGACAAAAGTCAAGGTAAACGAGCGAGTGGCGTAAACTTTCAGGAAGCCCGCCGCCGTGCCCCTTTTCATCCAGAAGGTCGCCACTTCATGTGAGTGAGCCTTTATCACTTATCGCAGCAGCTTTATCGGGTCAAGCCCGAGCCAATAGTTCCGAGAGCAGTTTAAGCCTCGGGTTACATTTTCTCATTGAGAGGGTTCAAGGGTTCATTCAAGAAGCTCGAGGATGTCGCAGGAGTCAACGCCGGGTTAGAGCAGTTTACGCTAAGACCTTGACAAAAGTGGCGGCATGGCGTGGATTCTCTGACATGAATAGCAGCTGTAGTATCTGTGTCAGGACCCTGAAGCGCTGGCTTCATATCAGCCGGACTTCACTTTGACCTGGACTAAAAAGTTCACACACGAGGTCACTCGGGTCCTTTTTAAATGTCCTCAAATAATCTAATTTCTGTGTGATAATAATTGTTATTATAATACCTTTCTCTATACGGTACCTTTCATAGGGAAAAAACAACAAATAAGAGACAGGCTTACATTAAATGCAGCCATCCAGCTCAAATCAAAATTCCAAAACCAAACACCGAAAAGGGCTCTAGCTGCGTTATAAAAGGCGTCCACATTGTCCACTGATCTCCTGCTTACCTTGACGATGCGGGACACTCAGGTACGAGCGGCGACAATGGCAAGTCAGGGAAAGAAAAAGCACTTTATGGATATTAGTTAAAGAGATTTATGTATTCCGAGTCTCATGTGAATGGCCCGTTAAAATAGACCCTCTGTCCCACCTGACAATTGCTGTATCACAATGCAGCCCCCCCTTTTTGATGTGCCCTCAACCCCGTGACACATTTGTTTTATGCGATTGCACAAGGGCATAAAACCACCACCTCGCACGTCCCACACCTAACTGACAGCTGTGTTATCCTCTCGGCAGATATCAGGTGTTGGGAGCATGTCTGTCTTTTCAAATGTGTGTCATGGGATGTGCTGGCAAAAGCTCACGTATAAATACCACTTGTTTCAGCGGTGGCCTGTTAATTTCGGTTTTAAAAAGCTTGACATGTATTAAGGCGGATTTAAAGTGATCTTAAGGAACAATGTTGTAGTCTAGAGGGGAAACTGCATCTTAATCTGATATATTTAACAGAATAACTGACTTTAATCCCACAGAAAAACAAACTAATAACTGTTAAGCCCCAAACACACATTCTTATTCAGTATTGAATAAGAATGTGCTCATGCTGTATGACACGTTATGGCTTTGTTTGGGTAGGTAAAAGCCAATATAAGGACATTTTAATGTGAAATTTTAAATGCACATTTAAATAACTTTTACATAAACTGTTAAAGAGATTTAATTACATAGGTTTGATCCAATTAATTGCCTTTGTGTGTTTTCAATTTGTTTATAAATTGCGTAAAACTGCCTGTGAATGATTAGTTTAGGTAATAAATATAAAATAATATGTCTTACAACTTAAGCATAGTGTTATAATGACTATAAATGAATGCTTAAACTCATGTTCTATCCTCATTTTTTCTCTAAACAATCTAAAAATGCATTTTTTAATAGAAATAGTATCTTTATTAACACAATAAAACAGTATTACTACTATTATTATTATTATTATTATTATTATTTATATTATTATTATTATTATTAATGTAGTCCTGGTCCATATGAACATTAACATTAAAAAAAACATCTCTCAGTTCTCAATATTGTGAAATTGATGAATGATATCGAAAAATAAACTAGTATAAACGCCAAGTGGTGTTCACAGACCCTCAGTTTTAAAGTTCTGACACTATTGTTTTGTTTTAAAATAATAATAACTAATTTTGATAAAATAATGACTTAATTCAATTCAATTCAATTGTATAGCCCAGAATCACAAATCACAGATAAATATCTCAAAGTAATAAGATATTTCAAAATAACAATTTATTATCTCAAAATATCAACATATCACGAAATAAGATATATATATAATATATAGAAAGAAGAAAAATTTTTAGGTAATATCTTGAAATAACAACTTAATATGAACTTGACAGCTTGAAATAACTTTATAAGATATAATATATATATTATAATAAGATATCTCATTATAACAACTTAATATCTTGATATAATGACCTATTATCTCGAGATAAGATGGTCTATCCAAATAATAAATACATGTTAAGGGAAATTTAATAAAAAATAATCAGTCAAAATAATTACTTAATATTTTGAAAAAATTAATTATTAAAAATAATTGAATTCATATTTTACACATGCAGTTCAGGGCTTCTGTAGGATCCAATTCATTCCCTTCTTCTCTTATTTTCATTTATTTATTAATGATTTGGTAATAATAATGTATAATATGATGTTTTTTTACTAAATTCTGCATCCATTTTACAAATTGAAATGTATTCAAAAAAAAATCTCATCTCTACTTTGTGATGCTAAGTGGCGTAAAATAAAACATTACTAACCAACCTGTCTGCAAAATGCTGAACGCAGCATGTCACATCACAACTCTGGTATCTGGATGGAATAAAAGTGTATTTTTACATGAACTGTTCGGACCACAGAGGAGAGATCGAATACCAGCTCCACGGTCTATTCTGGTCAGATTACAGCGGCACATGTCTGTCTGTCACTGCTGCTGTTGTGTAAACTGATGTCGAGGTTCGTGTCCAGCAGGAGACACGGTAACACCCAGACAAAGAGAAGGGAATTAACACATAGCAAGGCCACATTTTACTCCCATAGAGTTGGATCTCAGGTAACCAAGCAGTGAATAGCTGAAGGTTTAGGGCTTCATGTGTTAAATCCTCTGAGCTCATGTCTGTATATTTAGGTGATGTCATATGGGATCGGGCTGATTTTTAAAGCCAAAAAAAAAGCCTGTAAAACAGGTAGTTTAAGCTTGTTCTACACCTTAACTCGTTTTTACAATGTGCCAATTGTCAGGGTGATTCACTGTAAACCTGTTTCCAGCCACAACTGCAATTTAAACAGTTTAAAGAGAAACTTAATATGTGAACATTTGTCATTACTGCCCCCTAGTGGTGGTTTGACATATTGATTTACTGCAATGAGACATTTTTACACATTATTGTGCAGTAAGTTACAGAACTATAGAAGTAGTAATAACAATGAGATAATTATGTATATAGCACTCAAAATATGTGTAAGAAAATATGTATATTAAATGTTCTTTTATTATTAGTTGTATTAGGAAATTAAAGTATAATCAGGCTAAAAGGCCTTAGAAAAGGTCTTTTAGCTGAAGCAATTTTCTCCATTAGCAGCAAACTGCACCACCACATCCAAGACCACATCCTTCCTGCCTATTCAGATGTCAGCACTTGATATTATTCACGAAAATGATGAGAAGGCTTTTCTGTGTTTGCTCAAGGATGTTATTGCACTATCAGGCAAAAAGGACTGAATATTTTCATTATTCCTTGTTAATTTACTATTTTTTTAAAGAATGATCCACGTTTCTTTTCTCTGTTTTTTCCGTACCTTGTATCGTCTCTTTGGATTTTGGACCAAGGTCTGGACTGCAGCCAGTTGGTGAGAATTACATGAATTTTACAAAATGTTCCAACATTTATTTAAAATGTACACAAAATGAACATAATAACAGTAAATCAACATTATTTATCATGTGGCATCACAATTTCCTGTGTTTTTTCCAGGGTCTTGACCACTGCAAAATAAGTAAGTGTTTTTTTGGCAAAATCCATGAAAGAAAATCCAAATCCTAATATATAAATAAGACTTTCAATTTAATTTAACATTTAACCAATAACAACCTGGACCAATTTCTCCTTAAGGAAAATTCTGGGGGATATAAAACAGACCAAATAGACCACATGACATCTGTGATGTCACATATATGTCACATTGGGCATTTATGGTAAATTTGTTAAATTTATTCCTACTTTGAAAATGAATCAGTTGGCAGCACATAGTTTTTATTTGCATTTTCCAACACGTATAATCATATGGTTGCTGGTTATTTGAACAGAAACTCTATTGATTAACAAATAAATCAGTTAAAAATAATTGTGCAGCTCGTTACCTTTTTTCTTACTGTGACATATATGTCACATGATGTTTTCCATGACTATTTTAAGATTAAAAGCCTGATGTGACATATATGTAAAAATATTTTACATATCAATATTAATATTTTTTATAGGTTCAATTTGACATTTAAAAAAAATACATTATTTGTAATTGTTAGAATAATGGAATGATTGCAAGTCCACCTCAGTGACATATATACAGATAAAAATGATAATATAATAATGTGCATATCATTCACCAAACCTCAGACCTACCTTGGTCCTACGGGTCCAGAATGGGGTCCAGATCATGTGGGAGTTGGGATGGACGAACAGAGGCCTGTTCCTGTCATGGATGTGACGTGGAGGCTACGGTCAGATGGTGAGGGAAGATACATGAGTTAAACCCAGTTAAAATATGAGAATTAAATAACAGATTTGAAGTACATTCATTCACATGAAACATTAAATCCTCTGCCCACAGCGAGTATCTGTATCCTACATGGGTCAGAGATAAATATTCTGGATAAAAATACAAATCAAAGTATGTGTGTGCAGTTTTCTTACAAAATCAGGCACCAGTTGAATCCAAACAATAAGCGGGTAAGACTGTAAATTTTACAGCTTTTGCTAAAGGACTCTGTGTTAACAGATGAAACTTTTAAAAGTTATTTTTATTTCTTGTTAGTGGACTTTTTCATTAAACGGAGTTGTGGTCGAGCCTGGGCATATGTATATGGTTACAATTTTTTAATTTGCCGGAACCTGAGAGAGGAGCTTACAGGCTCGAGAAGATCGTGGTCATCCCAGGTGAGTTGGCACCAGCATGGTAGAAATATCACAAGTAAGTTTTTGATGGTAGTTAGGTAGGTTGTGTTGAGGTAAAAATCTCTTGGTCTAAGTTGTGAAGAGGGTCATAATAAGGTCCAATCTTGGGCTTCAGAAAATACTCTTCTTTGGTGAAAAAAAAAAAAAAAAACATCATCAGGAGTCTCAAAGTAGAGTATCAAAAGTAAAAGTACTGCAGTATATTATATTATAGTGTATCACATAAAAATATGATAATTCATGTCGTAAAATAAAAATCTTCATCTTACAGTGACTAAATCTGCTAGATAAATGTAGTGGAGTACAATACAATACAGAGTAATATATTGGTATGTAAAGTATAAGTAGTTTAAAACTGCACTAAAGTAAAGTGCTTGAGTAAATGTACTTTTAACCACTGTGTAAAATCAGTGTGATACAGTATTGATTCTTAACGTGTAAACACCACACTGTGATTTGTCATATTTACTGCCATGTCTAGGTTGTGATGACAGCAGAATCCAAAAGGCCCTGATATGTTTGGAAAATGGTAATTTATTCACCTTCTTTACATCCCCTGAGTTTTAATACTGTAAGAAACCAGGGGACCCTTCCAGATGTTGTACTCTCCAGATGTTTTCTGTCATTTCAGGCAGCCTGTGGGAGCCGAACCTGACTGTTTCTGTGTCAGTTAATGAGAAGTGGAAAGTGGTGTCTGTTATTGTTGGTTTTGAGGCAGGAAGGTATTCAGAGAAATACCTCATCTCCATTCAGGCTCACGGTTTCTATCACTCTAAGAACATCTCAAAGGTAATGACTCACAAATAAATATTAGTACATATATCATAGAGGTGAGAGTAGTGGGCCAGACTATCTTCTAATAATGGCTAACAACTTTTATGTTTGTTGAATCTGTTACGTGACATTATTCCGTCCTAACAGGAGAACACAACATCACAGAATGTGGCCTTTGAGTTGAGTCTATCACAGTTCTCACGATGTGAAATAGTGATCATGGTGAGTTTCATTCTGATTTAATGTTTTTAACATTCAAACAACAATGTGAGGTGTGTTGATATAATATCTATGCTTTTTACAAAGATTCAACCGTTTTTTGCACGATGTAAGAACGAGTGTTTGCGTAAAGAGAAAATCATTTACTGTTCTTGTAAGTAGGATTTTTACATACACATATACAATACATTATATACATTATATACAATATGCATATAATATATAGTATAAACAGCACTGTATACAAATTATATACCGTATTAACTGTATACTAAACATATTACATACAATACAAATAGTATAGTACAGATACTATATAAAGTAAGTATTGTGTATATGGTAATATTTATACTATATTACATTATATTATATTATACACAGTTACTTCATATGCTTTATAGCATACATGTTATACATTATATTTAGCATATACAATATAAAAAATTATTATGGTATAACAGTATAATATACATGGTACATATAGTATATACATTGGGGAACTATATAGAGTATTAAATTGAACTAATTGTCTTTTACAATAATATCTTTATTATTAATTATTATTAATCCATACTTTGCATGTCACTATTTTATTGCATAAGTAAAGTAAGTGACAGGATTTCACTGCAATTACACAGTGATTAATGTGATGAATAAGGATTGATTGTCTGACTGATGCTTTGTAGTTATTAATCTAATCAAACCTTATGCACCTCCTTTTTTAGATAATTCAACACGGACTTTAATTATAAAGGCAACAGTCTGCTTCGTAGCGTTGGGAGTTTGTCTCGCTTCTTGTCTGTGCAGAGCTTCTCATAAAGGTTTGACATCTTTTGAGTCTTACACAAAACAGGTTAATAACTTAAAAAGACGTGTTTGTTATATCTGGGTCTTACAATTTCTGCAGAATGTAACTATATATTGTCTTCAAAAATTGTATTTGTCAACCACTATTATTTTGATTTATTAACATAATCTAAATAAAAAGTGGAGGAACTGTCATGATCCAAAGTTCAGTCAGAAGCTGCGTTCTAGAAGCTTAATCTCCTCAGGGTGATTCATTTAGATAATTTACCTCAGGAAGGAGTTGACTGGTTATTAGATATTTTCTTGACGTTTGGGTTTTATCTGAGATTTTAATTTAGAGACCAAGGCAGTGTGGAGTAAGCATCATCATCATAGTCTGATATACTCCAAAAATTTACCAGGAAACAGCATGTTCACAATAACAATCAACAATGTTGTGTTGCTTTTGTACAAACTGTAAAGCAGATTGAGGCAAATCTGTGATTTGTGATTCTGGGCTATACAAATAAATTGAATTGAATTGAGTTCAATTAAAATGGCTAAAAGACTTGACTTGAAAAACCTGTAGGAACCTGTAGGAACCTGTAGAAACCTGTAGGAACCTGTAGAATCCTGTAGGAACCTGTAGAAACCTGTAGGAACCTGTAGGAACCTGTAGGAACCTGTAGAATCCTGTAGGAACCTGTAGGAACCTGTAGAATCCTGTAGGAACCTGTAGGAACCTGTAGGAACCTGTAGAATCCTGTAGGAACCTGTAGAAACCTGTAGGAACCTGTAGGAACCTGTAGAATCCTGTAGGAACCTGTAGGAACCTGTAGAAACCTGTAGGAACCTGTAGGACCTGTGTCTGACAGCTTCTCTCTCTCTCAGATCCTGTTATCAAACCCACCTCCGTCGCAAAAGAACAACCCCAATCCTTTCAGGTGCAGGACAGAAAACGAGTCCTGGTCCTCTACTCCGTGGACCACCCGCTGTACAGAGACGTGGTTCTCAAGCTCTGCGGCTTCTTGGCCACCAGGTGTGGCACCGAGGTGATCCTGGACCTGCTGGACTCCACCAGGCTGAGGGTGATGGGCAGTGTTCAGTGGCTGGACTGGCACAGGGAGCGGACACAGGGCTCTTCAGATGAGATCCTTATCCTGTGCTCGGGGGGGGGTTCAGGCCAAGTGGAGAGCCATGTGCGGAGATGGGAAAGTCTTCCTGAGAGAGGACGTCCGCTCGCCGGTTGGTGACATGCTGTCTCCGGCCCTCACCCTCATAGTTCCTCATTTTGTCCGATCTTTGTCGTATGAAAGCTACATCGTGGCCTATTTCGACGCCGTTTGCTCCGAGGAGGACGTTCCTGCCCCCTTTAAGGTCGGGGTGCGATACAAGCTGATGAGGCAGTTCGAGGAGCTGTTCTTCAGGATCCTGGAGACCGAGAAGCAGGAGCCGGGCAGAGTGAGGCACATCGAGGGGCTCCAGGAGGACCAGTACGCCTGCTGCCCCTCGGGCAGAGATTTGCAGCACGCCATAGACGCTTTTCAGGCGTATAAGGGAGAGCATCCACGCTGGTTTGAGGAGGAATTACTGGAAGTAGAAGCTTCAGCTGAGATCTACGAGGATAGAGACACAACCCCGGCCTTCGGTGCTGCTGATTGTTTCTCAATAGACACAAGAAACAGATTTTTTTGAAGCTGGAGTTGACGTGTTCTCCCATGGGTTCTCTCCAGGTTCTCCGGCTTCCTCCCACATTTCTGGTACCTGTATCTCTGGAGTCTGGAGTGTATCTCTCCCTCTCACCTGTAATGCACTGGGATTGGCTCCAGCAGGACCCCCCGTGACACTCATGAGGATTAAATGTGTAAAGAAAAAGACAAGGGCCAACAGCTCCAAATGTTCAGTTTCATCCCTGTATCCCATTCAATCCCCGTATTGTTAGAAGATTGAAGATAAAAACATAGGCGGTTGTGGAAGAATTTTTCAGATCCTTTACTTAAGCAAAAGACAAAATATTGAAGTGTAAAAATTCTCCTTTACAAGAAAAGTCTGGAACTAAAAAGTTGAATTAAAAGTCAAAATACTGATGTCAAAAAATACTTATTTTGAAGTAAAAGTCCTGTATTAAAAAAAACATACTTAAGTAAATGTTTAAAAATACTCAATTACTAAGACTGTTGTACAGCATCATAATACATATACTGTAAGTGTATTTTTTAAATATAACAAACTGTGCATGACATTTATTATAAAAAGAATAGAGCAGAATATTTTAACATATATATTAGATTAAATCTAGTATTTATTCAAATAATTGTGGTGGAGTGGAAGTATAAAGTAAAATGAATCTGTAAATACTCACGTGAAGTACCTCAGAATTGTTATTGATTACATTACTGTGATATAATTAGATGACAAAAAATGTCTTTTTACAAGTCAAAAATAGAAGAAAATAGAGGAAGATTCATCCCTCCTTTATAACATTCAATGTGTACGTTGTTCTGTATTTAGTTAAAACCACAGAAGTCAATACTGTGTAAACATTTTTTGGGGTTAAAGTTCAACTTTCTGGGCAAAGTTTCAATCATTTTTGTTGCTCTGGAGAAGGTAAGTACTGAAACTCAGTTTATTTTTAGAAAGAGCAGGCTTTTTGTAGAGTCTTTATCTGGATATTTGTGTAAATCAAAACTGGTCTTTTCTCATCTGAATTTATTTTATAACATTTCAGATGCGATTTAATTGTAGTTTTTGTTGTCAAATGATTCACAAAACAAGTTGGACAGTGTTAATTTTCCAACTATATACTTCAGCCAACGGTCTTTAATGAGCAAATGCAGGGAAGTAGGAGGAAAAAACAGATAACAATACAGACCCCGATGAGGAGGGTGGTGGGAATTTACCCCGAGTAACTGGAGCAAAGAAAATCCTCACAATGGCTGAGTTGGACTTGTGCCTTTTCAGTGACAGGAAACCCCACTGCACGGGCGTGATGCCGATTTGACCTTTCCTTCAAGAAACTGAGGTAACGTGCATCAGCTATTTTCAGCTTGTTTCTTAAATTTTGGTTTAAATATATATGTGTGTGTGTGTGTGTGTGTGAGCTGTCTTCTATCAAGTCACAGAACCTGCAGGAACTAAACTCAACAAAACAGCCAAACCTGGGCCTGCAGCCATTTTTACTCCATTCATGTTTGTGTTTAGTCCTGAGAAGCTCTGAGTGAATCAGTGTCGGCTTCATTTAGCACATTATTCATTCATTTAGAATAATGTTTGAATGACCGCAGAAGGTCAAGCTTCAGCTTTGGTTTTCACAATTTCTCAATATTTTAAACTAGTCAAATACCTCAAGTCCTTCTACTTTTACTACCTCAGTTACAATTAATTATTTTTGTCTGTAGTAAAACACAATGGTACTGTTACATTAACCATATATGATATATCATCAATATCCACATCATCAATACAATAAGAAAAAAGTTTAATATAATACCATCACTAGGGCTGCAACAAACCTCTACTTTGATATTTAATTTAGATTTGAGCTGTTTGTGTGATTATTTGATTGGGTTCTTTATAATCTCCTTTTAAACATTTTACATCTGTTCTGTGTGATCTCTATGATTTTACAGAAAATAATTGATCTTTAACTTTTATCTTATAGATAATTTTACCTTGCACTGCAAATTTCAAATATTTTTATTTGCTTTAAAACACAATTTTGCAATATTTTATTGTTAATATATTTACTATCTAACAGCAACATACAGTAAATTGATTCATATACATAACCTTTGGTTGGTTGGTTAACCTTTAACCTTTGGTACTGTAGGCCAATGGGACAATGTAAAACTGCAAAAAAAGCTATTATATTTATGTACTTTCCTGAGGAGATAAACTTAGGAAGGGAGCTTAACCTTTAACCTTTAGTTTATCATTAGGTCAAACATCAGCTGACACTGCTTTTCAACTTTAAATCATTTGTATTTGCAGATTTTTGCTCAAAATCTGATGAGAATGATGAGTAAAGCCTTCGCTCTCATCCTAAGGAGAGGGATTTCAACATTTCAGAGCCGTTTGTGTGAACATGGTGAGTGTAAAACAATGTTTTAAAACACGGAGCACGTCACATTCCTGACGGACCTCCTCTCTCAGACAGAATCCTCAGAGTTCATCCAGCTGTGTCTCAGGCGCTGGCTGAAAACAGGCCGGTGGTCGCTCTGGAGAGCACGATTATAACCCACGGCATGCCCTACCCACACAACCTGAGGTACACTCACAGATCCCCACACGAGCATTTAATATTTGTTATAATCATTGATAATTCTAATCTAATAATGGCCTGAAACTGAGGTTTTGGTCTAAATCATCTCTTGATGATGCTGCCACATCTGGTAAAATCACCTTAATTCTGAGTTGAAGTCAAATTCTTTTTTATCTAAGTCAAGATAAAATGACAATTTAACAAGCTTTCATGACGGTGACTGTTTAAAAAAAGAAGAAGAAGCTCTAAACATGCTTTTAGAAAACATTTCCAAATAATAAAGGCTCTAGGCTATAATGTTTTTAGTCAATTTACATTCATAACAATTCACATGTTATATACATATTAATAAAAGGTTCTGTGCATATCAAGTTCCAGGATCTTCAGTCCATTAAACATATATCATCACTTCATTAAATATTTGACACACAAAAGTCATCAAAACTGGATGTTGGAGGTCCTGACATGAATTATAATGTAATTTAATTCCATCTAATCCAGGCTTAAAGTTGCCTAAAGTCACACCAGAATTTCTAAAACTTGTCCTAAATCACCTAATTATTTTAATGTTACATAAGTGACACACAACATTCTATGTGTCCACAGTCATCCACCATCAAGGCATTTTTGATTGAAATGATAAATAACTATAATATTCTATCCATTTTAAAAAGTGTTTTGTGTTTTCCCAGAAACTTGAATTAGGCCATTAATTTCACTAGGGTGATGATATGAGCCTAATTATTTTGTTAATTCAGCACAGCAAACGAGGTGGAGGCCATCGTTCGAGCCGAAGGTGCCGTTCCCGCCACGATCGGCGTCATCGATGGAAAAATCCACGTGGGTCTGTCGTCAGAGGAGCTGGAACATCTGGCTGGCTGCAGAAACGCCCTGAAGGTGTCACGTCGAGATCTGCCCTACGTCATCAGCAAAGTAAAACTGCAGCTCATTCAAATCCAGTCTTTATTTGACCCTTACACCTGTGTGCATTTCTGTATTCACGCATTATTTATAGAGCAATTTTAGTGGTTTCACCTAAAAAAAATCACATTTTTTAGCAAAAATTGCCATAGGACCACCAATACTGGCATTTGAGTGTAAAAATATTAACATATACTATTTTTGTCCCTTTTTAAAGCTTAAAACTTAATACATTTTTTTTTCTTTTAAATTAACATTGCAAATAAAAATGTCAGAAAATCCCTCAAAAATGTGATAATCAAACAAATTCATTGTGCATTCACTATATTGAATAATATCTACATGTTAAGATTAGATTCTTTACATTTCCTTCTTCATGAATAAACAGATCATGCAAGTTCTATATCGCTTAATCTAACCTTAATTAATCAAGCAGAATGATGTTAATGTGTTGGAATAATTGCATTCTTAAGTTTAAACCAGCCTTTATTTTAATATCAAAGATCCCACCTGGAAAAATGTTCCAAAATGCAAGTGACATATAAAATCTCGTCCTCTTTTTAGAGTCAGATTTAAGTAAAGTTGAAGTAATTGACCAATATTTTCCCCTCGAGTGTTATATGAATGAACATTGGAGTTATATTATAGAGAAATTCACAAATCTGAGGGTTAAGAATTCTATGAAAATATTTGACTACACTGGCAGACAGATGAGACGCCTTGTTTAAAGCCACTTGTATATTTTTTTATCAGACTATTTGATTATTATTGTGCATTTTTTTTTCTCAGCGACTTTCTGGAGGAACGACGGTGTCGGCCACAATGATCGCGGCTCACAGAGCTGGAATCTCTGTGTTTGTCACAGGAGGCATCGGAGGAGTCCACAGAGACGGACACAACAGTAAAAATAATCACAACCTAATTCTTCACTTTCCTCTATCAATTTGATAGGAGTGTTGATTCAACTCTGCAGTCATTTTTTGTCGGGTGCAGTTTCAAGGTGATGTCTTGAAATAGATTTTTTTTGTCCCTACAACTGTCTGAGATTGAACAAAGTGCAATTTCCTATTATAGAGGAACTAAAAAAAGCAGCAAATATTCACTTTGAATAAAGTCAGAGCCAGTAAATATTTGTCTATCTCTGCATCATTCACTGAGGACAAAACTAAATCAGTTGAGTTTGCTTCTGTTGCAAATTAAGGTTGACGCCTATTTTAGTTTAAAAATACTGTATTATCATGATTATCACAGAATCTTATTCCCTTCCTGATTATTCGTCCAGGTCTGGACATCAGTGCAGATCTGACGGAGCTGAGCCGGACCCCCGTAGCTGTAGTCTCTGCTGGGGTCAAATCCATCCTCGACATCGGCCGCACCCTGGAGTTCCTCGTAAGAATGTGGAGATTAATTTTCAGAAAAACACCGTACAACAGCAGATTCACATTTAAATTGATGCTTCCTTTATTCATCTCTAATTAATCATGTTTAACCCTTTCATGCATGGAAGTCGGTACAGTGTACAACTGTATAAAGTTTTATTTAAGCCTCTACCTTATATAAATATAGAATTGCATCAAATAAATTCTAAGGTGACGAATTATGTTAAGATTTTCTGGGCAGGAGAGGGTGAAATCTGACCACTCGTTATTTCCTCTGCTATATATATATATATATATTTTTTTTTTATCAGGAGACACAGGGTGTGTGTGTCGCCACCTATGGAACATCAAAGAATTTCCCAGCATTCTTCTCACCTGAAAGCGGGTTCACTTCCCCTTATCAAGTCTCAGACCCCGAGGAGGCTGCAACACTCATCGGTAAATCAACAGTTTCACGTCCTCATCGTTGAATTCTTCCTCAGGCTTAAAAAATTGTAATCATCAATACAATAATAAAATAATTTAATATAAGTTGTATAAGTAGTAGGGCGGCAACTATCTACTATTTCTATATTTCATTTAGATTTGAGCCGTTTGTGTGATTATTTAATTGGGTCCTTTATAATCTCCTTTTACATTTTACATTTTACAGAATATATTCTCCATGTTCTGCAATGATCGTCAGTGCGATTTCTTAGATTTTAGGGACAAGGCATTGAAATGTGAACTTATCATATTAAATATTAAATATTGCATTTCAGATAATTTAACCTTTTTTGAGTTTTTTACCCCTGATTTGGGTCAGTTTGGTCTTGTTTTAAGATTTCAATATAGTCAAATAATAAAACTTTTTTGTGCAATATACTAAATATATTTGCTCTATACTATATATTTGTATAACTATAATTTATCTATATTTGCGTCTCAGCAGTAAAACTAAAGTAAAAGTACTTCTGTAGTCACCGCACATGTTGTAGATTTCTTTTAATACCAGGTTTAAGTATAAAAACTTTTTATAGGAGTAAAACTGGGGCCTTTGGCTGAAAAGCAGCACATTTAACGCAGCGTTTCTGTGCGTTTTGTGTTAATATCGGTTGTTTTCTGTGGTTCAGCCAACACGCTGTCTCTCCAGACCGGCGGTGTCCTGTTAGCTGTTCCCATCCCAGAGGAGCAGGCAGCAGCAGGTCAGCTTATAGAGCGATGCATTCAGGCCGCAGTGACAGAGGCCAGGTACAGGATTTCTGACCCTGAGAATAAAACATTTGGTCATAAAGAAATGACTCAAACGTGCCGTTTAATCATTCTGTAAAAGCCATGACTGTTTCTGTTACTTCACCCAGTGCCAAAGGCGTCACAGGAAGAGACGTGACGCCATTTATTCTTCAAAAGGTCAATGAACTCACTGGAGGGAAGTCCCTTCAGGCCAGTATCCTTCTGAAATCTGCATAACACAGGAAACGTTATCATGTCAAATCCTCAGAAAAATACATGCAACCAATAAAGGCCGATAAATTTGATATCATAGAGGGTTTCAACATGTAGTTCAACTGACCTTTGACCTTCTGTGTATTATATATTATCTGTCCTTAACCTGTTTGCCACTAGACATTGCTCTCATTCGTAACAACGCTAAAGTTGGCAGCCAGATAGCCTGCGCGCTGTCAAAGCAGGTGAACAGGAGAAAATCAGGAAGAGCGGCTGATCCTCATGAAGAAAAGTCTGAATCAGATATTGTGAGTATAATCAAAGAATCTATTTTCAGTTGAGGAAACTGTTAAAGGTTTAATGTCACAAATCAATTCCAAGATTCCTGTGGGGTGTTGAAAAGACTTGAAAGCATTGAATTCTTGAATTAGAAAATAATACCTTAAAAATACTTTTATTCATAATAATAAAAATAATAATAATTAATAATACTAATGTCAACTTTCCTCGTTGTTGTCCATGATAGAGATGATCTGCAATTTAGATGTTTCAGTAGGAATTGATAGATAAAAAATGTTCATCAAAAATGAAAAAAAGATTTTTTTGGATGTACTACACATTTATTACTTGGAAATACTCACTAAAACTCAAATAATAGACTTTAGCTTTAGTAGATCATATTCACAATAGACTAACTACTACAGGTGAGGTTATAGTGAAACACTATTGGACATAGTATGCATTTACTGTAATAAAAATATAAATGAACATATAAAAAAGTGTTATTCTTTGAAAACAAAAAAATTGTTAAAATAGGTGTTCAGTTTTATTTAAATGGTCATAAAAAGACTTTAAAAAGACTTGAATGTCTATGAAATGAATAAAACCAGTGATATATATATATCTTCAACTTCAAATTAAACTCAGAAGAAAGTGTAAAAATCGTTAATTAAAATTAAAATGTAATTTAAATAAAGCAATAGTACATAACTTCTAATGTTTCTCTGTTGCAGGTTGTCATAGGGGGAATAAATGTGGATTTTATCGCCAAAGGAAAAACAAAAGAGCTGCTTGTAAGTTTACTTCACAGCATGATTCAATCCTGTTAGTAGTGTATTATGCAGACTATGATGACTTCTGAGAACTCTTGTTCTCTTTCAGTTTGGACAAACCAACCCAGGAAGTGTCTGTCAGTCATTCGGAGGCGTAGGACGGAACATCGCTGGTGGATTTTTATCTGGTTTTGTACATGCGTGTTTCCTCCAGCAGGTTTAAAAATCTTCACGCTGATGTGTTTGTTTCCTTCAAGACTCTCTGAGTCGTCTGGGCCACAGACCTCTGTTCATCTCTGCCACTGGGGCTGATTCACACAGTGATGCTGTGTTAAACTACTGCAGACACATGGTATGTGGATATCAACACTAAATATGATTCATATTGTATTCACTCAAATATGTATGTGTTAACAGCCTCTTTTCTTATTTCTGTAAGAACACACGTGGCGTTTTGAGGCTCCAGGATCACCACACAGCGACGTACTGTGCTGTCATCACTGCAGGTGGAGAACTGAGCCTTGGATTAGGCGACATGGACGTCCACCAACAAATCACAGAGCAATATGTAGGTTTTACTGACAAAGGGCTTCATTTTTAGCCCTGGCGGAGGTGCATGTTCCAAAGTCATGTTGAAAACCATATTTATCTCCTCTTACAAACAGCTTCTCTTACAGTAGACACAGAATTAAGGCTCCACTACATATTTCTCATTTCATAACTAATTAACTGCTATTACTAACTGTATCAGATCAGCTAAATCATATTTTTTAAATGCAGTTTTGTTTAACCATTTCCTCTAAATTATTGTAGCTTTCCACAATATAGTGTTTTATTTTACACCATAAAGGTCCCACATCATGGAAATTCCTCATTAATAAAAAAAAGAGACAAACACAAAATGACATTGAGAGATGATTTATGGGATCATGTCAAAAATGTCATGGGGTGTAACCCTAAAAACCTGGTAACAAAAAAGTGTTTTGGTCAATTTAACATTTTGTGACAAAAAAAAATCACTGGCCATTTTTCTTAAAATGTAAAACATTGTATTCTTACACCTACAATGTGTATAATAAATAAAATAAGGTCTGTAACTCACTCACAAATGAGGATTTGCACAAAACTGCACTAAGATTTAAAAAGGAAGGACATAAGGGAGGAGGTCAATTTCCAGCTGGTTCATTTATTCTGAAATTCTGAGTTCTTGTTGTTTGGTTCTGGTTCCTTTAACAAAACAAGGGTAGAATTCATGCAGTGAGATCTAAGGGGGATCCGTAATAAACAACAAGTAATATTTACTTACAAACTTAAATTTCTCTATCTCTGAATAACTCAGGTGTCGCGGTTTGAGAAGCAGCTGTCTTCAGCCACTCTCGTGTGTCTCGATGGAAACGTCCCCGTCTCCACCATCAACTACGTCTGTTCTGTTGCCAAAAAGCACAACGTTAACGGTAAGAATGAGGACATAAAGAATGATCACTAAAGCTCATGAAATTTCACGTGGAGATAAACATACATATAAAATACATGTGTCATATGCTGCTAAACTCTTGGTACAGATAAAGTCATTTAATTTTATTAGAAATACTTTGGGTGAATTAATAGTAAAATATTCTATACAGTATATAAGTGTATCACATGTTTTTTAATACACTTTATACAGAAGCTTTTACACAGAGTGCAAAGAGAAAATATAATAATGATAATTTAAACAGTAACAAAAACTAAACCTATTATTTCATGTTAAATATTCATGTGAAAAGTAACTAAACCTTCAAATAAATGCTATTGTGTCCCGGTACAACTGTAAATATAGTAAATATATATAGAATTTTCTTTCTCATCACTCAACCTTTGCATCTAAAATACTAATAATTTCCTCTAAAAATCCCCCTTTAAAATCTCACTTTTTTTTTAAAAAAACCTTCATTATTATTTGCTAAAGCAGTTGCATTTTTATACTTGATAGCTGTTTATCTGAATTCTTTGAGCTTAATAATGTTCAGTTACACATCCACTTTGTTTTTATAATTACAACACAACAAGTAAAGTTATGGGCTTTAGTGTGTTTGTGTTGGCAGCCACGAAAAAAAAAAAAGTGTAAACCTCTGAAACAGGTCGGTAGTTTCACACCAAAGCAGACATTTGTGTCAGAACTTGCAGTAAAATTACGTTAACTCCTCAACTAAACGTGTGTCACAGTTTGGTACGAGCCAACGGACTCAGAAAAGGCCTGTAAGCCCTTCCTGTCAGACGCCTGGAAGTCTCTGTCCTACTCGTCTCCCAACCTGTCGGAGCTCTGCACCATGAACCGAACGCTGGGCCTCCAGACACCAGAAGGTAAAAAGAACACTCTTGAAGGAAGAATTTAATGGTACTTGTGAAAAAATGCAAATCTCACTCCCTTAAAAAAAAAAATCTGAGCTGTGGATGTGGTTTTATCAGAGCTTCCAGGCTCCATTGAAGAGGTGCTGAGTGTTGCTGCAGCTCTCTCACGCCCCCTGCTGGAGCATCTCCACTGCCTGGTTGTGACTCTGGGGGCTGACGGAGTGTTGCTGTGTGGAGAGCACGACGCAGGCTCCATCAACCTGCAGCCGAGAACGTGCAAGAAGGTAAAGACTCGCTTTATTCACGACGGTGGTGATGATAATGATTGTGATTACTGTGAAAATTACTGAACTGCTTATAAAAAAATAAATACATAAATTCCAACCAGAGCCACACACACATACGTTACTATTCAAAGGTTTTAGAACACACATTTTTCCATTTTTATTGAAATTTAAGCAGTTTAAGTCCAATGAGTCCAACTTTATAAACCCATATAGATATATTCTCTATATATGTCAGCAGACAGTGTGTAAATAATAAAATTCAGGTTGCAAACTGCTCAGAGAAACATACACACTCTGTATTTAGAAACAAGCAGTCATGCCTTACCTGAAATTGTGATGTCACAACTATAAAATTCCTGCCTCCAATTATAGTCATTCGAAATCGGCCAATCAGAGAAGAGACTCAGAAAGAAGCTTGAGAAAGGGGATGTTAACTATATTGAGATGAGCTTGTTCACATGTGTTTTGTTAGAGATGTTAAAATTTCAAATAAAAAAAAAGGAAAGTGTACAATATGGAACATTTAAATGGTACAAAAAAGTAGTGAAGTATTCAAGTTAAAAAAGAGAGATATCAAATTCCAGAAATTAATTACCAGTTAACAACTTTGACTTACAGCTGCTTTGACTCTGCGCATGTTTTTCTCTGATAGTCTAGTTTAAAGTGTTTCAGGAAAGATAGAAACTTTTTTCTGGCCTCGCTCAGGATAACCACAGATTATATTAACAACAGTAAATGTGATGTTCATTGCATCTTGTGTCTGCAGAAGAGGAGGCTTTGTGCTCTCCACTTCCCGGCGCTGGCTGTGAACGCAGAAGAGACGATGAATGTTTCAGGAGCAGGAGACAGGTGCTAAAAACTTATTTGACCTATTTTTCCTTTTTTCCCTTTAACTTTCTCTTAATTTGGTCCAGTTTTAACCATTTAGAAAAAGCAAAATATACCTGATTTATTGTGTTATGATAATATGTGAGGAAGTTTTTTTCACTCTATTTTCTGAAACCTAAAAATGTATCTTACTGATTAAAATCCTGCAACTCATTTTTTAACTTTTCACATCAAAAAAAGAAAAAAAGATTCTTGGTTGATCTAATGAGTTATTTTTTTTCTTTTCACTGGGTTTTTTTGTTAAAATTCTTACACCTGAAATATGTCTAGTCAATAAAATACAAGATTGTAACTTCACATGTAGCTCCAAAACACTTAACTTTTCACTTTTATATCAAACCTCTATTGTACATCCTCAGCACGTGTTTTGCACTCTTTTATATAACTTTTATCAGGTGCTGTAACAACTGAATTTCCCCTTTGTGCGATGAATAAAGTAAATCTAATCTAATCTAACTTCTCTCCCTCATATTCTTAAAACCCATCATCCTGGCCTGGTCCTCAGTCTTGCAGGTGCGTTGATGGCGGGGATCGTCCGGCAGCAGACGACAGACCGCTGTGTGCGGATGGGTCTGCTGGCTGCACGTCTGTCCCTGACGTCGCCGCACCCCATCGCCCTCACGCTGACCTCAGAGCACGTGGATCCAGACCACGTCCAGGCTCAGACCTGGACCAAACCGAGTTTCATGTGGATCGATTAAAGGAATATTATCAGTTGTGGAACCATTGGTGGAGAAAGGTGTAGTCTTGAGCCAGTTTAGTGTATTTTTGCAGTATTTTTGAACTATTGTGAAATCTGTTGAATAAAATCAATGTCAGAAGATTTTAAACTTTATATGTTATTTCACATATTAAATCATTCTGTGATAAATTATATCAAGTGAATCACTCTTTCCTGAACCTGAATGTCTCATTATGTAAATAAATCATAAATCATGAAATCATGAAACTTAACTGTACTGTATCTATTTGATTTCTTATAGCAAAAAAAGGTAAATATTTAACAGCAGTGGATATACTCTTTTTCATGTAATAAAGAATGTACTTATGTTAAAGTACAGAAGTATTTTCATCAATATGTATATTAAGTGTTCATCAAAGTTCATCAAAGCTAGTGTTTCAGAATGGCCCATTTCAGTGATAGATTATGAATATTTGAATAATAATGCATTATTGTTTAAGCAGCATTTAAATACTGTAGGTGGTCCAGTGAACCTAATTTAAACCGTCTGTAGCAATATTTAACATTTTTTAACATGCATTCTTCTTTCCTTTTTCTATTTGATCTGAATTTCCTTGTAATCTATTGGTCCTTTATTTAACCATGTAAAATTAATTAGAAACTTGTTTTTTCCAAATTTGATTAGCAAAAACATCAAATGATATAGATACAGTCAGTCATTGGAGTTCATTTAATAAAATTAATGGCAATAGCTGAAACAGACGGATAATGTAAATTTTAAAAAATGACAAATGAATAAAGTACAAATAAATAAAGAAAAATATGGAAGCAGACTTTTTCAAATAAAATAAAATAAATAAATGTAATTTACCATCAATTCTCATCACCAATCGTGGTTGTGACATATGTACCAAAAACCATTTAGTCTAACTCACTATAGGTTCATTTTACTTATTGTATTATACATTATTTTTCCTACATGTTATTATATTATAAATGTTAAATAAGTCTTAATCGTCTAATTCTCTTAATGGATTCTTCTATTATTAATAATATGAATAAAAATACATTGCTATATTATCACAATTATATATATATATTTCCATATACTCCTCATCCTTTACAATGATGACATGGCCAAATAAACTTGTCTTGCGTAGCGTCACCGGAAACTGCATCTCCCAGAAAGCACCGCTCCTACTGCGCAGCCGCGGTGGCGCCGAATACTTGCTCCGCTCCCTCCTCCCTACTTTAATGCTAGCTAAGATGGTGGTTTGAGCGTAGATTGTCTCCACAATACCAAGAAAAAGAGAGGGGCAAAAACACCTTTATAGCCTTTTAATTACAACAGAACAACTCAACTACGGTTATCTTAAGTTGCCGTCTGTAGAAATTTAGACATTTCAGACACATTGGCTCTCAGTCCCCGCCCAATTTGGTGTGACTCCCTTGGAGAGGAATCTAAGCTAAATACGGACAGGGTAAGTAACGTAAGCCGAGCTAGCCTCCAGCTTCTCGCAACAAATAAAGGGCATTTACGTGCATTACGATTTTATAAACGGACACTGGAGTGCTCTCGAGTTTATTAACTCACAGTCTCGATCTTGTTGACGTCGTGAGGGCAGTGTCAGTTGTTTTTTTAGTGCCCACAACTCGCGTTAGCTTGAGTAGGCCGCGGCGTAAGCTCCGTACATGTTGATGGTGATGTTAGCATGTAGCACGTAGCCTCAAAAAGGCAAGCTGTCAGTTCATGTGTAGCAGAAAAAAACGCAACGTCAAGTCGCACACGCCTTTTGACGCCTATGTTACATCAATATTCAGCCAAGTGCGTGTTGTTTTTTGGGTTTATAGGACACATCTGATCCCGGATAGTCGTTTTTTTCCTCTACACCGGCTTCTTTTACCCAATTGGCGGCTAACTGTTAGCTTAGCATAACGTTAGTCAAATAACATCTGTCATAATCAGTGGTGGGAAGTAACTAAGTACATGACTTAAGTACAATTTTGAGGTACTTGTACTTTACTTGAGTGTAGTTTATACTTCCTCTCCATCGTATTTCGGTGATAAATATTGTACTTTCTCCTCCACGACATGCATTTGACAGCTTTAGTTACTTTAAGATGGAGAATTTATTATTTTATATACATGTCATACACTTCAACATTCTATTATCTATATTCGCCTTTAAATTTGCACTTTGTATGAAAGATGCCAAATATTATGATGCAGTGCTATTAATCTGTAAAGTATCTCAACTTGGCTCCACATTGATAAACTAAACCATTAAAAATGCTCTCACTTATATTAAGTGATAAAACAAATAATCTTCTACAGTAATATAACAGCCTACTTTTATTTTGGACACTTAAAGTACCTTTGGCTGATAATACTGTCACTATAGAATGTTTCAGAGGGAAATAGTACTTTCTGCTCCATGGAATTTATCTTACAGCTTTAGTTACTTTTCAGACAAAGATTTGACATAAAATTACTGATTTTAATATTCTTACTGTTTAACTTGTAAACCTTTTTTACACAAACTATTTAGATCTGGCTCCACATTAATTAAATTCAATATTAAAATGCTATCATGTGGTTGTCAGTTATTGAAACAAAATAATATATAATATAGAAACCATAACTACTCTGTCTTGGGAGAGAAAAATTATGTCATGAATCACATTATGAGCTTTATGATATTTAAAAAAAGAATAACTCGGACGTGTGAAACATGACAAGGGGCTATAACTGGATTTTTTTTTTTCTATGTGGTCATAAGCGAGTTTGATAACTAATCTTGAACAGTGCAGTGTAAATTATTAACTCGTTATGTTATTAGATGTAAAATGTTAATATGAAGCGTAACTAAAGCTGTCAAATAAATGAAGTGGAGTGGAACCTACCATATTTCCCTCTGAAAATGTATGGAGTGGGAGGATAAAGTAGCAGCTTAAAGAGAAAAATACCCGAGTGAAGTACAGGTACCTTTCAAATTGTACTTAAGTAAATGTGCTTACATCCATTTCACCACTGCTGTTTCTGAGTATAACTACAAACAACAGACGTTTCATGTGTGTGTACAAAAACACACTTTGTAGTGTTGCCATCATGGTGATGTGTGGAGTGCTGTCAACCCCTAGAAAAATATGCCACATCTGCATTATCTCTCTCTTTTTTTCAACACGGGGAGGTTGATTTTTATGCAATATAGCTGATAACTTTTAGGGTCTAATTCCAATTCTCTGCAATAGATCAAACGCTTCATGGAGGCTGTAATATTGGGCCTCGAGTTTTTGTTGAAGTTGTTCATGAGACATGTTGATTCAACTCAAAGTTCCCAGAATCCAAGGTGATGTCTTTCAAATGGCTTTTGTTGTACCCACAACAGTCCAAAAGATACAGATATTCAATTTCATATCACAGGGGGACCGAAAAAACCCAGCACATATTCACTTTGAGGAAAGTCAGCGCCAGGAGCTGTCTGATCCAAAGTCTCAGAATGCCACATTTGAATTGCTTTGTGTTTTTATTTTATTTAATCTTCACTGAGATTAAGAGCTCATTTCCGAGAACAGACCTGGGAACAGGAAATATTCACAGTCGGAATAAGACAAGACAAGACAACACAACAAACAGGGACTAAAAGAAAACAAAAACAGTTGATGAACATTAGACAACAAAGCTTTAAAATCTCCAAGAAGATTAAAAAACTCAAATTCAGTTCCGCCAACATTAGTGCATGAAAGAGGAATATTAAAGGTTAAATAGTGACTGGATCGAATTGCTGTGAGATTTAAACCAGAGCAGAGATGAGAGGTAGTTGACAACATTAAGCTAATAACCAATACACAAGAGTTAAAATCCTCCGGAAAAGCTTCTCGGAAGATGTTGAGATTGTTGATTCTACTCTGCATTCATTTTTCTAGGATGCAGTTTGTCCTCATCACGACTTTCCCAGAGTCCAAGGTGACGTCTCGAAAAATGTTTTTTGTTGTTCCGACAACGGCCAGAAATTGAACAATATTCATATTCCTATCACAGGGGCCCTAGAAAAAACAGCAAACCTTCACTTTGGAGAAAGTCAGAGACAGTAATTGTTTTTTTCTTTCTTCAATCGAATACCGTAGAAAGATTTCGTTGAGATTTTGAAAGGAAGTTGTAGGTGTTGTATAAATACTGTCCCGTGTATCGGAGAAGTGCACACAGCCTGTAATCAGAAACTGAGCCTTAAATTGAGCTGTCAGGAATATACCGAGATGATTTTTTTTTTTTTTTGGGAACTTAAAACCACGCGTTCACACGAGGCTTCGTCTTGTTGGGGAGAATTGAAACTTCAAATAAAAAAAACAAGGACAAGTGTGAGATATGAAGCTTTTAAAAACCGCCTAAATCATGTCCTCAATTAAAAATATATATATAATTTTCTGTTATTGAACTGCGTCAGTTCCAAATTGTGTTACACTGAGGGATGTGTCTAATATGCAACACGCCTATTGATATAAATGGGGTGCTAAATATTAGCAACTCATGCTTGTGCGACGAAACACAATATCAGCTGCAGCCTCCAAAAGAGCCGTAAAGTTGAATCAACAAGTCTTTGACATAGTTTCACACGTTTCATGCTGATTTTTTTTGCAATGATGCTGTATTAAGCTTTGTTCATTTTTCACCAGGTTTGCCTGATAAACTGGAAGAGGTCACTAAATACTTTGCTGATGAACGGGTCAAATGTTTGAGATACGAGTGTATAAATGTTGAGCTGCAACTAATGACAATTATGATTTAAATAATGGATTTGAGTCATTTCTAAGGGAGGGAAAAAATGTCCAAATTCTCTGGTTCCAGCTCCTCAAATCTAATTATTTTCTGGTTTGTTTAGTCTTCTGTAATAGTAAACAGATGATCTTTGGATTGTGGACTGTTTGGACTGGACTTAAGAAGCAGGAATCATAGAATTTGTGCATTGAATTGAAAAAAATGGTAATTAAAGAAATAGTTGGCAACTAATTAAACAATCATTGCAGCTTTGACATGACACAAATTGTGTTTACTTCTGGCCAGTTTGCTATCAAATTGATATAGATATTCTACTTTATAACAAATAATAAAAATATGTTTATTATTTAATTACTAGTAATATTTCGAATAAACCGTTTATCATTGACCATAAAATCAAACTTTCTGTCCTATCACGAGTAGAGCTGCACAGATTAGTTGTTTGTTGTTCAATTAGTTGGTTCATGAAACGGAGTATAATTCAATCACTGTTCATCATCCAGACCAGCAGTCCACAACCCAAAGATCATCATTTTATTATTATAGAAGACTGAAGAAACCAGGAAATAATAGGAAATAATAGGATTTGAGAAGCTGGGAGCAGAGAGTTTGGACTTTTTTTCCCCTCTTAATATTAACTCAAACTGATTAAAATTGTTGGTGATTAATGTGAATAGTTGGCAACCAACCGATTAATCGACTCGTCGTTGCAGCTCTACATAAATGTCTGTGTGCTCATTCTGATATTTTGACCTTGACACTCATTTATTCTACTTATACCACCCTATTTCTGAGCATGTGTGCCTGGGGGGGAGAAGTGAAGTTCACCTCATGTTGCACGGTGTTACGGTTCTCACACTGAGCCTCTCCACGTGTTCCCCTCAGCCCCGTGCACCGTGACCAGCTTCACCACTCCTCACCCCCGCTGCGCCGTAGGATGTCCCACAGCCCCGAGATGAAGGACGACCCCATGGAGTGCCCCCTGTGCATGGAGCCGCTGGAGATCGACGACGTCAACTTCTTCCCCTGCACCTGCGGCTACCAGATCTGCCGCTTCTGTTGGCACCGCATCCGCACAGACGAGAACGGCCTCTGCCCCGCCTGCAGAAAGGTGAGGGGATTTGTCTTGTCATACCCTGCTAATGTGTGACTTTTGACTTTGAGGGGAAAACTTTTTGTACTGAAAATGCCAATGGAATGAGATAATTCCACTCATTATTGGCTGATTTTACTAAATTCAAAATAAAATGCAGTGTGTTTCTCTTCATAATGGATCAGTCCTTTTTAACAGATAAATAATTTTTAATGTCAAATAATTAAAACGGTGTGATAAAAATTTCAATATTTTTCAGAAAAGTGGATCTCAAATAATATAGGTATAATGTTTCAAGGCTTTCTTTCTTGTAATTAGTGTCACTTTATAAAGGGACAAAAATATTGAAAATTTAATGATATATATTGATAATTATTAGATGTGTACCTAAAGACTGTCCTGTAAACAGGCCTGGTTAATATTAATTATATATGTATGTATCATCAATATCTACAGCATCAAAACAATAGGAAAAATATTTAATATCAATAGTTTCACTCAAGGTTCGCGTTTTACTTTTTTTTTTTTTTAATCTTAGGAAGTTTTATTTCATAAATGTGACCTTTTCCCCAAGTAAAATTATCTGCCAATAGAATAAGATAATTAGACATAATTCTACTCAATATTGGACAACAGAAAAATTTATTTAATATAAAGTGGTCACGTTCATCCTTTATTCTTCTGGTCCTTATTAAAGATAGATAATTAAGAATCATCAATAATCATCAGTTTTATTGCCAGCTCTGCATTTACATACCAATAGTAGGTCTTTAAGCATAAATATTTAAAAGAAAATCATCAATATATATCAGTATTGATCATTATATTGATATACAGCCAAAAGAGAAATTCATCAGAACTGAAGGCTAATGTGTTTTTTTTTCCTCTGTGAGAGTAGAATTATGTTTAATAGAGAAAAAAAAATGTTGAGTGAAAGAAATAGTTTAATCCACCTTCAAACATGAGCCTCAGCTCTATGTCCAGTGATGCCTGTTGAAATAACTTTATTTATTGATTTTTAACACCAATGGCTTCACTTCCCGGCTTCTCTATAAAGTCACATGACTGGTTAAACGTGTCTTTAAACGGAATTCTCACCGTTTTATCGCCCGCGCAGCCATACCCAGAGGACCCCGCTGTGTACAAGCCTCTGTCACAGGAGGAGATCCAGAGGATAAAGAACGAAAAGAAGCAAAAACAGAACGAGAAAAAGCAGAAGGTGACAGAAAACCGCAAGCATCTGGCGAGTGTCAGAGTGGTGCAGAGAAACCTGGTGTTTGTGGTGGGGCTCTCGCAGCGGCTCGCTGACCCGGAGGTGAGTCTCAGCCGCTTCTGTTTCTCACGATGTTAGCGTCATACAACTGGTGGTGGTGTGAAAAACGAACGCACCAACTGGCGGGTACATGTTGGTACAGTTAGCATCGCTAATGAATTTTGAGTGTCCAGCTGAAGCCTTGGAAAAATAAAAAGCTCATAGTTTTTATCATAATTCAGTGATGAGTGTTTTTCCTTTTTTCCTCCACAGGTCCTAAAACGACCAGAGTATTTTGGGAGATTTGGGAAAATCCATAAAGTGGTCATCAACAATAGCACATCTTATGCAGGTTCACAGGTGGGATACAAGATTCTGTTCATTTCCTGTTCTGTGTTTTATTTATTATATATTTATAATAATTACCAGTGCAGCAAATAACAACTAGTATAAAACCAATATTCAGATGTCCTATAATAATATTAGAACTAAAAGTTTATTATTCAGTTGTTCTTGATTATCATTGACTATAAAATCAAACTTTTTATCACATTATGAGCTGCTATGATTAATTGAGTAATTGACAGGTTGTTTGGATAATTTTTTTTGGGGGGGGGGTCAGACCAACAGTCCACATTTTAAAGATCATTGGTTTATTATTATAAAGACTAGAGAATTTTAATAAAGTAATTAAGATCAGATTTAGGAAGCTGGAACCAGAGAATTTGGACATTTTCTTCTTAAAAATTAAATATATTAATTGGCGAAATAGTTGGCAACTAATTGATTAATGACCCTTATATTTACAGCTCTAATAAATACTCTATTTAATACTTTAGGTTTAAGTGATCAGACATGACAGTGATCAATAATCGTTTCTTTGGCAGAGAAGCGGCTGCGGTAGATTTGTTTGTTCTGTGTGTTGACTTTAATTCTCTGTTTTCTCAGGGGCCGAGTGCCAGCGCTTATGTCACTTACATCCGTTCTGAAGACGCTTTAAGAGCAATACAATGTGTGAACAATGTGGTTGTTGATGGCAGAACACTCAAGGTGAGAAGTTGACATAAATACGTTTATATAATTTTATTTTATTATATTTACTCAGATCTGTTATAAGACACAGATAACGTCAACGTCGTAACCGCTCTACATTTTACTCCCACATTTTCTTGCATCACTTCTTCACAGCATCTGTTTCTGCTTTTTCTCTTTAGGCTTCTTTAGGCACAACAAAGTACTGCAGTTACTTTCTCAAAAGTATGCAGTGTCCTAAACCTGATTGTATGTATCTACACGAGCTGGGGGATGAAGCAGCTAGCTTTACTAAAGAGGAGATGCAGGTAAAAACTAAATAATGACTTTTTCTGCACCATGCTGTGGGTATTAATAGTTAAAAAGACTTTGTTGACCCATTTTTATGCCCTTTCTTTTGTTTTAAGGCGGGGAAACATCAAGAGTATGAGCAAAAACTCCTCCAAGACCTCTATAAAATTAACCCTAGCTTTCTACAACCTCCAGCATGTGGGACAGAGAAGTCGAAGAGTAAATCCAACTCCACACAGCGGTCGGTTTTATATTTATTTAGATATCAACACTAGAATATCTTTTTTTTATTTTTCTGCAGTAAATCATCATGATAGATGATGATTTAAGGGGGCCTACGTGCTGAGAATTATAAATAGGAGTCCTCAATGCCATTTAGGGCTATTAATTCATTTAGGACATTTATTATTTGCAGTAAAATGCAATATATGATTAATCAGTACATTAATAATAATTTAACAGTATTATAATATATAGTGTGTGGATTTAGTCCAGGTGTGTGATGTCTCAGAAAGAGGTAGGTGAGTTGTATAGTGTGTGTTTCTGACAGAAATGTGATACCTGCTCATCAAACAACCCTATTGTCATTGTACGTGTGCAATAAAGCTAAAAGGTCTGTTAAACATACGTCCATTGACTTAACAAACTGTCCTATTCCACGTTTTTAAAGACTGAATCTCAACGCTTGACACTCCATGTCCCTCCTGCTTTTTTTCCCCCTGTAACAGAACCAACAATAGTAACGGTAAAGATGGGTGGCCTACGCTGTCAGGACACAACAAACTGGCCAACGGGCTTTCAGAGGACCGCAAGTCCCCTCCGCTGCTAGACTATCTAGACCAAGACGTTATAACTTCAGACGTGCTAGATACAGAGCTGGGTCCCGGCCAGTGTACCGCCCTGTCCCCCTTCTCCTCTAACTGTGACAGTAACAGGTAAAACACACACAGACACACCTGCACAAACACGTCCTGATGACTCATTTATTTATTTTACAGTATTTTTCTATCTAATTCTCTCTGCAGTCCCAGTGACAAACCTCCAGAGTCCATTGGCATGGTTAATGGAGAGACTTTACAACAGGTAAAAAAAACACTTCTTCTTATTATAGTAGGTATAAATTATTTTAAGTGACTGAGAATCAGATTCTTTCAAGGATGTGAATGATATTATCAAACTTGTAATTCAAGGAAACATACGTGCATATTTTAAATTTTCAAGAGTTTCACACTTCTGCTGAAGAAAACAGAAGTGGTGCATTTATTTTTTTTTAATCACATTTTGTAGAACCATCCATTGGGGCCGAATTAGAACATCTAGTGCGCTAGTTCTGGTCCAGCATACATAGAATCGCTAAATTCAGAATTCATAAGATCACAACGTTTGGTTTTCTTGTGTTGATATATTTTTATTGAGGAAGTAAACGTGAATCAGACCTGAGCAATCGATCCCTGCTCTCCCTCCTCCCCAGATACCCACCAGTGACTCCCCCTCCCCTCCCCCGGGTCTAACCAAGCCCAGCCTGGTGGTGCCTATCAGCGTGTCAGACCTCACGGCCCGTTCGCCCTTCGAGGGAGCGGCCGCCGAGTCCCAGTCGCTGTTCTCAGACAACAGTAACTTCAGACATCCTAACCCGCTCCCCGCCGGCCTGCCCCCCTTCCCCAGCTCCCCTCGGGGCAACTCCGACTGGCCCATGACCCCCGAACCACAGAGCCTCTTCACATCAGGTACCTGAAAGCTTGTCTGTATCCTCCCTGCTCATTAGAGTCGCTTTCTGATAACGGAGCCTAATTTAAGTTGAGTTAAGTCTATTTAAAGAAGACAATGTCCAAATTGTCTTGTTCCTGCTCCTCAAATCTGATTATTTTCTGGTTTTATTCAGTCTTCTATAACAAACTGATGATCTTCATGTTGTGGACTGTTGGTCTAGATGGGGAAAAAAAAGAAATCTGTTGATAGACATTTTACACTATTTAATGAACCAAACAAGTAATCAATTAAACATTTCAATAATTGATAAATCGTAATGTAGCCTTTAATTGCACCCATAAATCGAAGTAGAAGGTCTTAGTTTTCATGTAAAACATGACATAATTTCATACTTTCTCAAATTTAGGTTCCTACACATTAGCATTTAAAATAAATCTTGATCATTTTGGTTTATCATTAAGACCAATTAGCTTCCTAGATCATGAGTTTTCTTTCCTCATTATCGTTAACTCTATAAAATCTAACCTATCTTGAGTAGAGTTATAACGATAAGGCAGTTTTTCTATTTTGACCGATCTGTTAACTTTATCTCATTATGTAATTATAACAGTGGTGTCACTTTTTCTGTTATTTCAATAGGTGTTAATTGCTTTAAATATAAATGCAACATATGTCTCTTTTCTTATAGTTTCATCTCTTTTTCTTTTATTATCGAATAACAAATAAGATAACATAAGACTTTATTGATCCCACAACGGGGAAATTTGTCTGTTACTGCAGCGTACAGAGTAAAGAAAAAAAAAAGGAAAGAAAAGCTAAAGAAGATAAAAACTATGAAAAATAAAAATACACAACACTATGTACAAATTCATAGAATTTGTTGATCCGCATACACAGTATGCATTATGGACATAAGAATGGAGAAAAATACTAATAAATATCAAGAAAAAAAAAGTATGCATAAGCAAAGCATATATACATACATACATGCACGTACATACCTAAATACATACACACATAGTTACATATATATATATATACGCACATACACACATGTACACATACATAGCCAGTGCATACTTAAGGTGCAGGGTGTGTGTGTAGAGAAAAAGTGACCAGTGGGGGAAAAGTGACTACAGTGAGTTATTTTTATATATATATATAAAATAAACTAGAAACCAACACAATGCTGATGAGAAATTCACACACTGGCTCTGAGTTACGCTCTAATAATCACTTGATCCCAATTATCTTTGAAACGACAATAAACCCAAGAGAATATTTGAGTGTTAATCAACTTGTCAAAGGAACCCTGTGGCTGCTCGTCGATTATTTATTTATGGATTTATTTTATTTCTCTCCTCGCAGACACAATACCGGTGTCTTCCTCCACAGACTGGCAGGCCGCCTTCGGCTTCGGCTCGTCCAGCAAACAGCAGGACGACGACCTGGGCTTCGACCCGTTCGACGTCACCCGCAAGGCCCTGGCCGACCTGATCGAGAAGGAGCTGTCGGTGCAGGACCAGCCCCTGTCGCCGGGGCTGCTGGGACACGGCGGCAACACGCACGGCCCCAGTCTGCTGCCGCCCAACCCCGCTGCCGCCGCCGCTGCTGCCGCCACGGCTGGCTCCTCCCACCACTTCCCCAGCAGCATGCCTCGCCTCCCCCAGCTGCACCACAGAGCCATCTACAGCTCCTTCAGCTTCCCTGGCAGCCAGAGCAGCCAGGTCACGCAGCAGCAGCAGCAGCCGGCAGCCACCAGACACCCCTGGATGGGCGTCCCCACACGGAATAACCTCACACACATGAACCACTCAGCCAGTGCTGCCTCACACAGTAATTTCCTGGACCTGAATCTGCCCCCTCAGCACAACACAGGGCTGGGAGGGATCCCCATCTCAGGTACCAGGGACACCCGGCCGCGCCGATACAACCCCAGTTTTCCTGCTCTAAATGATAATGAATAAGGAATATCTCTACAACCATATATGTTGTAAACTCAAACCTGGTGTTAGAAGAAATCTGCAACATGTGAGGTGACAACAGAAGATTCAGAATCAATTTATGTTGATGTTACAGTACAAATATATAGATAGGTTATTCTAAATTTAAGAATTTAAAATAGTGTCTCACTACAGATAAAAATATGTTGAGCGTTGTAGCTGAGGTTCTCTCATGCAATATATGGGGAAAAATCAGGTTAATAACCACTTAAGCCCCAGGCCTATTTTTCACTTTTCTTGCTAAATATATTAATAAATATGGGATATCTCCTCAACCACAAAGGTTATGTTTTTAAAACTGATATCAAAAGAAACCTTAAAGTGTCAGAATAGATTATATTGCTGTTACAGAACAAAAATAGTTTAAATGTTGCAAAAAAAAGATCTAACATTGTCTTACAGATAAAAATACTTGTTTAAAAATTTAAAAAATTAAAACAAGACGAAACTGACCCAAATTAAGAAAAAATAACCTTAAACTAATATATCTGCACTGCAAAGTTCAGTAATTAACAAGATAAGAGTCCAAACATCAATTATGTCCATAAAATCTTAGAAATCCCACTGAGGATCATTACAGAACATGAATATATTCTGTAAGATGTTTTAAAAGGAAATTATAAAGAACAGAATTAAATTATCACACAAACTCCTCAAATCTAAATGAAATATCAAAATACTAATATTATATTAAACTGATTGGTCATATGGATATTAATGTGATTGTCATGAAGTCTGTAATATTTTTTTTAAGAATAGTTGACAGTCTGAGTTGTGCTTGAGTTGGTTGCAAATTTTGCGTCAATGCAACTGTTCTCTGTCTCTGATTGGAAACAATCCAATTGATGTGATTTGTTTGACATTTTTACATTTTTTGACACGATTTCTGTCAAACACATTCCCACAGCCAGTGAAATGACAGCTGTTAGGTTGAGGAGAAAGGTTTAGAAAAGTCTTATACAGGAATATTTTTAATTTCACACACTCGACGAGGAGCAGAGGCGACATAACATTCAAGATTTGCTCTAAGTTAATATCCACGACTCCTGAAAACACAACAACTCTGTTTAACCATCTCAAACAATTGTCAATTGTCAATTTCAATATTGACCAATGGAGACTGACAGAATCGTGTTGGTGGGGTGAGAGATGCAGAATCAATTTGTGGCACCTGGTTTTCAGTCTGTGGCGTCGCAGAATGTCACAGATTGGTCTGTGTGTGGGGAAACACTGGGAAACCACTTGATCAAGGTTGATTTTATTATCCTTGAATAATGATTCTTAAAGTAATATGGTGATCGGTTTGCCCTATATCTTGTATTTTAATGACAATCTATTTACCTACAGATTCAAAAAATACTTTAGTGTTGTAGCTGAGGTTTATTCAGGGGATATTGGAGTAAACTCAATGCATCAATCAGGGTTTTAGATTTTGAAAACCTTGCATAAAACAGCTGTATTGGTTGTTTTTAAACAGATTTGTATTCACTGAGATCCTCTCCTCTCCTCCTACAGAAAACAGCAGCTCTATAGACGGCTTAAATATGAAAGAGTGGCAGGACGGCCTCAGAGCTCTGCTGCCCAACATCAATATCAACTTCGGGGGCCTCCCAAACTCCTCTTCCTCCTCATCCTCCTCATCCTCCAACAGTGTTAACCACATCGGTGGGCCAGCGGGGCCGACAGGGATCTCACACAGCCTGAGCTGGGACGGCACAGCCAGCTGGATGGACCCTGCTATCATCACAGGTTGGTTCCAGGGGCCCCTCAAAATCCCCACATTTGATTGGACGACAGAGCTGCAGCCATTGGACGATCAATTGATGCTGCCAATTATTTTCATAATCCATTAGTCATTATTGGTAACATAACTGATGACTGATAATTTCATTTATGATAATTTTAATCAATGAAATCAGACTGACTTTATCACTAAAAGACATTTTTGCTATTGTAAATATCAAACTATTACCAAGTTAAATCTTCTGATTTGACACATTTATAAACTCTTCCCTTATTTTTATGACTTTTAAGCGCCAATATCTCCTGCACATTACACACATCAGCGCCACTATTTTTCATCATAGTTTCGTATTGTATATTATTGATCATAGGTGAACACTTTTTTTTTTAATTTTCGACAGAAATGCATTAAATGATGTTGTTCAGTCTGTATTGTAGTTATAGTAAAAAGAACATGTATCTTATATGGATTTGCTCATATTGATACACTTATTTATTGAAATATTGAAACTACTGGAACCAGAGAACTCTGACCTTTTCTTCTAAAAAAAAAGCTCTATAGTTTTAATCAACATGTACATTTCTGCAGTAATAGATATAAGATAAGACTTTATTGATCCCACAACGGGGACATTTTTTTTGGTACTGCAGCGTACAGTGTAAAGAAAAAAAAATAAAAGCTATAAAAAATAGAATAAAAATACACACAACACTATGCACAAAATTCGTAGAATTTGTTGATGATCAGCATACACAGCATTGCATTATGGACTTAGAATGGAGAAAAAATATTAATAAATAGCAATAAAAAAGAAAAAAAAATAGATAGCAATATATTAATCAACCATCCAAATAGTCATTGGATGCAGTTGATTAATCTATTGATTATTGAAATGTTCATGGAATTAAAATGGGGCTTTTTTGTGTCCAGACCAACAGTCCATAACACAAATATCATTAGTTTACTATTATAGAAGACCAAATACTCAAACTCAAATCAATTATCAGTGTAATAGTTGGCAACCAATCGATTAATCAACTAAGTCTTTCACTTTTCAAGTTTTTCCTGAAGTGTTTCTGTGTTTTTGCATTTTTTTTAATGTATTTCTCTTGTATTTCGTCACCACCTGACTCACATGTTCTGGACTTCTATCTGCCCCCCCAGGCATCCCGGCGTCCGCCGCCAGCAGTTTAGACTGTCTCCAGGACGACAACCCGCCTCACTGGCTCAAGTCGCTGCAGGCGCTCACAGAGATGGACGGCCCGTCCAGCGCGGCGGTGCCCGCCCCCCCACAGCCCCTCCACAGCGGCCTCCTGGACGCCCAGTTCCCCCTCCACCACCACAGAGCCGCCGCGGCCGCCGCTGGCGGCTGGGCCCCCTACCTGCCCCCCGCCACAGCCAACCCCGCCAGCCAGTTCCACTCCCCTCCCCCCGGCTTCCAGACCGCCTTCAGAACCCCGGGACAGCCCGCCACAGAGCTGCTACAGAGCGCCGCCGTGGACCGCCACTGAAAACAGACTCCAGCGAGACGCCCGTCCCCCCCCTCACACTACCACTCTATTACCCCCCCTCCCCCGACGCAATACACACCAATCTGCAGAGTATGAAATTATTAACAAAAATAACAAACATGCTTTCTTCTTTTTCTCTTCCTCCTTCCTTTTTGTCGACTCCAACGATTTGTTCTTTTTGTTTGTTTTTTTTTTTTTTATTTATTTTTTTTGTTTGTTTTTTTTCTGCGGCACACACAAGTTCTCGGTACCCTTTTCTTTTATCCGCTACCATCATCAGATCCTTTTTTTTTTTTTTTTTTTTTTTTCTGGGCGAATCAATGATTTTTTTTTTTTTTTGCAGATCCATCGGTGTAGCTTTACTGTTGAAAAATAAACAGAGAGAGAGAGGAAAGAAACGCACGAGGGGAAACAGTAGAGCGGTGACATGAGTTAACGCCGCAGGAAACAAAATTAGCTGAAGAGAGGTCTTTTTTTTATAAAAAGTAAAAATGAACTAATGATTAAGCATGAACAAACAATCGTGTTTTTTGGGAAGTCAAAGTCATGAATAGTTTTTTCAAGGAATGAAGCAAAGCTGTGAATCTGCTCTTTGAAGCTTTTCTCCCCCAAAGACCCTCATCGTCCTCCCCCCAGAAAAAACTTTAACAGGAGTCTGTGAAACGGTTTAAAACCTGACGTTGTGAACCCAGAAGAGACAGAGAGAGACGGACACATAGAGAGAGAGAAAGAAAAAAGAGAGGGCGGGTCGGCACTTAGCTTTTTTCATTTAGTGTTTTTTAAAAAGGAAAAAAATTAGCAAAAAAAAAAAAAGAAGAAGAAGCTGAGATTTAAGAGTGAATGCTGATCTCACACACACACACACACACATGGGGGGAGAGTTGAGGACACAGGCTATGCATGGGCTCCCTGTTTATAGGTAGGGGACACAAATGGTTTGCTCGGAGATGGCCACTTGGCCCACATTCCCCCTTTTTTTTTTTTTTTTTTCTCTTTAGTGGAGGGCTCCCGCCAGCCCCGTCCCGCTGGAGGGGGGAAAATTCTGCTGAACCTCTGTATCAGAGGATAGAGCACTCGCCCTGACCACGGGGGGCAGAGCCAGGGCTTTTTTTTTCCCGGGAGATGGTGGCACTACATCCTGAGCACTAGGGTTAGTCTCTTTTACTCTCAGTGCCACTGTGTGGCACCTACAGTAGCTATCCCTAACCCACGGAAGACGGCCACCGGGTCCCCGCTGATCTGTCGAGAGATACTTTAAAAAAAGAAGAGAGAAAAGAAAAAGGAAAAAAGGGTGGTAACAGGGTTTTAACGAGTCCCACTTTAATGTAGAGGGCTTTAAAAACGAGGCCTTAAAAAAAAAAAAAAAAAGGATGAATGAGAGAGAAAAGGAGGTCGAGCGATTGGAACGGGGAGTCGGCGGCGATTTGCTGAGAAATATGCAATGTTGTATTGTGACTTCAGCAGCGTGTCACAGGGAGGGAGGAAGCCACTGGCGAGAAAACACAAAGTACTGTAGTAGTGATTCAAGGGAGCGCTCGGCCTTTTCTTTCTTTTTTTTTTTTTTCTTTTTTTAAGGTTCCGAGAACGACCTCTCCAATCACCGCCTTTTTTCTTTCTGAAGTCTTAATTTCTGGTCCGTGTTGCTCTGTCTCTCTCGCTCTCTCTCTCTCTCTCTCTCTCTCTCTCTCTTTCTTCCCCCCTCCCCTCCTCATCTCCTGCTGTTCCCTATTAAACAGTATTCACGAAAAATGAACAAACTCATCCAGGAGAAATCAACACCAGAGTCATAACAATGGGTTTTATCATAATGTTGCGAGAGGAGAAAAAAAAAAAGAAACGAAAAAAACAAATTGAGGAGCTTAAAGGAAGTGAACTGTCCTCTGCAGGTCTGGAAAAATGAACCTTAAATAAAACTGAAAACTCAGAGCTGGTGTTTTGTCTGTTGTCGTGTTCGCACCACTTCAATACTTCAATTCAAGCACTTTTAAATAAATGCTGTTGTGTTCATATCACATTTTTATTTAACTTTTTTTAACCAGGTAAGCTTGTTGAGATGTAACCTGGTCAAAAGGCAACTTAGTTCTATGTGACTTTAAACCTAAAGGACGTGAATCACATGACCATGTGGGCATACCCAGTTATTTCAGTTAAAAATGCAAAGGTCACATTGTGCAAGAGGCATTCTGTATTCCTGAGATTCAGGGTAACTTTGCAATACATCAAACAACATATATGTATTTTATTAACCCTTTTACAGGATGTTCTTTTAGTATCCCACAACCCTGTCTCTGATTAAAAATACTCGCCATTGCCACACTGATTTACCTCAGTCCTGAGGAAGGTCATTATAAATCCTCTTGGTTGTTTTTCCAAAGTCGTCCACTAGGGGGCAGGTCTTTCTGTCAGTGACGAAGCTCTGCAGTCAAACTTCAGTCGAGCTCACAAGGTGAAGAGAATGACACTGCTGCTTTTTACCTCTTGATAATCACCCCTTGACATGACTGTTCCGCATTTTTAATGTGACATAATGCAGATAAGAGTTTTTTTTTTTATTATTTATTTTCGTTTTTCCACTACTCACTACTGTTCATTTGTGTTCTCAGGGTAGTGTGTGCAGCTTCTGCACTTTCTCTCGGCCAATGCAGCAGTAGATACCTGCAACAGAGTGTTTTTTTTTTTTTTTTTTATGTCCTGTAGGACACGGGGAGGAGGAGTCGATTCTCAGTCGGTGGCTTCATTATTCCCACACTCACACGTCTGAATCAGGAGCCTCCTCTGGTACATTTATATCCCTGCGGATTCGCTTTCAAAGCCAAAGAGTTTTCGTCCCGCTGCAGCTGGAATGATTTTGGTCTGTGTTGGAGCCACGGGGAGCAGGTTCAGACCTTCTGGGTTTCAGCCTCCAGGTGCTGAGGAGGCAGCTGCAGGGTGATGGGAGTGTTGTGAATAATGCAGGCAGCAGATTCAGGGCCTGTGACAATGAGTCAGCAGCAACACTGAGGGGGGGGGGTTCTGCTGAGAGTGTTCCAGGACACACACACACACAGAAACACACACTCTGAAACATAATGGAGGCAGCGTGGTAATGCATACCTGGCATATTTAAGAATAGCCTCTGTTTATTTTCTACAGCTACACAAAACAACCACTGTATGGATTGTTTTGTTTTTATGTTTAAGATTCACTGTTTGAATAAAAAAAAAAAAAGACTGACACAGATTTTGGCCGAGCACATGCCGGACTCAATTATTAAGTGCTCTGTGACTGACAGTGTCACTAAGACGAATGATTAGTTTATTGATCCACCGGCTTTGCTGAAACTGCATATTCATTCTCATTATCATAAGGGAACAAGGAGGACCGGAGGGTGAGGAGGATGAATGATGAAGCAGGTTAGAGGCAGCGCTGCAAATGTCATAGGACGGTGAAAGATAGTGATTATCAAGGAGAAAATGTAGGATTTAAACTGGGAAAAAAAAATCACATTTTGTGTTTAAGGTATAAGCTGTGTTTAAAGGTCAAGGTGTAACAACAGCACAAGCAGAAAAAAAGAAAAAAAAAGCCCTGATTTTTCACTCCGAGCTCTGCGGGAGGTTCAGGAGCAGCTGGTTAAACTGCTGAAATCTGGCTTTTTTCCTTCAGGACTGCAGATATGAGGATATGAGGACATGTGGCGAGGCCAGAAACCTGAAGGCAGCACCTAGGCGTTTAATAAAAGAGCCAGAGGAGTTCAGTTATCGCAGGTTTTACTCTGTATAAACAGATTTTAAAGCAGTTTAGATTCTCTTTAGATCAGTTTTATTAGGTTCATGATATGAGTTATTTGTCAACAAATTATCATACCAGGTCTGATGATTCCTCATAGTTGGTTAATAAATTAATCAAAAACTAAGCAATTTTTACTAATAATTAATTCATAACCTGAAAATTATAATCTTGTCTCATGGTAGTTTTAAATAGACAAATTGCAGTTTTAAAGTCTTAATTTCACTAAGGATTTGTTATTTGATTTTTTATGTATTTTTCCTGCTGATTTCTTTATATCCTGAAAATTGTAATAATATCACACTGTAGATTTAAACAAACACGTCTGCTATATTGCAGTTAAAAAAGTAAAAATTTTACAGATTTGCTGATGAAATCAACTTAACAATTAGATAAAAATAAGTCAAATAGTTGTGAGTCGATTCAGCATTAATCAACTAAGAATTTTCCCACATTGGACATGACATCCATAAATTATATCTTCACTTCGTACAGATGAACAACTGACCATTAAAATCCTCCCACATGTATTTAAGGTTTGAAAATAAGTTGTTTCATAAACTATAATAATAAAACACTTAAAGTACATTTTACTGATAATATCTTACATATTTTATCAGAGTATTTTATACCCAATGTTAATGTTGTGCCACGCAATCATAAATAAGACTGAGTTTCGGGTCTACTGCGAAGCCTGACTATAAGGCAACCCTGGTCCTACAGAGCCGTACTGGGTCCAGGTTTTTGTTCCAACCAGGCAGTAACACACCTGGTTCTACTAATGAAGGTCCTCAGCAAGAGCTCTCATGGTTGATTAGTAGAATCAGGTGTGTGACTGCCTGGTTGGAACAAAAACCTGGACCCAGTACGGTTCTACTAGGGCCTCTGTGGGGTTCCCTACCCCTGCCCCAAGACAATAGAACAGGGGTCACCAACCCAGGTCCTGGAGGGCTACCGTGGGTGCAGGTTTTCCTTCCAACCAGGCAGTAACACCTGATTCTACTAATGAAGGTGCTCAGCAAGGCCTCTAGTGGTTGATTAGTGGAATCAGGTGTTTTACTGCCTGGTTGGAACTAAAACCTGCACCCATGGTAGCCCTCCAAGACCTTCTCATCTCTTGGTCGACGAAGCCTACCTACTAAAGAAGGACAGCCGAAAAAAAAACCCTTTTCTCCTTTTTTAAAAAAAAACAATTTTCTTGTCGCGACCCTCTTCTTTTTCTTGCCATGGACTGTGAGAGGACACTAGCTTGATGCTAGCTCCGGATCGCCAGTGAAGATGTGCTGCTGCTCCAGAAAATCACAGTAAGAGGCTATCTTCTCAGGAAGTGAATGTTAGCTGTGTTTAGCTAGCTTGTTTCACCTGCTTGCTAATTGTTTGTTCCACGTGTTAAGAGTTCGTTTAACCTGTCATTGTTTCACTTGCTTGTTCTACTGTGTATTCCACCTGTTTGAGCATTGCTGCTTTGAGACGTCTCTAACTCTCTCTCTATTTCACTCACGAACACTTACAGCTACACGTGTATTAACACATATACACACACACAACATTCTGCGCAAGTTACCCGTGTTTTCTTTATCCGGATCACGTGTTGTTTAAAAGCCGCCATTCCGTCACACACACACACACACACACACACACACACACACCAGTATCCGCGAATGTAGCGTCCCAGTCTGACCGCGAGAGGACGTTGTTCCGCACTCCGTAACCGCCAACTTACAGAGTCTCGCGTTGTCTCGCCGTAGCCGCCGTTTTGCGATCTCGCGCATGCGCAGTCACACACAAACATCCATTGCATACAACCCTTCAGTGTTCGATTATTACCATTGCCTGTTACCTGTAGATAGTAGTTATTGTGTATAATAGGATCTGTAAGTCAGAAGTGTTTTCAATTTGTAAATCCGTTTTGTGGAAGACAATAAATCCTATTATATTTTAAAGAAACGTTGTGTTTTTCCAAATTGGTTATTGGTCGATTCTCCAGTGGTGCCCGGAGAATTAATTTGATTGAATTAATTAATTTTAATAATAATCATCTTTGTTGTTCATCAATTAATACTCTGCTTTTTTTTTTTTTTTTACACAACACAATTTAAAAAAATTATAGGAAAACTCAAAATGAGATTTTTTTTAATACCCCTTTTTTTTTTTTTGCTGTCGGACGATTGCTTAAATAAAATCTTACTGCAGTCCCAAAATGCAGCTCTACTGTAATATCATTAGTTTTGTTTTGAACTAGTTAGTTTTACATGAATTTACAAGTATTTTGTCATGAATTGAACCTGACCCCAGTTTTTTCCTTCATCTTCCTCCTCATCTTCCTCCTAACTTTTCCCTAACATGTACTGAACTCTGGTTTTGACTTTATGTGGTTTTCATGACATCGTTATGACGGTGGATGATGTATGTATAATTTCCTGCAGGGAAACCTGCAGGGAACGCTCTCAGCAGAAAGCACTCTGTCCATTTGTCAGCGTCTGACAGCCTCTTTGTCCACAGGAGACGCCTCCTCCGCTGCAAAAAATCACCTTTTCAGAAGTTATCCAGTCACAAGCTATTAAAACTAAAACTAAACCTCCCAGTCCGTTGAGTTCTTTAGTCAGCGGAGGAAAAATGTATCTGGAATTTCTTTGGCAGACACTGAAATGATTCTGTTTCAGCTCCTGCTGTGCAATCTGATCAATTATTCTGTTTTATGTTAATTAAATATTTTGTTTGTGCTGATAGTTCAACACCACAAGACATTTAAAGACGTCACTTTGAGCTTTTTTTTAAATTACAAGAAGCTATTTTTTTTGAATGAAATTTTTAAAATTAATAACATAAAGGGATAAAAGCAAACAATAGCAACAAATCTAAACACTAATTGAACACTAGGTGAAATGAACACATAGACAAACAAAATCAAAAATAATCATATAAAATATTTTGTACTATTTGTATATATATATATACCCTTTTTATTGGCACGTTTACACTTTTTTTTTTTTTTTTTTTTTTAAGACACAATACTGATGAAATGGTTAAACGTGGGTATTTTTTGCAGTGTGCAGAGCTCAGCGGCTTCGGCCTTTACTGTAAATTCCTGCAGCGTTAATGTGTCCTGTCCAGGAACAACTGACATGTTCCATCATCCACAGAATGTATTGACTCTGCTGTATGAGCTTTATGCGTCTGTACACCGTGTATATACTTTATGTGTGTAGTGGAGCATGATAATGACAGTTACTTCATGTCTTACTACATTTCTGAAGATTAAAGTGAAATTATAAGCAACATGTTGGAGTGACTTAGATAAATGTTCTGTTTGACGCCTTAATCTCTGCTGTAGCAACTGATTAAAATAAAACATTTATTGTAAAATTAAAGCTTTCTAGAAGGTTACAAAATGTCACAGAACTAAAAGCTTGTGCAGTCACTGGTTCTTTGATATTTAAAAGATTAATTTGCATCCTTACAGTGGACCTGGACAAAATAAAGGACCTTGTGATTTGGAGCTGATGTTGGATATATGATAAAGATAATCATCTCCATCATTACAGCCCATAAACGCCAGAAAATCACAGAATTAGCCTTTCCTCTACAACTAAAGGTGGTTTGACCGCATGAATACAGGCTTAAATTGATTGTTCACAAAGTTAACTTTACAACAGAATTTCTAAATTAATTGAAAGGGTCATCTGAATTGTAAAAACATGGTTTCTAATTGAACTGTTGATCCGAAAAAATGTAAGTTGCCTCATAATTGTAGTTTTTCTTTTCTTTATATTGTAAGTAACTTTAAAACAATAATTTTTTTCATATATATATATATTTAACTTTGGGTGAATATAGTTCATTACTTTCCTCCACTGTAAAAAGTAAATGTTTGATTGCTTTATTCCACTATGAAAAGTTAAATTCCTTATTCCACTGTAAGAAGTGAAAATGCATCATTAACTCCACTTCATTAAATTACTCCACTGTAAAAAGTAGATTTACCTTCTTTCTTTACTCCGCTGTAAAAAGTAAATTTACTGCATTCCCCTCCTCCTTCTCCTCTTCCTTACTTTTCCTCCTCCTATTCTTCCCCCTGCACGCTCTGATGTGTTTTGTTGGTTCAGTATTTGGCAGCAGCGTCTTTGTGATGTAACAGAATCAGGAAGGTCACAGCAGCAGCTCCAGGTTCTGTTGAGGGTCAGTTCTGAATATTTCTCTTCAGGCTCGGTGCTGACGCTGCACAGCGGCTCCGAGCCGCATGAAAACCGAGAAGAACACAAGGACGAACCTCAGGAAACCGATCCTTCTCTTAACTGTGAATAGACAGAAAGGAAACATGCACATTGATGGGAAACTTGGTCCCAAATAAAAAATAAATAAATAACCTTCTGCAGACATGTTTAACGCATTAAAACACCCTGCAATGATGATAAAAACCTGAATTATTCAATTAGAAACGATTAACTTGAATCTACTACTTTTTTTTTACTCATTTTCTTGAATCTATAAACATGCAAATACCTGTTTATCTCAGTGTTGAAGCTTCAAGTTTCTAAATTAGTTGTGAGTGAATTTAGAAGGAAACTTAAACCATTGACCAACAGAGGGAGATCATGGATCAGTGGATGAATGGATGGTTGATCCGTTTATAGAGGTGGTAAATACCCTAAGTAGATTAAATTATCTAATTAAAGACAACTAATCAAGATACAGAATAATGTGTGATTATAACCACTGTTTAAAGGTTAATAAACAGGTAAATGAGTATAAACAGCTGGATATTTCACATGAGAACAACGTGAGCTGCTCTGCTTCAGTTTGACATCCTCTCCCAACTAAACCCTTTATTAATTAAGCTGCAATTTAGCTTGTTTTCCATAAATTGATCAAATATTATGTAAAATTGAAATAACTTTAGTTGTTTGATAAATGAAGAGTAAAACAATATTTCCCTAGAGTGGCATTGTAAAATATGAAAATACATTTTCCATTAAAAGTCCACCACTACTTTAAATACATTTATCTGCTAATACTTTTGAATGAGGTTTATTAAGAGTAATTATACTTTTTTCCTCTTTTTTGATTGCTTTATTCCACTATGAAAAGCGTAAAATCTTATTCCACTGTAAAAAGTGAAAATGCATCATTAATTAACTCCACTCTAAAAAATTTGTTTTATTAAATTACTCCACTGTAAAAAGTAAATTTACTTCAATACTTTCCTCCACTGTAAAAAGTGAATATTCATCACTTCTCTGTAAAAATTAAATTACTTTAATAATTTACTCTACTGTAAAAAGTAAATTTACTGCATTCTCCTTCTCCTCTTCCTACTTAAAATACATTTATCTGCTAATAATTTTGAATAAGGTTTATTAAGAGTAATTATACTTTTTTCCTCCTCTGTAAAGACTAAATATATATATGTTGTTCCTCCACTACAAAAAATTCCAGTACAGTACAACTTACTTTACTTTACCCCACTGTAAAAAGTAAATTTACATCATTACTTAAGTCCTGTGTCGAGAGTAAATATAATTCATTACTTTTGTCCACTGTAAAAAAAAATATGTATACCTCATTTTCTCCACTGTAAAAAGTGAATTTTTCTTCATTTGCTTTACTCCATACACTTCCATTTTTACTCCACTGTAAAAAGTAGATGTATTTGTTTCATCACTTTCCTCTACCCCATTACTTTGCTTACTACCTGATTACTTCCCTCCCCTGATGAACAAACATGTTGAGTTTCTGTCCACTGCTTGACACGAGCAGAAACTAAACAGTGAAGAAAAGTCGATAAAAGTCAGATTATCGCAAACATAAAACATTTGGCCGCTGATTCCGTCTCGTCGTGCCTCCTCCCGTCTTATCTCGGATCACCACGGCGACCCGAGGATGATGATGAAGAGGAGGAGAACATTTAAGCGGCCCGAGCTTCACTGAGACCATTTGTGGACTTTCACAAGGACGAGGAAATTACGGACGTGCCCTTAATTATTAAACAAGTGTGTCAGCAGCTCCGCTGATGGAGGTAATGCAGGGAGGAAGTGGGCCAGAGAGGGGCCCCCCTGGGACCAGGGGAGGGGGCGGGGGAGCTGGTGGGCTCGGACCTGGGGGGGCGGGGGGCGGGGGTCAGGCCCAGGGGGCTTCAGCTGGAGCAGGAAGATCCAATAATGCTGCCGAAGCTGTTTTCCACGTTGTTAACATCCAGAACCTCGCGGGCTCCGTCCACAGGCTCCTCAGCACGCGCCGGTCAGGCCAGAGGACACTTGTGATGTCATAAAGAGCCCGCTGACGAGGCCCTACTCAGCTCACAGCTGATCCCGCCGCAATGAAAAGGCACTTGAAGTTTTCGGATGACGTCAACAGGAACAACAGCGTTTTTTTGTACACGGGGTGATGGGATGAGTGTCTGTCTTCAGGGGAATCGATCGGGGAATATCAAGTGAGCCAGAGGCCTGACTCAGGAGAATCTGCCTTTCTGTGTGTGTGTGTTTCTGTTTCTCACACACACACACACACACACACACAGCACATTTGCACCCAGGCGGAGCTGCCAGATAAAAACTCTTTTGCTGTTTGATGGACAGAAGAAGAGGAAACGCTGAGCTGCGTCTGGATCAGTTCAGCAGTGATCAGGGATCAACTCAACAGGGTTTAACCACAGATCCAATCACAGCTTCTGGTCTGAGGCAAATCACCTGCAGGAGCCACCAATTATTGGAATTATTTTAATTATGTGTTTTATATATATATTTTTATTTTGTATGATTATTTTTACTATTACTTTTAAAAAAGAAACATTGTAAAAAAATTAGAAAATATTTAATTTTTCATATTTTGAATTTTAAAAAATTCTTAAAATGTTCATTATTTTTTATTTAGTTAAAATTATTTTTCTCATTTAATTATATTTTGATTTTTATTTATCATTTATTTCTGCCTCCCTTCAGCTCCTTTTCATCATCCTATAAATCAATCCTGTTTCCTTTCTCATCCCTGGTATTTCCTATTGTTTACAGTTCCTGTAACTCAACTGTGTTTTCCTGTCAAAATTTTGAGTTTTCTTTGTTCAATAATCTCACAACCATTTTTTATTTTTGGATGAACATTTGTACAGTAACAACAGTTTCTAACAGAATTACTTATTTTCTTTACTAAAATTAATTATGTAGATACGGTCAATGTATTAGTTTAACTCCTACATGTATAAGTTACATCATATCCAATTAAAACATTAGCTATTTTTTTGCACATTAACATTTAATAACAATAACATTCAGACCATGCACCAAATACTTGATTTGTTTGCACATGCTCAGAAAATGGAAATTCATGCATACATTTGTACACACTATTTTTCTATTTATTTGAATGGAGTTAAATTGTTGGTTAAGAGAAAGAGCCTTACATTTAATAACAGATTAAAATCTATTAAACAAACCATATGAAGACATGTAACATTTACAAGGGGTCAGAAAGCTTTTTTTTTTTTTCCCCCTGTGTATAATCAGGTGTGTGATCGCCTCTCTCCTCCTCTTCCTCCTCCTCCTCCTCTTCCTCCTGTATGACACTCTGTGCTGTTTCGGTCCAGTGGAGCTTCGCAGCTCTTCAGGAGGTGGAGAGCGGGCGAGAGACAAAGACAACAGACAGACACGGAGCGAGCGAGCGCGGGCCGGCCGCCAGCCCCCCGCCCCGCCCTGGCTGCTGCCTGCAGAGCGAGCAGTGCTGCATTTCCTGAGGGCGACGCAGAGGACGAGGAAGAGGAGGAGGAGGAGGCTTCGCTTCTGTTAAGGTCACAGAGCGACAGACACACTCAGGACGTTCACACTGGGACATGCGTAGATTCTTGTTTCGGTTTACCTGCAAAGGAGAAAATCCAATAACTGATGAGCTCCCTGTGTCCCTCACCTGTTGTTGCAGTGGGTTAATACATTCACATTCATGTTTCCTTTCAAAGCGACTAGTACCAGGTTAGACCCTTTTGTCTTCATGGCATAGAACTGGGTACCTGAACAGTCCTCAGATATTGACATGGTAGAATCACACAGTTGCTGCAGATTTGCTCTGTTGGATTCAGATCTGGTGGCTGTGGATCTCGTTTGAGTAACAGTGACCTCGTCATGAGGTGATTGAAGCTTTATGACTATGATTATCCTGCTGGAAGGAGCCATCAGCCGATGGTAGAGACTATACCAGGGGTCCCACAGAGCCACAGTGGCTGCAGGTTTTTGTTTCAGCCAGGCAGTCCCACCTGATTCTTCTAATCTACCACTAGAGGCCTTGCTAAGGACCTTCATTAGTAGAATCAGCTGTGTGACTGCATGGTTGGACTAAGGGGTCTGAAGTGTGCCAAGAAATTATCCCCACACCATTACACCAGCAGCAGCAGCATGAACTGTTAGGAGGAATCCATGCTAATGTAGTATGTGCTCATTGATTGTCCAGCTTCACTCCAACTAAAGGTCCATTCATATCCTACATAGGTTTTTATTTTGTGTGTGTGTGTGTGTTCCACCTTACTGTCATACCATCTTTTATGCTGGATGTGCAATACACAACATTTCCTCTAGGTGGCAGTGCTGGGCGGCAATAACCAGCAATAAATATAATGGCAACTATCCAGGAGACAATATTGTTTTATGCATATCCAAAAAAAAGATAAATTAAATAAATAAATTAATAAATAGTGGAATGTGAGGCCACTAAACCCCTCTCAACACTTTAATTCATCTGCTTTTTATTCCATCCCCCAATAACCACCTACTAACAAAACCCCAATCTCATCCAAACTACGATCCTCCGGTGCTGCATCATAAATGTGAGGATAATTGACGATCAAATCCCAACTTTTAAAGCTCTGATACAGCAGATCATCTTTGTGACTTTGTTGTGCTTTTCAGATTGAAACTCAGTACTGCCCCCACTTCTGTTCCTGTGGTATTGCTTGGTTTTATATGTGATTGTAAGATTCCCAGTTTTGTGTCAAAGTATGGAAGAAATTAACAGATAGGACGTGTGGAGGACACTATATATATATCTGTGTGTGTGTGTGTATATATATATATGTATGTGAGGTCCCATCTAGGTCAGATTTCAATCTAACTACTGTACAATCATTTTAACAAATCAGACCATAATCAGATAAACACGATAATCAGGTTTTCTTTAGTGTCGTGTAAATGTATAGAGTGTGTCACAGATGGACGCGTAGACGCCTCCGATGTCCAATGTTCTCTCCGAATCTCCAGCTTCACACAATCCCAGGACAGAAGCAGCTGTGAATCATCTTCACACCCCGAGAACTTCACCTATTTATTCTCATTTCAGAGCTGGATCGTCCCTCTGAGGTTTGCTTTCTGTTCTAGGGACGGTGGCCGCCACAGCTGAGCTTATTGGATTAAAAAAAAGGTGTCTTTGTCTAATGACAAATCCATTTCCTATAAAAATGACTTAAATTGATGAAGGGGTCAACAGCAGAAATAGGAGTCACCTATTTGTTATGGAATATTTCAATAGTTTAAGTTTCATTGTAGCCTAGGTTGGGTTTAATATGATTTTGCAGTAAAATATCTACATATTTCGTAGTGACCTGAGCATCTTTGACTGTTTTGAGGACAATAGATCAGATTTGAGACCCTCACACGGAGGCTTAGGAAGCTGTGATCAAACCCGCTCGTGATTAATCAAGTGAAGAGTCAATAGGGAGAACAATCATTAGCTGTGGAGCGAGCGGCCTCACGCTTCTCCGCTGAGTAAACCCCTCCGTGTCACATGTTTTATTCATACGTGCGTGAGAAAAGGAGAGGAAGCAGAAAGTGACGGGAAGCCGAGGTGTGCGAGGACTCAACGGGATGAGCGGGGCCAGCCGGAGCCTCCGGGGGGCCGGAGGATTAGCGTGGAACCATTATCTTCACCCCCTGAATCACTGTTAATGACTTTTTGGTGAGAGGTGTAGAACAGGAGCAGGATGGAGACGCTCAGGCCTGAAGAATCACACACCGATGCGTTTATCCTGTTTGCATTAAAGCATAAAAGAAGCTCTTATTTTGAAAAATACAAACGGAGTAAATGCTGTCTGTATACGTGTTGACTCAGCAAGGATAAGGTCAATAAGAACAGTTGATCTATAGAAGAAATCAACACAGGACCAGAACTAAGAGCTGCTTAAAAAAAGAGTTTAACTTGTTCTTAAATGTAGGAAGGGTGTCTGCCCCCTGGCACTGACAAAAATGACTATTCTGATCAATTATTGGAACGATTGATCGGTTAGTTGTTCATAAAATGTTTTTCTTTTTGTCCAGACCAACAGTCCCCAACCCAAAGATCATCAGTTTACTATTATAGAAGAATAAAGAAACTAGAAAATGATCAGATCTGAGAATCTGGAAATGAAGAATTTGAATATTTTCTTCTTAAAAATGACAAATCAACGAATCGATAATCGATAAAATAATGTAATATATGGTAACGAATTGATTAATCGCTGCTGCTCCATATGACACGATTTTGTTTTTACTTCTGGCTAGTTTTTTATTCAATCAATACTTGGATATCCTAATTAATAACCACCAGAACTAAACATAATTAGTTAATCAATTAGTTGTTTCTGTCATAAATTGGTGTAAAAGGCTGATCGTTTTTTTTAATCCTCAGTTTACTAGAAGATAAAAGAAACCAGAAAATACCAGAAGAATTTTGACATTTTCTTCTTCAAAACGACTCAAATCAATGATCAGAATAAGTGTAATGTGATAGTTGATGACTAATTGATTAATTGGTCAATCGTTGCATCACTCGATCTACTCTTGTATTTCTACAAGGAATTCTTTTATGATCTTTTCTATTCCTGCATTCACGATCCAAATATGGCAACTTTTCATCAATTAATTGATCATCAAATAGATGCAGATTAATGTTATGTTCGTAACCAATTGATTAATCAACTAATACACATACTCGTGTGTCCCCACAAGTTCAGATGACCCCACTTTGCATTGATTTTTGCAGGTTTTCATGCAAATCCTTAAAAAAAAAAAAAAAGAGCAAACAACCAGCAGATCCTTAAAAATTTATTGAAGTTAATGTAAGATGAAATCATAAGTGATATAAGAAAGAAAATAAATACCCTTGCATAGATCACAGACCATGCCTTTGTCATCTTCTGACAAACTGAACGCGTTTTAGCATAATCCTCCGTAGAACACAACATGACGATGACGCTGGATTTGGATAAAACACAATCAGAGTTTGGTTTCGCTTGTGGATGAAAAGAAGAGCAGAGTTCAACAGTCCTTTTTCCCCAGCTTCTCCTACTTCTTTTTTTTTTTTTTTTTTTTTGTTTTTTTATACGTTTTTCAGCGTTTCAATGTGCATTCTTTACAGAAAAAGACAAACTCATATATCCGTCACGCCTCTGAAACAAACGCGAGTTCCTCCTCCTCCTCGTCGATGGCGGTCGCCTCCGGTCCTGGTCGCTGCCTCCTCAGCAGACAGAAATCAGTCAAACAAGAAAGAAAAACCAAAACGGATGCAGCACAAGAGGAGGGAGTGGAGGCCCTGTTTAGACACGACGGGGCTCGTTTCCCACGACACAGTATCGCTACAGACCGAGATAAGAACGGGGCACAAGTGTTTTTTTTTTTTCCTCTAAAAGAGCCATTCAGTCCTAGAATAGAGATAAAGTTTGAGAAACTAGCCCTTAACGTCCCCCTGCTCACATTCAGAGCCGAACCCCAAACATCGGTTCTAGTGATGGGGTCAGCGCTAAGGTGCTTTTTCTTTTTAAACGTTTACAAATCCAGCATAGGACACGTTTTAGTTTTTTCTCTGGGCTTCTGAACAGGGCCTTGACAGGAAGCCTCGGTGCAGATGAAAGCAAGGGTTTTCTTTTTAAAATGACGCAACTGTATTATAGTTGATCCACAGTTTTTGAAAAAAGGCAAAGCTCATGCAGTCTTCCGTCGATCATGCAGTTTCTGCGATCAGTAGGTTTTTCTGTAGAGATACATTACAGCGGTGGGAAAGAATGTGAACATGGTTGTTTGATTGAATGAATCCTGTGTTGTTGTTGGTTGTTTTTTTTCAAGCCGTATGTTTTTATAGTAGTACACTTCTTGTCCATATTGTTTAGTGTATAGCGATTTATCATAATACAGTAGTTTCATTATCATGGCTTAGCCAGAGGAACATATTGTCTTTGATATTCCAGTATATGGCATGTTCTTCCTAAATCATTCATGTTACAGTGCCACCAGAAGGAGAAAAAAAAAAGTAAAAAAAAAAAAAAAAACACACATTAAAATTGTTTCTCATATGTAATTTGCAATATATAGTGGTGTCTTTTCTCTTATCTTATTATAGCTAAATTGCATTTTGTCCTCATGTCATTTTGTGTTTTTTTCTTACAGTTTAAATAAAGTCCTTTTTTTTAATCTTCTTACACGTGTTTGTTTGCAGAAGCGAGAACACCTGACAGGAAGCGGAAACGAATGAACATGTGAAACGATTTAGGCACCTTCTTCTTCTTCTTCCTCTTCTCTGACTTTCTCTCTCTCTCTCTCTCTCCCTCCCCGCGGCTGATCAGTCCAAGCGAGCCGATCACAGATCCTCTCTAAGTGCATTATGGGCTGTTGTTCCTTTGGGACGGCATTATCAGTTCTCCTGAAACCCGTCTGCAGCCTTTGTTCTGGACTGGAAAAAAAAAAAAAACAGGCTCCAGTCGGACCCGGGTGCTTTAACAGTGTGTGTGTGTGTGTGTGTGTGTGTGTGGGGGGGGGGGGGGCTGCTGCTATAACAAAGCCTACAATCTGGGTTTTTCACGCGTTTCTATCGACAAATCGCGAGGACAAGATGTCAGTCGTCCATGTTTTGACCCGCTGGCCTTGTACAAAAAGCCCAGAACAGGGGGTGAGAGTTTGGTTCAATAAACAGCCCTGCTGTGAACATCTGTCAAGTTTCTCTGACATTCAAAATAGATTTCCCTATTTTTTTTTTTTTTTTTTTTTCAATTTTCATTTTTTACAAAAAAAAAAAGCATCTAAGAAACAGATTATCTGTTATTCTATTGCTGTTAAGAATGCATGTTTCCGTCAGAATGTTGAGTACGTTAGCACCATCCACACATTCCCTCACAGCAAAAGTAGCAGCAGCGCTTCCTGTAACGTGAGGGTTATTTTCTTTGAGCGGTTTCATGCAGGACATGTTACACACATCACTACTTTCATGGCCGATAACATCCGAAGCGGTGAAAACTCGTGACCGAAGCGAACAATTTCCTGATAACTGCATTTTTTTTTTTTTTTTTTTTTTTAAGGTTACTATTGTTTAAGTGTTTAAGTGTACATAGTATTATAATATAAGCTATTAGGGTGTTACTGGTGTCCTTCCTGTATGAGAAACCTACACAAGATAAAGATCCCTGACACAAATGTGCATCTTTTTTTGTTTTTTGTTTTTGCTCTCATGATAAGTTACTGACATCCAAAGCGAGGCTCTTTTTGGATATTTTAACTCGCCTGAGACAGACACTCTTCAGCGATACAGTACAAAGATCGGTTCCAAATAAAAATGCTCTAAACTAACCAAAGAGCAGCCACAGCAAACACAAAACGGTTCAATAATCATTAAAAATATATATATATCAACAAAGGACAAAAAGGCTTTCAGTCAGATAACGTGTGATGGCGTCAAGACGGTCCTGAACTAGCACCACAAAGAATAGCCATTGCACCAACAGATACAACTATGACATTCAAGTAGCACTGCAGTGGAGCTTTTTTTTAAATATATATATATATATATACCTTGTCAGGAAAAAGAAAAAAGAGCGTGCAGTGCAGTGCAAATTCTTACTATCATTTGGATTAATTCATCTCAATACTGAGCATGAATCGATGTACAGTAGCTGGAGATTTTCAAGTAGTGGTTAACACTTTGTCCCTATACCTGTCTGCGTTTAGCCCCGCGTCGCCCGGACCGATATGCACTACTCGCCAAACAACTAACTGAACAAGGCCCGACAGGCAAGAGATGGTTCGAGCAACGGAAGGGGAAATGATTGTGCAAAAAAGAGACGGGCTTGCACTTAATGCCCCAAGGATTGCAGCAGTGTTATGACAGATTCCTCAGTCTTCACGTGTTCGGGTGTTTTTCTGTGACGCAACGAGGCGCCGTTGTTCCACAGAAACGCACGTATATAAAACAGTCGATCTCATCCCGTTTAAGAGAGTCGAGCGATCTTCACAAACTCTCCACAAATGAATGTTCTGATTGTGCGTAGCGTTAAGTGAGAAATAAAAAGAGGAGCGTTGGGGGGGGGAGGGGGTTGTGGTACACTATTTGTCCTAAGTGCTTGTGTAAAGGCTATGCTTTGGGACTCTCACATTCAATATTGCATGACTGCAGTTTACACTTAAGGTTCCATTTTGCATTATGGTATAGGAAGCCCTGCATTGAAGCTTGCAGCTCTGCAGCAAGTTTGCAATGACCTCGCTGAGGTAGAGACCCTGAAAGGATGCATGGTGCACGAACAAAACCGGACGTTAAATAAAACATGTCTAAAACCTAAAAATATGCCCTTTTTGATTCGGATTGGTAAACATGCAAAGTACATTACGTTGCTGCTTCTTAAGGGCGGAATTAAGTGCGTGACGGGATGAAAACTGGGTTGTGCGTGACAGTCATGAATCAATTTTTTTTTCTTTGTTTTTTTTTTTTTTTACCGTTGTTTTTCCAAAAACCACAATCACCCGCTGTTTCGACCTTATCTCCAGCGTAACCGTGAACGTTCCCGTGCTAAAACAGAAGGTCTGCTTCCACCTCACTAATCCCATCGTACTCAGAGGCACTTTCACTTGTCCTGTTGGTGAAAGGGGATAAAGGCACTAGCAACTAATGTCGGAATAACTCTCTGTAATGTGAAGTGAAATTTCATATAGATCCTTTTTTTTTCGGGTGGATTCCAAAATCAACATGTACTAAAGTCTGAGGTGGACATGGAAGCATGACTAATAATATGTTAACTTCTCTTGTTCAAAAAAGGTCCATGCACTGCACTATTGACGTAATATTGTAATCGGTGCTTATTATGATTATATGCATTTTTGATAATAATTACTCAGTTTCTTTGACTACTTTTAAAATTAGCGACTTTGCATCCTCAAGGTGGGTTTCGGATATATTTGATCGCAATTCAGAAACATCCAGAATTTGATTTCCTTAAGTTTCCTGCAGAGTGCCTGAATTGCAACAAGCTGTATTACTCATGCATTAAATATACCAGGATACAAATGTACCTTTTAGTCGATTAGACCATAATGCAGGTTACTTTTTTTCATGCTATGATCTCATTTATGTACTGTTCCCTTAAGATTTAACATTCAATTCCTATACTTCTAAATGATTAGCATTTCAAATTAAAAACTCATCCAGTGCACTCTGTATGGAAACAGATGAGAAGGGGAAGGGAGGGGGGATGGAGGCAGGACTCCAAAAAGAACATCCTTTCCATTATCATGGGAGATATGTCTCATGCATGCCGATATCAAAATGGAAAGTCTCTAATCATGCTCGTTTGAAGCTCACGTTATCGTTGTGCTGTGTTGCGTCTAAAGGGCATGGCATTGAATCACTTGGTGATATCACAATTACAGCATCTGCTGGAAAACAGCAGCATTGCGGATGTCCGTGAAGTGAGTAGATCACCGTCCGTTTACATCCAAACAAGAGAGATCAGTCTTCCTCCTATAAGGTGCTTTGCTGAATAGTAGATCCTTTGCAGGTGGGGGGGGGGGGGGGTAGGCGGGTAGGGGAGGGGTCACCTAACTTCTTGGCGCTTTACCACTCGGCTGCAGGTGCTTGCATGTCTCTGCAGGCTTTTTGCTGGACACGTTGTGCAACTTGCTGTAATGTTATCTGTACTCCATGCATAAGATTTTAATTATCACGCCGCTTCATAAAAGACGGCGTTTGTGTGTGTGTGTGTGTGTGTGTGTGTGTGTGTGTGTGCTCTTGCGTCCTCCGGGGAGCCACGTGGTTTATGCGTAGTGATGCATGTTTCCTCTCATGATATATACTCATATAGGAATCGGAAAGAATTAATTATTCTATCTACCTGCCATGTTTTCTAACAGCATTGTTTTTTTTTCTTTAAGCGTAGTTGTCGGCCTAATGCCATTTGTAGCGCTTTTTGTCGGGGGGGGGGGGGGGCGGGTGGTAAAATGAAGCATTTCCTAACTGATGGTCTACTCCACGCACGACAGTCCCACACAGAGAATCCCCCTGAAGTTCCCGTCGAAACCCCTAAACATCCGTGAGCAGCTTGCTCTTGTTCACGCAGTTCTGGTTGGCTATAGTGCAGTTGCCAGTTCTGAGGTTGGCCTCCCTAAAGTTGTCGATGCTGTTGTTGATGTCCCCGTCGATCTCCATGTACTCGGACTTGCTGACGGTGGACGAGCTGCGGCGGCTCGAGTTGGTCTCGGACGGGATGTTGGGGTTGCTGACGTTGAGCAGCTGCGCCTGCTCCTCGCCCTCCGTCTCCCGGTGGTAGAAGTAGTTGAAGTTGGAGACGATGACGGGCACGGGCAGGGCGATCGTCAGCACACCGGCGATGGCGCACAGGGAGCCCACGATCTTGCCTCCGATGGTGACCGGCACCATGTCCCCATAGCCCACAGTTGTCATGGAAACCACGGCCCACCAGAAGGCGTCCGGGATGCTGCCGAAGTAGGACCCCTGCTCCTCGGCCTCGGCGAAGTAGACGGCGCTGGAGAAGAGGATGACGCCGATGAACAGGAAGAAGATCAGCAGGCCCAGCTCCCGCATGCTGGCCTTCAGGGTCTGGCCCAGGATCTGCAGGCCCTTGGAGTGCCGGGACAGCTTGAAGATCCTGAACACCCTGACCAGGCGGATCACCCTGAGTATGGCCAGAGACGTCGCCTGCTCCCCCACCCCCTCCGTGTTCTCCGGGTCTTCGGCCAGCTCCGTGCCCAGCGTGATGAAGTAGGGGATGATCGCCACGATGTCGATCGTGTTCATCATGTTCTTGAAGAAGGCGGGTTTGCTCGGGCACGCCAGGAAGCGGACTATCAGCTCGAAGGAGAACCAGATTATACACAGAGTCTCGATGACGAAGAAGGGGTCCGTGAGGATATTTGGCTTGTAGTAAATCGTGGTGTTCCCCACCGTCACTATCCGACCCCTGGGATCCTCCTTCAGCTGGGGCAAGGTCTCTAAACAAAATATGACTATGGAGATCAGGATCACCATCACGGACACGATGGCGATCCCCCTGGCGGTGCCCGAGCTCTCCGGGTGCTCGAAGAGGAGCCAGATCTGACGCTGGAACTCCTTCTCGGGCAAGGGACGCTCCTCCTCCCGGATGAAGCCCTCGTCCTCGCGGAACTTCTCCATGGCGTCCACCCCCAGCTCGTAAAACTTAATCTCTTCAGAGAACATATCCAACGGGACATTCACCGGCCTCCGTAGCCGCCCGCCGGACTGGTAGTAGTAGAGGATGGCGTCGAAGCTGGGGCGGTTCCTGTCGAAGAAGTACTCGTTCCGCAGGGGGTCGAAGTACCGCATCCGCTTTTTGGGGTTGCCGAGCAACGTCTCCGGGAACTGGGACAGGGTCTTCAGCTGCGTCTCGAAGCGGAGGCCGGCGATGTTGATGACCACGCGCTCGCAGCAGTCGTGGTCGTTGTGGTCCGGGGGGTAAGTGTCCTGAGGGTGGCCCGGGACGGCCGAGGCCTCGTCCATGTTGTCGCCCGCCACCACGGTCATTTCGGGAGGAGGGGGAGGAGGAGGAGGAGGAGGAGGTGTCCTAGGAGGAGGAGGAGGAGTTGTGCTGGGACGTTGGTTAGTCTGACTGTGCTGGCATTCAGCTCCGTGGTGAATTTTCCACTCATCGGCTTCCCACACCCCTCGGATTGCTGGGAGCGGACGTGAGGGGCTGCTGCTGCTGCTGCTGCTGCTGCTGCTGCTGCTGCTGCTGCTGCTGCTGCTGCTTTGGCTGCTCTGCCTCAGTGCGGCTCCACTGCGGCGGCGACGGCTCGCGCTGACTTGACCATTGCTGCATCTGCTGCTGTTTCTGCTGCCTCTGTCACCCGGATGGGAGAGAGAGTGAGCGAGAGAGCAAGAGAGAGAGAGAGAGAGAGTGGGGGAGAGAGAGGGAGGCAATAATGTGATCAAACAGCAGAGATATTTTGCTGCCTCAGCGTTTTCTGCAGTTTATGTTATTTATTTATTTATTTATTTACTCAGCCTGCAATTAGTGCAACTACCCAGGCAGTAAAGGTGCTTCTTCAGGAGCCATTTCTATATGTTGTCTGTGATGATGATGATGATAATAAAGACATTTAAAAACTTGTATTTCCACATCATATGTTCACTAAAGGACCATGACGTGATTTATCCTACCCAACTCAGCCTGAATCATGATGTGACGCATAACACATGATATTCATGGTAAATGCTGTTTTTTTTTTCCCCCTACAAGCTGACGCGGGACAAACACGCATTTGACAAATGAGGAAACACGATGATTAAGAAAAGAACAAGATGTGATTTGCTGTGTTGTGTAAGTCAGCAGTTTTTGTGGCTCACCGTGCAGAGGTCTTGGATGCGTCTTATCCTCCGAGTAAAATCATCCAGCAGCAGGAGCTCCTGTGGGCATCATGTGGCAACTTTACATTGCATCTACTAAAAAAAAAAAATTAATAAAAAATGTCCAAACTGCGTCCTCGCAGCCAAAGTGACCCTTCAAAACTGCTGTGGACGTCCTCAGACGCTGAGGCGAGATGAGGTCAAACAGGAGGAAAATCAGGTGACTGATGAGCAAAAAACAGCCTGGGATGGAAAAAAAGAGAGAAACGCAAAAGGGAAAAAAAAAGGAGCTGCGGCGTCGCTTCGGTTGCGGCTCTGCTCGCGGTGCGGGAGCTGCCACTTTTACCGCAGCAGAGGATCCTGCGCTGCACGATTCAGGGGGGGAGATACATTAAGGGGCAATAAGCGAAGCCCTTGACATTTCCAGACATCACTGCATCAGCAGAAATCTGCTGCTTTTCTTTTTTTTTTAAGAGAGAGAGAGATGACGGGCAGAAATGTTTCAGCGCGAATCGGATAAAAAAAGGATGAATTTGAATAAAATAAAAAGGATGCAGAGAGAATCAGGTGCAGCAGCAGCAGCGACCAGCTCCCGGTGTTTGGGCTTTAATGTCAGGCATGTTTTTTTAGCTGTGCGTTTTACATGCGAGTGCAGGGGAGGTGAAGGAGAGGAGGGAGGGAGGGAGGACAGCAGCAGCAGCAGGAGGAGGAGGAGTTGGAGGCTTTAGACGCAATGCAGACCGGCTCCACTAAAGCTCGCAGCCACAACTTCTCCATACGCCACAAAAACAAGAGCCAGCAGCAACTGCTGCAACCACAGCGCACAGAAATACATAAAACACGCATCTTTATGTGTGTGTGTGTGTGTGTGTGTGTGTGTGTGTGTGGAGGGGGGGGGGTACATCAAAACAGGTTTTATAGCGTCAGGTTTGCAGGTTTCGCAGCTGCTGTTAATGCTTTGTGTCATCGATTCCACATCTCGGCTCATTTTGAGACTAGAAGTCTGATTATCCAGCATTTTAGCGAGCACAAATGTGCGGGTCTCACGCCCGAAATGTGGATACCTAATGACACAGGTGAACTTACTGATCCGCTCGTGCGTGTGTGCGCGTGTGTGTGTGTGTGTGTGTGTGTGTGTGTGTGTGTGTCTGTGTGTGAGGGGAAAATGCACAACTCTGCTGCCGACTGACGCGCTGCAGAGGACGCAGGAGCAGTTTCAGCACCACGGACAGCGAAGCGATTAATTCACCTCAGACAAACAAACACACTTAAAAACCACATAAATATTACCGGAGAACATACTGATAATAATAATATTGACCATGTGTACTAACTGTGTTTTCCTAAAAAAAAGCTAAATCAGATAAATATATCTACATATTACACCATATTATTATCATTTTATAAATACATCTACTTCTTATTTAATGAAAAGTCTCATGTCTAGTTTCTGAGCCATTTCCCCATTATTCAGCAGAAAGTGTATAATTTAATTTATGGAGTGTAATAAAGTGTTTTTAATAATGTAATTAATGGTGAATATGTTTTTTCCTCAGCTGTGACTCGGATCTATGTGTAGAGAAGAAAAAATAGCAGGTTGGTTTGTTTTCTGGTTCATAATTTATTTATAAAAAAAGACAATTAAGTTAAGTTCACATACATGTTTAAATTAGAAAAATAAATCTTTTATTAAAATTCACAATGAGTTCATGTCATGCAGACATTACATAAGTCAATGTTCTGCTTTTTGCTGCTGCTGCTGCTGCCTGAGAGTTTACATCAACACAGCCAGTAAATCACATGAGAAAAGGTCAAATTCAGATTTACAAAAAAAAAAAGTCATATGTACACAAGGCTTTTTCATAGGGATAAAGCGTGGTCATTTACAAAGCCTGCACAAAAAGAATGTTGTTTCCTTCTACTGACGATTCACACAATGCTCATTAAGGCTGAACCTTCCCCACTGTGAGCTTTCTCTGGAGGCTACAACACTGGCGAATAATCCACGAGAGGGAAAAGTGTCCGACGTTACAGAGAAGAAGAGAAAATGCCACACTCTCCGAAGAACAAGCTTCACTTAATCCTGCAAGTAAGCAGAAAAAAAAAACTCACTGTGTTAACATTAGGAGGTGAGAGAAAGCAGTCAGGCATCAGGGGAGCTTAGTTAACCATCATGGGCATTCCGGATACATAACTGAGTCAAATAGCATGATCTCAGTGGCTTATGTCTAAATCAGTCAACGCCAGCTGCAATAGTGCAAAGATACTTGAGCTAAAGTATTAATTCTGCACACTGGAGGTCCTGAGCAGAGCCGAGTTCTGCAGGAATATCAATCGTCCACAGAGAGGCGCTCAGAGCTCACTGCTGATCACAGGCTGCAGAGAAAAGTAAAGTCAGAGCTCTGTCCTGCTGCCTCCAGAGTGTCACTCTGAGAATCCAGTGGTTATGAGATAATTGTACTTTGGACAGATGGATGGAAACTCATGGTCATGGAGCTACAGTTCTCATCATGTCTCCCCTAAAGGTTAACTGGATAATATTTAGTTTTATACAATACATTTTTACTTTAGTCTTGATCGTGTGATCATAGGTGTGAGATATGTCTGTGAGGTGTTTTGGTGTGAGATATGCACCATGGCTGACAAAAACCATCCATCCATCCATCCATCCATTTTCTATCCCGCTTATTCCTTTTCAGGGTCGCAGGGGTCTGCTGGAGCCTATCCCAGCGCATTTTATGGCGAGAGGCAGGGATACACCCCAGATGGTCGCCAGCCAATCGTGGGGCACACACACCATTCACACACCATTCACACACACACTCACACCTATGGGCAATTTAGATTTGCCAATTAACCTGAGCATGTTTTGTATTGTGGGAGGAAGCCGGAGTACCCGGTGAAAACCCACGCAGACACGGGGAGAACATGCAAACTCCACACAGAAAGGTCCCAGACCCAGGCCCCAAGGCGGTCTTGAACCTGCGACCTTCTTGCTGTGAGGCAACAGTGCTACCCACTGCTCCACCGTGTCGCCCTGACAAAAACCAATCAGTGCTAATTACATACAACAAAAACGTAGAAGCATAAGTTCTTACTACCAAACATAATATGGTGACATTGATGTCTGTGTCCAATATGGTGCTAATTTCACACACAAAAAAGTAGTAGAAGCACAAGTTCCTGATATGTTTTTGTGAAATTTTAGCCATTTTGTCCGTAATGTCGGTATCTTAGGAAAAGAACAAGGAGTTTTATTGAATTTGTGGTACCACTGGAGTCACAATAACTTCATGTTCAATATGGTGTGCAATTTGATAAGATGAGAATGTCAAATTGGGTTTTATTTTAAGTGTTTTAAAAATAGAATCAACTTTTTTTATGCCAACAAATCCATGTGCAGTATGTGATCTTTGACGTGCAGCCACATGTCTGGACAGTTTCCACCTGGAACTGAAACATTCTGTGGATTTTTCTTATCATACTGAATTTCGTAGTTAGTCATTAATGGGTCAAACATGTAAACTCGTGACCATAGCATCCTGAGGGTTAGATTCTAGTTAAGACCATCTTCCATTAATTCATACAGAGGCAAACACACCACTAGACGGGTGTTGGTGTTGGGAAAAGGCAGCAGGAGGCTGCTTGCGTCTGGACGCCACTTGCAGAACATGTGCTTTTTACGCACAAGGAAATATCTCAAATGCGTGTAATAACAGAGCTGTCCAGCTGTCCACAGTGCAGTGCACATCTGGCACACACACAGACAGATGATATATGAACATCTGTAACGTGACCATATCATCCTGATATGTGGACACCGCTGTGGAGAGGTGGACGCCCCGTGCGTCAACGCAGCTCTGAAGCGCGACTGCGCCCGCCCCTCCTGCGTTATTCAGAGTGTAGTTCTAGAACAGGCAACATAACTGAGCTGATCATTTCCATGCGCGTAAAACAACACATTTCCGTGTTATTTTTTTGGTTTTTACAACAAAATTATAGACAAGGAAACATCCCCCAAAACTCGTTGCTAGATAGAGGCTAACATTTCATGCGCACCCAGAGGTTCCCAAATATTTTCATGTGAGGACTCAGATTTTAATTGAATCTTTTCAGCAGCCTCTGCATGTGAAGACCTGAGAGGTTGTAGCACTGAGGAATGATTTTCTCCTTTAATTATTTAATTACAGTGACGTTAAAGCCAATTTTCGGTGGGAAACGCATGGACCACAACCAGAGGCTCCAGCCTGACTCTGTTAGGCTCCAGCGTGCGTAAAAACCCCAGCAGCGTCCAACACGAAGAAGAAGTAGAAGAAGCCTCAACTGCACCGTTTGTCCACTGGAGCAAAAACTCACCACATTCAAATAAAACCTTTTTTATACAACTGTGAGTTTCCCTGTATATATCTCCGGCGGGTCCCTGTTTGGCTGCGTCAAGGTTTCCAAATCGCCGCGATCCTGGTAGCATTCGGCTTTGGACAGCGACAGGTTACTTTTGGATGAGTCGCATTCACCAAACGTGGGCTGCGGCTGCTGCCCGCAAGTCACGTGCACGTACTGCAGGTTCTGCTCCTCGTCGTTCTCTCTGTGGTAGAAATAATTGAAATTGGAAACGATGACGGGCACGGGCAGAGCTATGGTCAGAACCCCGGCGATGGCGCACAAAGAGCCGACGAACTTGCCCCCCATCGTGGAGGGACACATGTCTCCGTATCCCACCGTCGTCATGGTTACCACGGCCCACCAGAACGCGTCGGGAATGCTGGTAAATCCAGACTCGGGGTCCTCGGCCTCCGCGAAGTACACGGAGCTGGAGAACAACACCACCCCGATGATGAGGAAGAAGATGAGCAGGCCCAGCTCCCGCAGACTGGCGTGCAGCGTCTGGCCCAGGATCTGGAGGCCTTTGGAGTGTCTGGAGAGCTTAAAAATCCTGAAAACGCGCACCAGCCGGATGACCCTGAGGATGGCCAGGGACGCGGCCTGCTGGCTGCTGCCCTGGTGCTCCGCCAGGTCCAGGCCCAGCGTGATGAAGAACGGCGCGATGGCCACGACGTCGATGAGGTTCATGATGTTCTTAAAGAACGCGGGTTTGCTGGGACACGAGATGAACCTCATGGAGAACTCGAAGGAGAACCACACGACGCACAGAGTCTCCACCATGAAGAACGGGTCGGTGAAGGGGCTCTCCACTTTGCCCGCAGCGCTTCCGTTGCCGCCGCCTTCGTAGACCGCCTGGACCTCCCTGAACTCGGGTAAAGTCTCCAAGCAGAAGATGATGATGGATATGAGGATGACCATCACCGACACGATGGCGATCATCCGCGCGGGTCCCGAACTCTCCGGATACTCGAAGAGGAGCCACAGCTGGCGCTGGTAGATGTTGCTGGGCAGCGGACGCTCCTCCTCGCGCGGCAAACCCTCGTCGTCCTTGTACATCTCCACGGCCTCTTCGTCGAGCTCGTAGAACTTTATCTCCTCCAGGAAGATGTCCACGGGGACGCTGACGGGCCTCCGGAGCCGCCCGCCGGACTGGTAGTAGTACAGGATGGCGTCGAAGCTCGGCCTGTTCCGGTCGAAGAAGTACTCGTTGCGCAGCGGGTCGAAGAAGCGCATCCGTTTGCGCGGATCCCCCAGGAGCGACGCGGGGAAGCGCGCGAGCGTCTTCAGCTGCGTCTCGAAGCGCAGGCCCGAGATGTTGATGACCACGCGCTCGCTGCACTCCTGGTCCGGGTCGGGTTCCGCCGCCTCCAGGTCCGCGGCAGCATCCTGCAACAGAGGAGTCACGACCACCGTGTCGTCGTGGTTCTCCTGGGACACCACGGTCATCTTCTGCCCTCCGGAGGGTAGAACCCGCCGCTCACCTCCCCGGTGCCTTCCTCGTGCCCTTTTCCCTGCGCGTCCTCTCAACTTTCATGCAGAGATCCAGACGCAGCCCCTCTATTTGATATGATATATATATATTTTTAAAAAATTCTTAACAATATTTTTACGCACCAAAAAAAAAAAAAAATCCAAACGCAATCCAAAAACAGTTGATTTACACGGTCCTTTTGTCAGATTAGAGCCTCCCAACTGTCAACTTTCAATGGTGCGGACAGATCTCCGCTTGCATATACCGATGGTTAGAGATGGATATCATATTCACACCATTTTAAACTCCAAAGCCCTCCCCAAGTTGGAAGAGCAGATGACACTCGCTGCTGCTGCTGCTGTCCCTCTCACACTCACCCGCTGCCCTGCGGGGATTCACGGGTAAACATGTCAGTCCATTCACCATGTATCACCATCTTTATTCCGTTTTTTCATAACGTCAAACAACACATCGGTAAGTTCTTATAAGGATATACGTTTTCTACGTCCCTGAATCCAATTTGAAATGTATTTTCTATTCCTGCCAGTCTCTCATTCATGAAATCACGGGTCTATTCTTGGCACCAGGGGAACCTCCAAGACTCTGGATGAAGGCAACAAATAGCCAGCCATCTAACTCCAGTTTTTTTTTTTTTCCTCTGAGGCCTGCAGATTAAACCTTGAAATAAATAATATGAAAAAAAATACCCTGAATGCTTGGAAAGGTTGGGGTTTGGCATGGGCCAGTGGTGGGTGGGGGGGCTCCCTGTCGCAGCCAATGGAAACTGCTGGCTTGACTGACACCTGAGTAGCCAGAGTGGATAACGTCTTCAGGAAGCGCCGCTGCCAAAATAACATTCACCGTCCCATGCCTCTTTAAAGGGGCTCAATTGTACAACCTGGAACACAGGGACCCCCACAAGACATGTGACCTCGCCCCTCGGGGTCACCGAGACGCAAAGAACACAAACAGCCAGTGGCATGGAGAAATAACAGAACATATAGTGTGTCCTCACCATTGAAGAGGGCACATTAGTGCATGTCTTGTCTCCTAAGGAGCCATGTTAACATGCTTTTTAGCTTCCAAGAGGGCACTTTTAGCGCACATTTCAGCTACAAAGAGGGCACTTCAACACACGTTTTGGCTCCAGGGGGGCACTACAGAACATGTTTCCTTCCTACAGGGCACTTTAATATGCTTATAAGGGCACTTTGTCATGTGTTGTGGATCTAAGGGGGCACTTTAATGCATTTTTTCATCCTAGAGGGCGCTTTAACATGCATTTTAGGCTCCTACAGGGCACTTTAGCTCACGTATTAGCTCCTAGAGGGCGTACAAAGGCCGTTTAGAAGTGGCACCTGTTGTGATGTCACAACCGGAGTGGGGATATTAGACACTGCACCTGGACCCCTGTAGCTGTTCCCTTCCCCTGGAGTGTTTTCTGTTTCTCTCACTGACCCCTGGCTGTCTGAGGGGGCGGGGCATGTCTGACAGCAATCGGCCAATCACAGCAGAGAGGGTGTTCCGGTGGGTAGGGGAGGGGGGAGCTGTATATGAATAGTGAATATGTGATAAGGCAAAATAAGAAGATTTTGAACCATAAGAGCAGCTGATTTGTATAAATTATTATTTTTTTTTACTATCGAACAAGAACCCCTTTAATCAAAAACCTTCTTCATTTCTTGAAATCAGAAGCAGAAGTGTCCCAGCTGAACAGAGAGAAGTTCTATGTCACTGTGGCCTCTTTGTCTGCAGCATTGTGTTCTATTTATAGCTCGCGTTTTTCCACTTTCACCACCTTCACGGAGCTGGATCAGGTCATCGCAGTCACTGCAGTTCACACGTGGTTTTCCCAGCAATAATAGGATGGATCTAGTGTTGCTAAAACCGACCCGGGGGGACGGCGTGCGTTGTTCCACAGGCGCAGGCACGTTTTAGGCGGGCGTAACGTGCCGTCACGAACTCCGCCACGCAGGTTTTTCTTTCTTGTCAGATTATCAACCCTGGGGCTCCTGAGGAGCCGCATTTTGTTTTTGCCCTTTTCCCACAGCTGAACAAAGGATTGTGTTTCAGGACGCGGGACACGGCACCGCCTGCTGCTAATGTGCGAGCAGCGAGCGTTGACCAAATGACTGTCTGGGTCAAGCCGTGGTGTCAGGGCTTTGATTGTATCCACGGAAACAAACAATGCCAAAACAAGCCGAGGACACACACACACACACACACACACGTGACCGTTGTACACGTGACTCAGAGAATTTGAGTTTTATCCTGCGCTGTGGCACATTTAGTTGATAATATCCTAAATTAATCAGTGTTTATCACACCATTTTACTGTCATCATCTCTTCAGATCCTTTATTCACAGCAGATACAGTAAATAGCCTTGGACTTGTTGCCATGTTGGTGTTTGTCTGCCAGTTGTTGCTTTGATAAAAATACATTTAGATATGTACACATGTATGATACTGGTGCAGCAAGTACTCAGACCATTTACTGTATTATTAAGTCACCTTAATAATAAAGGCAACTTAATAATACTCCACTACAATTAAAACTCATTCTACATCAATTAAAATTAATTGATGTGGTTAAATTATTACAGTGAAGTACATAATCATTATTACTTGCCTTAAGTATTTAAAGTACTGCAGTATTATGAGTTAATTTCAGAATTCATAATATTATGAGTTGGTGTAGTTAAAATAAGTAATGCAATATTATTGGTTGATGTGGTAAAGTATTGCTGTATTATGAGTAGATGTAGTAATGTATTGCTGTATTTTAGTACATGTACTTAAAGTATTCTAGCATTATCAGTAGATACAGTAAAGCATTGCAGTTTTATGAGTACATGTAGTAAAGTATTGCAATATTGTGAGTAGATGTAGTTGAGTTAATATCAGTATTATGATTTAATGTAGTAAAGTATTGCAGTACTATCAGTTAGTGTAGTTAAAGCAGGAGTGGGCAATCCTGATCCAGAAGGACCGGTATGGGTCCAGGTTTTTGTTCCAACCAAGCAGTACCACACCTGAATCTACTAATTACTGCTACTCTGGACCTTCATCAGTAGAACCAGGTGGTACTGCTTGTTTTCATCAAAAACCTGCAGCCACAGTAGCCCTCCAGGACCAGGATCACCCACCCCTGAGTTAAAGTAAGTAATGCGGTATTATGAGTTGATGTAGTAAAGTATTGCAGTATTGTGAGTTGATTTGGTAAAGCATTGTAGTATTCTGAGTACATAAAGTTATAGTATTGCAGTATTGTGAGTTCATGTAGTTAAAGTTTTGCAGTATTATGAGTTGATTTGGTAAAGCATTGTAGTATTCTGAGTACATAAAGTTATAGTATTGCAGTACTGTGAGTTCATGTAGTTGAAGTATTGCAGTATTATGAGTTGATGTTGTAAAATATTGCACTATTACAAGTAGATTTATTAAAGCTTTGTATTTTGAGTACATGAGGTTATAGTATTGCAGTATTATGAGTTGACATAGTAAAGTATTGCAGTAGTCTTACTTTATGTAGTTAAGGTATTGCAGTATTTTGAGCCAATGTAGTAAAGTATCACAGTATATTGAGTTGGTGTAGTAAAGAAAGTATTGCAGTATTATGAGTAGATGAAATTAAAGTATTGCAATATTTGAAGTACCTGTCGGTAAAGTATTGCAGCATTATCAATAGATGTAAAGTATTGCAGTATTATGAATTGTTGCACTTAAAGTATTTCACTATTAAAGTACATTTGGTAAAGCATTGTATTCTGAGTACATGAGGTTATAGTATTGCAGTACTGTGAGTTATGGTAGGTAAAGTATTGCAGTATTATGAGTCAGCATAGTTAAGTATTGCAGTATTCTGAGTTGATGTAGTTAAGGTATTGCAGTATTTTGAACTGATGTAGTAAAGTATCAGAGTATATTGAGTTGGTGTAGTAAAGAAAGTATTGCAGTATTCTGAGTTTAAGCAATTAAGCTATGTATTCTGAGTTGATGTAGTTAAGGTATTGCAGTATTTTGAACTGATGTAGTAAAGTATCAGAGTATATTGAGTTGGTGTAGCTGAGTACATAAAGTTATAGTATTGCAGTACTGTGAGTTCATGTAGTTAAAGTATTGCAGTATTGTGAGTTGATGTTGTAAAGTATTGCACAATTATAAGTAGATTTGGCATTGTATTCTGAGTACATGAGGTTAAAGTATTGCAGTATTATGAGTTGACATAGTAAAGTATCACAGTATATGATTCAGTTAAAGTAGTAGTTGTAGTAAACTAATGCTAATGCAAGTTATTGTAGTAAAGTACCAGTTACATTTTTTAAGTCTCATGAGTTTTTTTTTTTTGGCTCCAGAACCTGTAGTTTCCAGCAGGTTCTGATGGGTTAAACCCAGACTGGGAGACTCAGGCCATGAATCGTGCAGGCTGCCCGAGTCCTGACAGAGAGGAACCTCCTCCTGTTATTAATGGCTCAGCCTATAAATGCAGGAGACCCCCCATGGTAACAAGATAGTGTGGATTCACTCACACCACACCAACAACAGCGTGTGTTTTCTCTCGTCATTTAGAAAGAAAATATTCTCAAGAATCATGGAAATATTTGGTGACTAACAGCACAATTTAATAAGGAACCTCTAATAAAAATCATTATTCAATTAAGAATTCATTATCGATGACTGATGTCGAAGTTGGTCATAACATAAAAAGGAATCTTCGATTTTACCAGATATCCTTTTTAACATTAACCCTACTCCTTAAAAGGTTATCGATTCATGTTTTTTTTTTATTAATTTCTGTATCTTCCGAAGCTCTTTGTCTAAATATAGACAGCATGAGGTTCCTCTAACAGCACAGACGTGAGGTAATCACATTAGCGACTTGTGCTGGAGGCTCCCCTTGGCTTTCACCTCCCCCCGAACCCCAGGCCAAGTATTTACAAAGTGTGTGTGAGTGTGTGTGTGAGTGTGTGCGCGCGTGTGTGTGTGTGTGTGTATTTCTGTAAGTGTGTATCCGGGGTCGCTATTAGTGCGATTGGTGAATGAACGCATGTGCATATCATGTTTGTGTGTGTGTGTGTTATAAATTGAAAGAGGAGTTTTTAGAAGGTCAGCGAGCGCTAGTCAACAGCTCCTTTGGATTACATCGCTGCGGTGCCAGCGACTTCGCTCACAGTGAAATAGGGGGCATTTGACCCAGTGTGACGTCTGCTGTGTAGGGCGGTGATAACATGATGACAGCCACCCGAGGCCTGGAATGAGCCTATAGAGGTAGAACTATATCTGGGAGGCTCTGATTCGAGCTTCCAGGCTGAAGATTCTCATTAAAGGATGAAAAAGTCTCATTAGAGGTCTGAAAAGTCTCAAAAAAGTCTGAAAAGTCTCAAAAAAGTCTGAACGTTCTCATTAAAGGTCTAAAAAGTCTAATTAGAGGCCTGGAAATTCTCAATAAAGTCTAAAAATACACATTAAGAGTCAGAAAAATCCTCACTAAAAGTTCCCAAAAAAAGAATCAGTTCTGAAAAGTCTCATTAAAAGTCAGAAACGTCTCATTAAAAGTCTGAAAACTCCTATTAAATGTCTGAAAACTCCTATTAAATGTCTGAAAAGTCTCATTTAAATTTCCATTGAATGTCTAAAAATTCTCATTAAAAGTCTAAATGTTCATTTAAAGTTCTCAAAAATGTTCATTAAAGTGTGAAATGTCCAAATAAACATTATATTAAAACTCCAACAAGTTTTATTTGAAGGTCTGAAAACTCCCAATAAAGGTCTGAAATGTTTTATTAAAGGCTTGAAAAGTTGTATTTAAAACTCAGAAAATTCTTATTCCTCTTTTAAGGAACAAAAATCTTCATTGCAGGTCTGAAAAATCTCAATAAAGGTTTGAGAGCAAAATCAAGAAGCCATAAACCATCAATAATCACTATAAATGCATATAATTCCCCTTTAGATTAAACTACTGTACTTGCCAAATCAATTGCACATTTTTATCCATTCTAAATGTACCTTGAAATGATATTTTTCACATGTGAGTGGACAAATGTGGTTCAGGCACATTTCTGTTAATGATTATTAGAACAGTGGATATAGTCTCAATTACATCAAATCTCTTTTTTGCTTTAAAATGTTAAAAAAAAAATATGGCAAACAATAACCAAATGAGCTTCATTCACGAGTCTTACAACATAGAGTCAACTTATAAATGGAGTGATACGCAACTAGGACACTGGACAAATCTGTGATGTTTTATTAGACTTTAAAAGCCCTAATTATAATTGATAATTTGTCTACTGTAGTAAAAGCGTAGTGTTAAGGTTTCTGGATCTGATATACAGTTTAGACTCTCTGGGATAGTATATATTAACTTATAATGGAACAGATGCAAACATCTTGCTTTTGAAACTGCTAGTGTAGTGCCCATATGTATGTATCCGTATAGAAAAGTGGAAGGTTAGTAGGTTTTTCATGTTTTGTGGACGTATGATAAATCTCTTTATCTGAAAAGTGTTACAACTTGGACATGTTACTGTAACGTGTATTAAATAAATGAGATTCTGTTCTAGTAGGTGATAGTGCTGGGATTTCCTGAGGATCTGTAAACGTGTCCTGGAGTAAGACCTGTGTTAGCATGAGAAATTAAAGTAGCAGCTCAAGCTATTGTCTTAGTGTAAGTTATTTTTTTTAGTTTCGTTATGTCGGCTGTACGATTGGTGCGGAAGAAATACATGGAATTGTAACGAAAGTGCTGGGAAGCAACATGAGGAGGAGCTGTGATACGGAGCTTTACACTGTAGCATGATACCACTGTTATATGTAAATCTATGGGATTTTAACTTTTTTTTTTTTCATTATTTTTTTAAGATTTGTTTGTGGAATAATCAACTTCATTATACACTAGCCAGAGCCAGAAAATAATGGCAAAGAGCAAGGGGGGGGAGACAGTAAAAGATTGTTCCAACTGGGGTCTGCTGCTTGAGCATAAAGGCCAGAATAATAAAGAATGACCAGAACACTACTCCTACACCACCAAAACACACCAGGGGTTTCTAACTTTTATTGATAATAATAATAATTTAAATACCCATCAAAAAAAATTCTGACAATAATAAGACACACACATTCAGACAGATACAGACACACAAACAAATGTTCCTTGCTCTCATAGATAGATGAGATGTTTAAGATGTTGTGTTTGACTCTCAGATGAGCATCCATCAAACCAAACGCCAGCGCTGATCTACCACTTTGCACATGTGAGGCTGAGTCTAATCACATAATTGCACTGTTTACAATAAAAGTCGAACGTTGATCCCTTTGAAGTCGTGGTGATTGATAACCCATGTGTGTTCCTCCGCGTGAACTTATCCCTCCGCGCCTGGAACGCAGTCTACTAAAAAAGGGAAAGGCCCGATCACGGAGTGACATGATAATCTGAGGCCAGCACGGTTCCGGACACGCAGAGGTAATTCCAAGGAATCCTGGCCCCGCGGATCCCGAGGTGTCCAGTTTCATCTCCCGCCCGCATTCCCCCACGATACCTATGAGCGAAAACATGAACATGAACTTCAAATGACAGCGGGCTAAAATTGGTGGCTATCAGAACCCCGGGCACTGGCGAGCGGCTCGGCCCGGGGGATCCTCTTTCCAGAGTGGAAGCCCTGGGTCCCGGAGAGACCCGACACCCTCAGAGGAGTCGGCTGAGTTGCTAACAGGGACGACACAAACACGGTTCCGGCTCTATTAGGATGAAAACTTTCACACTGTTAATTAGACGCAGCTGCACTGGCTGCTCATGTCGCAGTCTGGATCTGGACAGATCAGAACCGGGTCAGCCTGTGGCTTCTTATACTGATGTGGTATTAGCAGTGTCTTATTGATTTAGCATTAGCACAGAGTCATCACAATGCTGCAGGAAGTAACTAAGTACATTTACTCATGTACTGTACTAGTTAATTGTACTTTGCTTGACTATTTCCTGTACACTGTAAAACTGTGTAAAATTTAGGGTAAACAACTAGCAGCAACCAAAAATGTTTTGAGTACAATTAAATTCTGTGATTTAAATGGAATTTGCATTTGCAATACATTTATATTTGCAATACATTTATATTTATACTGTATATATCTGTATATTGTTTTTAATTTAATTTTTTCTTCTTTTAATGCTGCTGTAGCACTGTGAATTTCCCCACTGTGGGACAATAAAGGAGCTATCTAATCTAATCTAATTTACATTCAAATATATCGTAAATGTAATTTATATTTACATTAAAATATAAATTAGGTAAATACTGTGATTTCAATCATATTCATAGTATTAGATGATTAATAGTACGACGAAAATTAGATAAACACTGTGGTTTTAGATGTACGTACAGTATTAGGTGATTATTTGTATGATAAAAATCACTCAAACTGCTATTTCAGTTGTATTTATAGTAGTGGGGGGTTAACTGTATCATACTACAGTAATACTTCATGACTGTCATTTATTGTAAAATAAACTACACAACAGTAAAGTTTTGTAGTAAAGTTGTGTAGTTTAGTAATGTTTGAAGTTACCAGTAATCTACTGGTAGGATAAGATATGAAATGACATGGACAGTGAACATTTTATTGTCACGTCAATATATTATCATATATATATATATACGTGTATATATATATACAGTATATGTGTATATATATATGTGTGTATATATACATGTATATATGTATGTACATATGTATATATATATATATATGCAGTACTTGTATCAATACTACTATAAATACATAAAAACTACAAATATATCTTGTTGCACTACTAATATTGTACTTTCAAAACAATTTAGTAACATGTAGGAATTGATCATTTGATCAACTGATTCTTTACAGAATTAATAATTAATAATTCATTAATCTATTAACGGTGACATCTTCTCAACTGCTCTTCTGATTTATATAGTTGTAAATTGAACATGTTTCAGGATTTTCAGGATCACTATTTTCAATCAAGATCAATCAATTTTCTCCATATTTTATATCATATATTTCAGTCCTTTTATATTTTCTTTGCAGACAAACCTACAGACATAAAGTAATCACCTGAATGTAGATTTTTCTGAAAGACAGCAACAAGATATAGAAGCGAAATAACCCAAAATCCTCTATTTACATAGAGTGTGTTAATAACTTTTCTACATGCCATGCCATTTAAGTTCCACTAAAACACCTGTTTGATGTATAAACGGAGTAGAGAGATTTCCATACTTTACCTTTCTGGCTTCGTTTCTTTACAAGCTGTTGAGGCCTCAGCGGCCAACTCATCAAAACTATTCCGAAGTGCAGGTTTAGCATTTTTTCAGATTATTTTCTTTATGCAGCGGGTCGAGCCGTATTTACACTTCCACTCACAAGGCCTCGCTTGTTCAGAGGTTTCACTCAGAGTTAACTTGAGTATTTTTCATCTGTCGTGTCCCGACATGTTTCACTGAGCTCTACAAGCCGTCAGAAGTGATTTCAGGTCAGGATGGGTTCAGATTCTCAATCCATGCACTGTAAAACCGTAAAAAAAAACTTCAAATTTACAGTAACTTACTGGCAGCCATTACCCAGAAAGATACTGTAATTATTTTATACACTAGAAGTACTGTACTTCTGTTTACAGTATTGTTTCTTTATTTGATCAGTTAAATACTGTGATTCCAGTTGTATGTAAAATCTAAATTAAGTAAATACTGTTATTTGCATTGTATTTACTGTATTTATTTGATTAAATGTATTTTTTGTCCAGACCAACATTACACAACCCAAAGATCATCCGTTCACTATTATAGAGAACTAAATAAAACTGAAAATAATAGATAATTATAATAATATAATATATAGATAATAGATAATATATATAGATAATAATCAGATCTGAGATGCTGGAAGGAACTAGAGCATTTGGACATTTTCTTTTCTTATTGAACATTGCTCAATTCAATGAAAAGTATTTTTAATTACAAAAAAATATCTAATATATATAATATATTATAATATATTTCACGAAATAAGCTGATTTTTGTGTATATATATATATATATATATATATATATATATAAGATGTTTCCCAGCTGCAGGACTATTACAGTATTTTTATGTGTACATGAATATTCCTGATGTGTTTATTACTGCATGTGGCCCGTGTTTTTCTCGGAGATAACTCGTCTCTTATTTCAGCTATTGTAAATACTGAACTATGACTCTATACTGTGTCTAATTTTACCCTCCTGTTTATGTGTGTGTGTGTGTGTCTATAGATGCTGTATTTTCAGCTTTCAGCGGAGCTGTAATTGAATCCAGCTCAAAGAGCCACCGTCTGCTGTGGAACCTCAGCGACTCCTATAAATAAACGGGCTTCAACACTCGTCTATATGGCACATGGAACGATTAGCTCATGGCAGGGGCTCTCTGATCTTACAGCTATTTTCTGTCAGCTACATCCATAGCTTAACTCGCGGAGTGTGTCAAGCATGTGGTCTCTGAGGAATCCACTAAATTATTTAGGCTGTACATGATCAGGGGTGTTTTCCAGCATGAAAATGACGCACACTTGACTTTTTATTGATGACACAGCCAAACCTTATGGTGCAGTTATTCGAGTTTATGTTGAGAGTAAAGGGTCAAATGAAGCTTATCGCATTTAAATGTTTAAATGAAGTACTCAGATACTAGCAAGTAAAAGTCCTTAACTTAAAATGTTCAAATGTTCCTCAGTTAGCCGCATCAATTATTGAAATAATCAATTGATAAGTTGCTTGATTGACTAGAGATGCAATGATATTTTATCGTCTGTTACATTAATCAAGTCATTGGTTTGCGTTATTTTGTACAAAAAAGGACGATTAGACTAAATCAGGAAATGATCGGAGCTGCAAGATTAGTCAATTAATCAATTAGTTGCAAACTATTACATTAATCAACAACTATTTTGATAATTGATGGAGTCTCTTTTTAAGATAAAAATGCCCAAATTTTCTGGTTCCACCTCGTAAAATCAGATTATTTGCTGGTTTCTTTAGTCTTCTATAAGGGAATATAGATTGTGTGAGTTTGCAACTAGTATATGATAATATTGTTGTGATTTAATAATATGGAGAAAACCAAAAAAATAAGCAAATTTGAGAAGCTGAAACCATTTTCTTCTTAAAAATAACTCAAATCATTGAATTGGTTATAGAAATAGTTGGGTAAAAATGTAATATTTGGCAGCTAATTGACGACGTGATTATTCATCGTAGATCTAGTGCTGAACTGCAGCTTCAGATTTGCATCATATTCATTTTTTTAATGCTTACCCATCCTCAAAGTGTCGAGTCAGATGACTCTGGTGTTTTGCAGGAAAACCTGTGAGTCATGAACACCCAGCAAACTGCCCAATTAAACAATTTCTATAATGGAACGTCCTATTTCCAGAGCTTCTTCTGCTGCCAGAATGTAATTCAATTAGTGTCACTAAAAACTCTCTGACCTGATCACTATGCATCTACTACATGAAGCAGTGTTTCAAGAACAGGTCTAAATTTATAAATACGGTGGCACCGTCTTATAAATCATATAAAGTGACATCAGATAAGCAGGAGTGTCCCATCTAGAGCGCGTTTAAAATATACACTACATTATTAATCATGCACATGATGATAGACATCAAATTAGGTTGGAGGTTTGAATGGTAACGAAAATAGTGCGATGTGAACCGGAGCTGTAACACTGGATCAAAAGTGCTACTGCAGGATTTCAGTGTGAGACTTTTTTTTTTTTTTTTTTTTTTGTAAAATATATTTTGTCGCATAGAAATGTTTTCAGCTAGAACTTGAACACGGGTCAGCAGGATTTGAGGCAAGTGCACTACCCCATACACCCCTACAGCACACTACAGGGCTTCAAGTTTCAATGATAATATTATAATAGAGATGTTTTGACTATCCATCTGAAAAAAATTCTACAAAAAGGTGAGAAATATCCTTCCAAGCATTTCACATTAAAAGGACCCCCCCCCCACATTGTGCCATGGCGAACTATATTTGAAAGTTGAGGTTGATCCGAGAAACATTTAGAGAGAAATGCGAGCCACAGACTGACCGACTCCTCGCTTTATAGACAGATTTAACTCCAGGTTATGTAAGTTTTGAGTTTGCCCTACGGAACGAATGGGTAGTGGAAGACAGGTTTAAGGTAAAGTACAACTATAGAAGGTTCAAAAAACCGAACCATAATCCAACCTTAATCTAATTTAAACCTAACTATAATCTAGTTTAGTAAACAGGAAGTTATTAGTTTAGTAACGTAACCATAGCCATAGAATTAATATAACCTCAATCAAATGTAAACCAAACCTAAATCTAACCATAATATAGAATGTTCAAACATTGTCCTGAGTCCCTTTATTCTTTAATGTTATATAAGTGACACACAATGTTCTATGTATGTACGTAAATATAAAGTTTTCCCAGAATATTTTTTAAAAAACGACATAGACTATTATTTTATTAGGGTAGCTACATTTTAAAGCGCAGTGATGGACCCAGACAGCAAACACACAAATGGATCAGGAGCCGCCACCTCTGATTGATTGATTGATTGAGAGAATGAAAACGAGAGACCAAGGTTCAGAATAAATGAGCTGTGATCTAATGAGGTAGAAAACCACAGAACTGTAAAAATCACGAGATCCATCATATATTTATTGATGACATTAAATAGGATTCAAAAGCAGCTCCTGCACTGATCCATTTTACTTAGAACCTTTAAATATTAAAAAAAAAAAAGGTTAGGTTATATTAAGGTTAGGTTTAGGGTATTTTAAGGCAAGGTTTGGTTAGATTGAGGTTATATTAAGATTAGAGTTACTTTAGATTAGGATTAGATCAAGGTTAGATTAGGGTTACATTATGGTTATATTTAGTATATATTATATTTAAATTAAGGTTAGTCTTTTGTGATGTTTTTCCTTACTTTGCGTACATTTATAGAGCTGCCACCAAATGTCAGTATACTGTGTATATTGACAATTCAGGCTTTCAATTCTGTTCCGATTACACTTTACACAATTGTGATGTGGAAACTTGAAGCCCTAGAATAATGAGAATTAACTGTTCAGTAAAGTAGGAGACGTCTTCTGTCCAGCAGATTGAATATATAAATAGTGTTTCAGTCTTAATACACCCATGGCTCTTTAAAAAGGCCTATTTTAAAAAAAAAAACTCGACCCCTTACTCATTCTGTTGCCCTCTGTGGTCATGTTGAACACAAAAAGCCTCCTAATTAACCTCCTATATCCATTTGGCTGCTCCCTAATTCCAGAGATTTTGTACTTGACTTTCTCAGACTGACCCCATCTGTCTGAGGGATGGCGATCATCTGACAGCGATCGGCCAATGAGAACAGAGTGGGCGTGGCCTTTGAGAAGGGATTTTCAGAGTGAGTGTGTGAGAAGGCGACTGTATTGATAATATAGAACTGAATAGGTGATTTTGGAATATGTTAATGTTAATAAATAGATCATAAAATTAAAAATATTAACCTGTGAAAATGTAAAAATAGGTTTAAGTTCATCTGTAGTTGCATAACTTGCCTGTAGAATTGTAGTTGGCGATCTGTAGTGGAAACCTGTGCAAAATGTTGACATTTGTAAAGTTAAACTAGTCGAATGCGGATTTAATTAGCGTCAAACAGCTCATATAAAATAAAATTAAACGCAGTGAAACCCCATGAAATCCTCCTCACGTGCAGCGTGGTGCTTTTTAGCTTCATTTGATATGAGGCTGATATTCGCTGATGTGACGTTTTATTCGATCTCTTACACTCGTGAAGCGCGTTCAGGGTTTTTTTTTTTTTTTTTTTTTTTTTTTCTCGAAGGGTAGCTGCCCGAGCACGTGTTCTTTATTGCCCCACCATGTCCAACATGCTGATGGGCTGCAGATGACCGATATGTACGAGTCAGGCCAGCTGCCCTTGCTGTACGCTAAAGAGAAGGCCAAAAGTCAGGGGGTGAGCGAGGGAGGGAGGGGCGGCGGGTCTCCGGTTACCGCGTCGGCCGCCAGGACCCAGCCGGCCTTGTTATTCCCTTTCCCCAATCCCTCCGCTTTCTATATAACCCACGCCACCTGCTCCACAGGCCTTAACACGCTGCCCTCAAAATTACATCAACTCACACTGTAAAACCGTTAACCGCTTGAAATGTACAGGAACTAACCATACAGGTGCTGTATTTATTGTTTATTTTACAGTAGAAGTACTGTACTTCTGTTTACAGTACCTTCACTGTAAAATAAAAACAATTTAATCATGCGATTTCAGTTGTATTTACAGTACTGAGTGATTGATTGTACAATAAAAATCATTTAAAAACTGTGATATCAGTTGTATAAAGTTACCAGATTTATTATTTATTTTACAGTAGAAGTATTGTACTTCTGTTTACAGTATCTTTAGTGTAAAGTAAATTACTAAACAATTTACTACTGTGATTTCAGTTGTATTTACAGTATGAGTGATTCATTGTAAATAAAATGCAATTAAATACTCTGATTTGATTTGTATTTACAGTATTAGATGTTTATTTAAACAAGAAAAAAACAACCAAAAACTCTGAATTAACTTGTATTTACAATAAAAATCTGTTAATACTGTGATTTCAGTTGTATTTACACTATAGGTGATTACTGTAAAATAAAATTCAATTAAACACTGTAATTCCAGTTGTAATAACAGGGATGACTGTATTATAAAATACAGTAAGTCTTCCACTACTGTGATTTTCTACAGTAATACTTTGGCTAATGCGATTTATTGTACAATTATTAACTAACATTTTTCTCTTTTAACTCATATATTTAAACTTTCAATGTAATTTTTAAAAAACTTAATTCAATTTAGGATTTTCAACTCATATTTTTGTCATAATTTTAACGCTTTAGCTATCTTGTGTAATAATTTTTGCTTTTTTTTAATCTCATATTGTGTTTTATCTAATGTTTATAGTTTTTGTCATATTTTAATCAAATTCTTTTCTCTTTATCCCATATTTCGTAATATTTATCTCATATTTTAAAATATTTACTCATACTTTTATGTCATAATTGTAGAATTTTGACTTTTGTCTTGGCAAGTTTTTAGCATATATGTGTGTGTGTGTGTGTTATATTTGTTCTAATAATTATCTTTTCATCTCATAATTTAAAACAACATTAACTTTTGTAAAAACGGAATTTGACAACTCAAGATAATTCTACTCAATATCAGACTTATTGTACCAAATACAAGATCTGTTTCACTTGTTAGGACTTTAAGTTTTTGCAGTGTAATAAATTCAGTGTTTTTTTTTTTTCAACAATTACTACTAATATGTATAATAATTCGTAATAAACTTGCCCTTTATCATAACCCTAGTGCTGGACATCAGAATCATCTTCTCGTGTCCACAGCCTTATTTTGACCTGGGACTTGTTGAGTTGACGTCTCAATTTAACTGATGTGTAAAGAATGATGAAAGGCTGCAACTTACCCTGCGGTTTTTCATTACGGGCGGATCATATAGTCCACATTTAATAAGCGGCTGCTGCCAGAACAACACGCCCCTAGGTGATTTGTTGCCGTTAAGTTCCCAAATAGTGCATGTTATTAAATCCTGGCAGGATAGGAGATAGTAACAGGATAACTGCAGCAGGTTTACGTGGTCCAAATATAAACAAAGACGTGACTGTTGCCCTCTCATGATGCTTCAGTTTGTAGCATATCTGCTGATAGAGACACATGAGTTTCTATTATAAGAAATAATAATTAAAAACTCATGATACTCGATTCCGGTGACTCGAGCTGCAACAATTAGTCGACTAATCGGTTGGTTGTGAACTATTTCTTTAATCGATGAGTCATTTCTAAGATTAAACTCGGATCTAAACTCTCTGGTTCGCACAAAGAGGTTGATTGTTTTGTCTAAAAAGTCCAAAATATTATAAATAATTGCAGCCTTACTCAGGTGTATCAATAACAATATTTTAAAAGTCAATGAATCTATCATTAAATAGTTAAAAAATTGTCAATCACTGTTTCCCAAAGCTGATGATTCAAGCTAAGATGTCTTTGTTTGTCCACACCAGCAGTCCACAACCCAAAGATCATCATCTTACCATTATAGAAGACTGAAGAAACCAGTAAATAATCACATTTCATGACCTGGAACCAGACACATTGGACATATTCTTTTTAAAAATGAGTCAAATGCATAAACTGATTAACAAAATAGTTGGCAACTAATTATAAATGAATGAATAGTTACAGCTCTGATAAATACTGTATTCCATACTTCAAAAAGTACATTAACTGATCAAAAATAACAGTAATCAATACAGTAAAACGTGTTTAATTGGAAGAAATATGGCTGCAGAAATGTGGTTTGATATGTGTTAACTTTAATTTTATGTTAATCATTGCAAGTGTACTCCTTTCCTGTCGCTGTCGAGTTGTCTTTTTTTGATGTTTGTTTTATTTCTTCTTCACATATGTATAATTTATGTCTCATAATACAGTTTTCTTGTCAATTGTATATTATCTTGGTCTTACTTATAGATTTTATTTAGCTGTATTGGATAGTTTTTGGATAAAATCTATATGTGAACATGCATGCAAAGACAATTCAATGAAAAGTCAGTTTAAAAGAAAGACATTAATCACAAAAAATCTCCAATGTTTCCGAAAGGATGTGATTTGTATAAATAATAATAATAATAAAAAGCATCATCTAGAAGCTGTCTGTGCTGACACTGATGACCTGTGGCTGCACCCTGTTCCTGCTGCAGCTGAAGAACCAGGCCGCCCTCCTGTGGCGGTAGCGCTTGGACAGCAGCACGTACAGCACGGAGTTGACGCAGGGGTGCAGGTACTGCAGCACGGTGCAGGCGAAGTAGAAGATGTCCCAGGCCTGGCTGTGCGCATACAGGCCCAGGTACACGCACAGCTCCAGCACGTAGCCCGGCAGCCAGCACACGGAGAAGGTGGCGGCGGCCAGGAACACCATGACCGAGGCTCGCCGCGTGTTCCTGGCGCCGCTCTCCGACATCACGGGGCTCCTGTGGAGGAACAGGGCCAGGCGGGCGTAGTTGAAGGCGATGACCAGCATGGGCACGAAGTAGTAGAGCACGAACTGGCTGAGAATCACCTGGTCAGGGGCGAAATCACAGTCAATTCATGGTAGAGGAGAGTAAACAGTAAATTTTCAGAGAATAAAAATAAGGGGGCATGAAAATAATACTATACTATGCTAACTTGGCTTGAAGGTTTGAGCCCTGAGCTTTTTCATATGATTTAAACGGTATAATTAAATGTAGTTATAGCAATGTTCAGTGTGCAATGCCCATAGGAAATATGTATTCCTATACAAAGGGGAAGCTTAAGTTCATTTTTCATGTTTAATGAGGGCATGTCGGACTGTAACATAGTCTGAAATAAGGTGAGAGATGAAAATACAGGTATTCTAGAGAAAGTCTACAATTTCTGTTAAAAATTTAGATCTCAATCTATAGAACATATCAGTTTTAAGAGTAAGGGACAAATAATAGTTGGCAAGATGAGAATTTCAAAAAAATTTGGAAATATAGTTTTAAAAGCAGTCATCAGCTTTCTAAAAATGTATATTTTATGGTCATTTTTGTTCGGGTCATTTTTCAGAATTCACATGGAATGTATGATTTTTTTGACATGAAATATCAAATGTTGTAACTGCAGAAACCTAAAACTCTAAAAAGAAAACAATCAAATTTGAGAAGCTGGAACCATAGAATTTGGGCACTTTTTTTCTAAAAAAAAAAAATAATAACTAAAATTTTTAAATTCTCCAAATAGTTGATGATTAATGTAATAGTTGGCAACAAACCGATTAATCATTAAAAGCAGTTGCTGAATAATGTAATCGCATTGAATTAGGAAACTATTGTTTTACATTTAGCAGTACTCGTGTTGCGCATTTTTTTTTTAACACACTTAATTTACAAAGATCTTTTGGGAAGGGGGGGGCTGTAGGTCATGACCCTCCCCCCCAGGATTTGGGCCCATGCACCTGGTAGTGGTGCTCGTGGATGGTCGGGAGGCAGAAGGAGAACTGGTCCACGCTCTCCTTGGTGGCGAACATCCTCAGCGGCAGGCTGATGAAGAAGCTGAGTGCCCAGGCCAGGACGGACATGAGCATCACCAGGTCCATGGTGGGCGGCCGGTACGGGTTGGTGACCACCATGGCGCGGGCCACGGACACGGCGCACAGCGAGTAGGTGCTGGCCGCCAGGCTGAAGGCCAGCAGGAATTGGTAGATCTTGCAGGAGGCGTCGCCCAGCGGCCAGGAGTGGCTGACGGCCGAGTGCAGCGTGAAGGGGATCAGCAGCAGGGTCAGGAAGTCGGCCAGGGTCATGCTGAGCAGCAGCACGTCCAGCCGGTTCCTGCGCAGCGTGTTGTTCTTGGCGAACAGGGAGAAGACCAGCAGGTTGGCCACCAGCCCCACGCCCAGGATCACGCCACAGGTGCAGGCGAAGATCAGCCCGTAGGTGTTAGGGACCGCCATGTTAGTGGCGGCTGCGAGGCGCCTTCAAAATAAAAGAGTATACATATATATATAGAGAGAGAGAGAGAGAAGAAGAAGAAAATCTTATGCAACTTTGCTGTTTAGTCACTGTTACTTCTGTTGCTTTTTCCAAAGAAAGGATTAAATAAATGAATAAACATTTTTGGTACCATTTCTTATAGAATGGGGAAATTTCAATTATCATATCTGAATATTTTGTTACAGGCAGTGGTGGATAAAGTACTCCAAAAATACAAATTAAGAAACTTAAAAAATGTTAGTTCAGCAAAATGTACTTAATATATCAAAGGTATTCAGTTATTTTACTGTAGTAAAAGTAGAGACACAACCTTCTAAAAACACCCAATTACAAATAAAAGTCTTAATTTCAAAAATTAATTAATATTAATATAAAAATTTATATTAAAATATTAGGGTATAATATATGGTAAAATATATATATATATGGTAAAATAATTAAGGTAAAGAAAAAAAATACTCAACAAAAAGATCAGCAAATTCACCACCACAATTATCACTACTATGTACTTTGTAGTAAAAGTACTGAAGTAATCAGTGGTCCATAAAGTACTCAGATACTTTAGCACAACTAGAAACACAAGCATATGAAATTATGTTACCTAAAAATATCATTAGCAAAATGTATTTAGAAAGCATTAAAAGTATATAATAAGATTATATTATTTAGATGAGTTAGTTTAGATGACCTCCGACCTACTCCAGTTCAAAGGTCAGCCTTGTGCGCATGACAAAACTGTTAGTGGCGCGGGAGCTGAAGGCAGCTCTTTTAGCCAAAAAACATGGCAGAGAAAAGAAAAAAATATATATATCACTTTAACAACAAATGGGAAGAGGAGTTTTTTTTAACAACTCTAAAAGTTGTCTTATTTGTGGTGCGAGTGTGGCGACGTCAAAGCGGCTGAATGTGGAAAGACGCTTCACTGAAAGCTACTAGATTAGCATCTTGTTAGCTAGATGCTAACTCGTTAGCAAGATGCTAACTCGTTAGCAAGATGCTAACTCGTTAGCAAGATGCTAACTCGTTAGCAAGATGCTAACTAGCCACCGGGACGAGCACAACGGGCGGAAAAAAGCCCGTGAGCTAAAGGTGGCTTTGGGTAAGCAACACTCTTTTTTTTTTTACTAGACCGGCAAAAAAGGCACAAAAATAAATCTAAGCATTGTTCAAAGCCACACATTCTCCATCAAGAAGAAAAAGCCGTTTTCAGTTGGAGAAATAGTTAAAAGGCGCAGTGATGCTAATTGCTAACACTGTGCTAAAAGACAAGAAAAATGGAACCAATCTAATCTCCACTCTCCCATGTCTTGTTGATATTTAATAGATGGTGTTTAATGATTTCTCCACAAGAGGAGAACTCCTGACACTACCGCCATTACAGACAAGGTGAGTTGACATTTATCACACGATGGAGGAGTTTTTTATGCAGAAATAGGTACCATTGGAATTATGAATTAAAATGTTGACGAATTATGTTCAATATAAGTGTGGTGGTGACATGTAGCAGTTCATTAATTGAAAATGTGACAAGATTTCTTTAAAAATATTTAGGTTTTTTTCTTTAAATTTACAAATATGAGACATTGTGCAACATTTATGTTATGGAAAAAAATAACATTTAATGAGATTATTAAAGTGCTGAATATTGATATATTTCCCACCATGTTGTCATTGTTAATGATTATTGTGAGAAGTCAACGTGATCAGTGTCTTTACATAGATGAGTATCGTTAATCATTGATAATGTATAACTAAAGGCAAACTGAGCAAATGTGTAATTTCAGTGATAATGTTCTCACCATCTCTGTCCCTCACAGGAGAATCAGCAGCTCGTCACATCTGTGAGTGAAGAATCTTCCCGATATGAAGTGAAACGTCCCCGTTTTAATGGCGTCCATCGTTCTCAACAGAACAGAGGACGGAGACTCAGACTCAGGTCTCCTCACACAACGTTTCTGAACCACGATGAAAAGCAAACACTCACATTGATTCTGGATGAATAAGTTTAAAGAGAAACAGCCTCAGAGCAGCAGCCGAGATCAATGAACTATGGTAGTAAACTGATGATCTTGGGTTTAGGACAAAAAATGACATTTTATGTTAATTGAAAAATTATTCAACTACCACAATAGTTGATAGTTGCAATGTGTGTGTCAGGCACCTGAAATATAAAAATTACTAATTTTGTGTAGATTTTAAATACACTACCATAGTTATTCTCCTGACGATCTCATGTTGTTGGTGTGAACAACTATTCTGATAGTTGATTATTAAAATGAATAATTGATTAGTGTTTTGTAACCACTAAAATCAGTTCATTTGTATTATGTCTAACTTTCTAACCTATCATGAGCAGCACTACTACTTTAACATTTAAAAAACAATTTACAGGTTTTCTCTTTTGCAGTGAAATATTTAGCTTCTGAATTTATATCCTAAAATTTTAATCAATATTTCAATATTAGACATTCAAATTCAGATCCTGAAATTGTGTTACCAGTCTTTGAGTGTAATCTTTGTTCATTATATTCACCGTTAAAGCTTGTTCTGACCTTTGACCTGTTTCAGCTCTAACAATTGGTTATTTAATTGATTACTTTACAAATAGAAAGCAAACTGTAAATCATACCATTGATAAATATTCCAGTTTATAAAATGTAGTAATCAGCTGATTTTCCTTTACATACAGTAAATGTTATTAATTTGAATTGTATTATAAGTTATATTTATTTGGTTTTTCAACTCTTGATCAGACAAAATGAGACATTTGATGATCTATATATATTTTCTGCATTTTATTTCACTTTTTAGGCCAAAAAAAAGTTATCAGTAAATCACAAAATATGATGAAAAAGATATTTGCAGCCAAATTAACAGTCCTGAAGGTGGACTTTGATCCCCTTCCCGTCCCAAAAAACCAAACAACCCATTGATTCATGCCATCTCCTTCCGTAGTTGGATTGATTTGCTGGGTGTGAGCTGCAGGATCCTTTATCAGGCTTTTCCACAGCTTTTATGGCCGTGTGTGTCGGCTAATGGCTCATGCTGCTGTAACAGATGTTGCAACAGATGTTGGCTGCTGCGCCCAGAACAGGATGTATCCGCCGTCTCCTCTGTTATCAGTGTTTGTGCCGCTCGGGCACCACACATGTCCTCAAGTGAGACTTTAACAACTAACCCTGGTCTGTCAAGTAAAACACGCAGAGGGTTTTCCTCCAAAAGGAGGTCAAAGGATGTGCTTAAATACGAATAGTGAGCCCTGAAACTGAGTCAAAGACTGAGGAGACTGCTGAGTAGTTGACAAAAATTGTTCAGAAAATAGCTTTTGGATTAATGTAATAGTTGGAAACTAATTGATTAATCAACTAATTGTTGCAGCTCTAAATGCAAACATCAGTTGGTAGAACTACAAAAGCAGTACAATATATAAAAGTACAAGTACCTCGGAATTTTACTTGCTGTAACTAAAGTATTTTCCACTAGCGCTACAACGAACAACTTTTTTGATAGTTGATTATTCTATCGAATATTGAAAAGATTAATCGATTCTTTTTTTTCGTTCTTAAAATGTTGATCAGTGTTTCTCAAAGCTGAAGATTCAACCTAATGTCTTTTTTTAACCAGACCAACAGTCCACAACCCAAAGATCCTCAGTTTACTATAATAGAAGACTAAAAAAATCTAGAAAAACACATTTTAGAAGCTGGAACCAGGACATTTTCTTCTTAGAAATGACTCAACACCTGAGACCAATAACTCTAACTCTGACACCAACAAGCGCTAATTGATTGTTCAGTTTATAAAATGTCCTCCACATTTTTCTAAAGCCCATGTTGATGTCTGCAAAAGCTTTGCTTTGGCCCCACAGTCCAAAATCCATCATGTACATTATATAACATCATATAAGACAAAAAAAAACAGCAACTGCCGCACATTTGAGACGCTGGAAGTAGGAAACATTTGCGAAATAAAACAAACACCACGTATCCAAAACATTTCTAACGGCTACAGGTTTAATGTGTGATTAACTGGAAACACGTACATTATGCTCTCAGTGCAAGTGAAGAACATTAAATGAATGTGACAGCCCGACTCAGGCTCCTTCTATAAAAATAAACTATCATGTAAGATGATGCGAGTGGGTTGGACGAAGCATCCAATAAGTTACACGTCCGCGAGGGATCGAAGGTGAGAGGAGGGAAAAAAAAAAAAAAAAAAAAAGCAGGACCATCAAAAACAGAATCATCAAATCACAACTCAACCACAAAAGAACATGTACAGGATATAACTAAAGTGCATTATGGAATTTAGTCAGCAGCACCACGATACATTCACAAAATAAATATACACTTTTAAAACATGAAATAAATTACGGCGGAACAGTTTGAGCAGATGTTTTTCGTCCTGACTGTAAATCCAGAAAATCCTTGAAGAGCCAAACACACAGCATCCAAATTTTTGTTGAAGTTATTATATTCAGACAATAAATATTCCTCCTAAACTCTTAAACTCTGTTGGAGTTAATCAAAGGTTACAGCAGAGGCATCTTTTGTGTCACTCTCCATACTACTGTAGTAGACGGGTCAGTGACAGATCATGGTTGGCAAGATGAGAAAGTTAAAAAAAAAAAAAATAGAGGAAAACATGAGGAGAAAACAGTCCAGGTGTGTCCAGAGTCCTGGTTGAGTATCACTGCATTTACAAGTTGGATTCTAAGTTTTATGAATAGGACTCGTATTACTCAGTAAATGTTAAATTTAACAGCTCAATATGAATGAAGCTTGCATGGTTTGTATTCGGCATACATATATATTTTTTTAGCAGTTAAAAAGCAGAACTGAGGCTTTTGATGTTACTTCGACTATTTCTCATTGTTCCAACACTGTAAATCCCCCTTTAAAAAGGGAAAATATTTTGGTTTTGGTTACAATTAGTCCAATATTGAGTAGAATTATCTTTTTTTTCCCCAATCGTGGATAATATTACTTATTAGATATTTTTTCCTATAAAGAACTATTAGTCTTAGTAAAACAAGACCAAATGACTCATCTTAGGAGAACAAAACTTTAAATAAATCTAAATATCTGCCAGTGGAATAAGATAACTCATTGGACAAATTGTACCAAAACAAGATATTTTCACTTTTTGACTAATCATTTTAATATTCATGATGATTTAAAATGTACGTTGAAAGATTGTCAATACAATTCATCCCATTATCTTACTTTTCGTTCTTTAAATAATGTCAATTACTTGTAACCATCTCTCACATGTTTCAGACATAAATGTACTGATAGGAATACATGAAAATTCATCAGGATTTGGTTTTCAGGCTCAAATTTAAGCTTTTTTCACTTTTCATGAACATGAAGCAGCAGTTAAGGCTGCAACTAACGGTTATTGTGATAGTTGGTTAAATTTATTGTTTAATAAAACAACTAATTTATTTGTTTTTTGCTTCATAAATTGGTGTAAAATGTCAATCACTGTTTCCCAAAGCTAAGGATTCAATCTAAAACCCAAAGATCATCAGTTGACTATCATAGAAGACTAAAGAAACCAGAAAATAATCAGATTTGAGAATCTGGAACTAGAGAATTGGGACATTTTCTCTTAAAAAAGCTGAAATCTATTATAAAAATAGTTGGTGATTCAGTTCTGCAGCTTATAATCATAATCAGACACTTGGTTTTTTGGCCACTCACATGGTAGGAGTGTCAAAAATGTAAAAAAAAAAAAAAAAAAATCCTTTGAGGTACATTCAGAACAGATTAATGGTAAATTTGAGGGGTGATATGATGGATTAGAAGTGATTATTGAGAGGCTACAGCTTGATTTTTCTCTCAAATCGCACCAGATCGCTGCATTTAAGTTTACAATTTTCTAATTTGTCTAACCCTAGGAGGGAGAGTTCCTGCCTTAAACTGAAATGACGCCACTGGGTTATAGACATCAACAGATTTTCCTAATAAATACGGACCTTAGAGGACATTATGATGATTGTCTGTTCGCGAAACTCGAAAGTTTCCCGTAAGTTTTGAGATTTTTGTAAAAACATACACACACAAAAAAAATACAAACATAGCAAAGTTATCATATAAGGGAGGCGACAGAGTCGGCCATGTTTGAAGTCCTATTTCCTCAGCAGGGTCCTGTTTGGGGCGGCCGACCTCGCCCGCCTCCGTTTCTTGTCGCTCTCGCGGCGCCGGCCCAGCCGCACTTTCTTTTTCCTCTTGGTGGCGGCCTTCAGCGGCTGGTCCTTGTAGGCCAGAGTCTTGTTGGTCTCCTGGGGCAGGTTGGGCCCCTCCCGGTCCGGCCGGAACCCGTCGGGCAGGTTCTTGGTGGCGCCCGGCGGCTTCTGGTGCAGGGTGCTGCCGCCGAAGCCCGGCGTCCTGCCCTGCGGGGGGGGCGGGGCCCGCTCGTCGTCCGCCGTGTGGACCTCGTCCAGCAGCTCCTGCAGCCACAGGCGGCGCTTGAACTCCTGCAGGGAGCGGCCCTTGTCGTGCATCAGCTGGGCGTGGCTCACCGACCTCTTCCTGCAGCGGGAGTCACAAACGGGTTCAGACAGGAAAAATGGTGTAAAACACAACAACTAGAGCCGTAACGATTAGTTGATTAATCGATTACACATCAACTATTACATTGATTTGAGGCGGTTTTGATAAGAAAATGCCAAAATTTGTTGGTTTCAGCTTCTCAAATCTGATTGTTTTCTGGTTTCTCTACTCTTCTATAATAGTAAACTGATAATCTTTGGGTTGTGAAATGTCGGTCTGGTCAAAAAAAAATTAAAAATAAATTGACTATTGATAAATAGAACTGCTTTAAAGAGACACAAGGACACTAATGGCCGACTGCTTAATACTACAGCTAAAAATGATTCTTGAGTTAGTCTCAACACTGCAACCAACAACTATTTTGATAGTCAATAAATCTATTGATTATTTAAAATATTCTGGTTTCTTTAGACTTCTATAAAAGGTAACTGATGATCTTTTGAGTTGTGGACATTTTAGTTTGAATCACCATTTTAAAACAAATTACGAACCAGACAACTTATCGAAAATAACAAGATTTTTGAGAAGCACAAACGAGAGAATTTAGATTTTTTTCTCCTTAAAAACAAATCAATCAATCAAATTAATTATCAAAATACTTAGATTAATGTAATAGTTGTAAACTGAATGTCGTCGTTCTACACCTGAGACTAAAAGTTTGAGTGTCTCCTCAATCTCAGATAAGTGTTTTAAAAACAGAGTAACCGTGTAAAAGATAAATTTGTGATTAGATAACAGCATGATGAAGCTGCATTATGCATGAGAGAAGTGAGAAAACTGTTTATTCTGCTCTTCTGTATTTTTCAAAAGTGTTTGAATATTTTTCTAAACCAACAAAACCTCAACAGTTTCTGTTTTTGTGTCTTTTTTTTGTTTGACTGTTTCTGTAACTTCATGTTCCACCACAGTGTGAAACAGCCCTGACGACTTGGCAGCTGATGTTGGAAGCTTCAGGCTCCAGGAAACATCAGTGCAGCAGGTGGCAGCAGAAACAAGTTTCTGAGGCAAAAAAAACTCCTGACGCTTCATTTCATTCCAGCAGGTAAAACTCTGGCTGTTTCTTCTATATATAAACAATTACAGCATGTCTCTCTGTTCTGTTTTAAGCGTTTTATAGTCTTTCCTTTTTCTTGTTTAAACATTGCATAACTTCAGGATCCATTGGTTCTTGTTAATATTAAACAAAACTCACGTCCTGCTGCTCAGTGCATCGACCGGCCTCCCATGGAGAGTCACTGGGGAGCACAGCAGAAACACAGCCAGACTCCACTGGTGAAGCAGGGATATAGAACACATCTCTGAGCCTGAAATCTGCAGGACACAACACACATTAGTCACTTCAGGTTCAGATCTGACAGGATGATCAAAAACAAGGAAACAAGATAACTTACATGTGAGAAGTATTCACAGTGAAAATCCACAATAAAAAAAAAAATCAGGAAGCTCTTCTTTGACCCAAAAAAAAAAAAAATCTCAAAATGAGAAATATAACTTTCGTGCCGATTTAAAACTAGTGTCCGGATCCATGGGTGGCGTGAAGGCAGCCTGGGGAAATCCCCTGCGAGTCCTCTCCATTCATTTGCCTCCCAACAGTGTGTGTGTACAAGCTATTTATTTCTCCACCCACCCCCCCCTCCGGCGTCCCAATTAAAAAAAGAGAGATAAAGATAGACGGGGCAGCGGCGGCGGCGGCTGCCCATCAGCTGCAGCGCTGCACTGGTCTCACGGACAGAAACGCTGCTCAGGCAGCAGCAGCATCTCTGGTGGCCCAGGAGGTGGAGAGCAGCTCGGAGCCCGGAGTCCGTCTGAGAGGCTGGAAACTCCTCCTGCGGGTGAAGATGCAGACGCTCTACCTTAGCCACTGCCCATTAGGCCTGGTCCCAGAGTCACCAGCACCCTCCTCCCCCTGCCTCCACACACACACACACACACACACACACACCTGCTGTGACAAGAAGGTGGCGCCCATGCAACATCCACAATTACATTTTTTTTTTACAATTTTTTTTCTTTTATGTTGAATTCCATCAACTGTCCACTGTTAAACTATAGAGGGAAGAGGTGAGGACTGACAGGTGGAGGATTAATTGGTTTGACTCCTTTTTTAAGAAGAATTTGTCAAAATTCTTGCAGATTCTCAAAATTCTTTGCTTGGTCTGGTTTGTCAGTCGATTTATCTATCAGTTGTTAAAAGATAAATCGATTAGTTATTTGGTTTATAACTTGGTGTAAAATGTTGATCAGTGGTTTTCAAAGTTGTAGATTTAATCTAAAAAAGAAATTTTCGAGACCAACAGTGCACAACCCAAAAATCATTGATTTACTATTATTAAAACTAAAGAAACCATAAAATAATCTGATTTGATGACTGTAATAGTTGACAATTAATCAATTAAAGGATGAGTTGATTCATTTAGTTTTGGCCAATTTGGTAACAATCCAGTGTTTAGATATCCTAATTGATAACCACTAGAACTAAAATCTAGATCATTATTAAATTATGGGTAATATATTCAGATAGATTGTCATTGACTTTTTAAAAATCTAACTTTCTAGCTTATCAAGCGTAGAGCTGCAATTAGTCGCTGTTTCCCAAACATGTCTTTTTCCAAAAATCACATGGAATGTATGATTTTTTTTTTCTTACATGTAATGTCAAATAATGATGTAATGTAATTTGACATTTTGTACAATTCTGACAATTCGATCAGGTGAGGCATAAATGAAAATGATATTCAGGTTTTAATACTCCTTTACCACAGTTTCACTAATTCAGTGTCAGAACAACAAATACTACTGATCAACTCTGATCAACATGGTTCCTGGTGTTAAATATCACATTGTAGTTGAGGTATGTGATATAAACCCAAAACCAGTTATGTAATGTCACATCAAATGTTCAATATGCCAAATATTGTCTTAATTCAAGTAATTCATTCACTGGAACCAGAGAATGTGAACATTGTGTTTTTTAAACTGATTAAATTGACTAATTGATTATCAAAGCAGTTTGCGGAATAATTGATTAATTGATTATCATAATAAATCAGAATTTTGTTTTCAGGCTCAAATGCAACATGTTTTCAGGAAAGAATCAGCAGTTAGTGCTGCAACTAACAACTATTCTAGTTTGTCAAATGTCGATCAGTGTTAAAGATAAATCCAATGATCAAGATCAGGGCTGAAACTAACAACTATTGCATTAGCTGATTAATATATTGTTTATGGAAACTAACCAATTTGCTCAAAGTGAAATCAAACCACTAATCAATTAATCATTGCAACTCTTCGAGCAGTCAATTGATAATCTGTGTAAACCAGAAAATAGTCAGATTTGAAAAGCTGGAACCAGAGATTCTGGACATTTTTTTATTGAAAACTCAAATCAATTGATCGATTATTAAAATAATAAATGGCAATTAATGTAATAGCTGGCAATTAATCAGTTAATCATTGCTGCTCTAGGAAGTGCCTTGTTATTCACAGTACACGGACAATATGTTTTCTATATGTAGATTTGAGAAGTTCCAGAAAATTTCAACATTTACTTCCTAAAAATGAGTCATCATTGATGAATTGATTATCAAATTGTTGGCTCTTAATTGCTAAATTAGCTAATTACTTCAGCACTACACCTTGGCAATTAATCAATCAATTAATCATTGCACCTCTATGAAGAGCCTAGTTATTCACATTATTGGAAACTAACTTCTATATGTAGATTTGAGAAGCTGGAACAGGATAATTTCAACATTTTCTTCCTAAAAATGGGCCAAATTGATGAATAGATTATCAAAATATTTGGCGCATAATTGATCATTAAGCTAATTACTGCAGCACTACTAATAGGTTAGAAAGACTGATTTTATAAAGTCAATGTTAATCTGTTAAAACGAACTAATATTCACAGGAGTCGGAAACTATATTTTCTGTATGTAGATTTGAGAAGCTGGAACTGGATAATTTCAACATTTTCTTCCTAAAAATGGGCCAAATTGATGAATATATTATCAAAATTGTTGCCGCTTAATTGATTAATCGGCTAATTATTGCAGCACTTCTCCTAATAGGTTAGAAAGACTGATTTTATATTGATTAAGTCAATGTTAATCTGTTGAAGCAAATGTTTTAACTAACTGAACTAATATTCACAGGAGTTGGAAACTATATTTTCTATATGTAGAATTTAGACGTATATTCTTTTTTTCTTTTTTTTACGCTGAATCCCGTTCACAGTGCATCGTTGCCTCCGGCGTGAAGCGCCGAGGACTGACAGGTGTCCGCCGGTGGAGGTAATCGTGTGCTGCAGAGTGGGTCGGGAGGGGCGGCCCGCTCCAAAGCAAACAGCCCGGGCCTAACCACTCTCCCCGGGGAGAATGACCATAACCTCAGAGAAACCCAACCCACGGCGGCTCAGTGCAGACCATTCAAGCCTCCGCTCCACCGCCTCAGCAAACCAGCCTCACCGCCGCCGGCCACAGCGGCTGCCGAGGCATCTCTGAAATCCAGATAATAAGGAGAGTGGGGGAGCGGGAGGGCGATTTAAAACCCAACCTGGAGCGTTTGTAGCTGCCCAGAAATGTAATAAACAGGAGAAGAGCGGCTAAAACCGCCTTTTTAGTTTTAGATTTGCGTTGATTGACGGGGCTTGTTCTCGTTCTTGAGTTTTATATTTAATAGCTTTTAGCTTCGCTTGGTACTACCTGTTCAAATATCAGCTGCGCACCAGAAAGATGTGTTGCATGCTGGGAGACGTTTTATCATGTTTTATCCACTGAAAGTTTCTTTTCAGGGGTTCCAAGTAACTAAACACCAACAATTTTGCATACTTATACTTTACTGCAGTAGATATTTCTCACTATCTTCTATTCCTTGCATTTTCACATCAATATTTGTATTTAACATTATTCTTTTCATCACAACTGTGGAGCCAAAAAGTGATTTTTCTTTCAGAAAGTGTGTTATTTGACCCGCACCAGTTTTTTTTTCCATTGTTAAAATACCTTTTAAAACAATAGAACACATAAAGCTATTTGTTAAGACAGGCAACTGTTTTAGTTTCATTACTTCTATAATAATTAATTTTCAAACCAGAACTCATAGGCTTTTTTAAAGTGTGAGTTGGCACTTTAGATTCTACAAAAGTATTTTAAACTGATAAGATCGTAAAACTAAGACAGAAACCACATTTTTCTCGTAGATAAAACTGAGCCTATTTCCTCAATTGTGAGATTCTTAATGTAAAAGTGTGAATATGAAGTCATAAGTTAAAATCACTTGTTCTCATTCTTGAATATTTGATAGATTTTATTTCACCATTACTTTTAAAGGAGAATACAACACACAAATTGCAGCATCTCTGACAAAAAATGATCCCAGCTGATCAATTTTGACATATAAGCAACTTGTTTTTCCATTGCTTTTACTTTTTTCATTAGTTTTACACACCTTCATACGTAGAGGTGTTTCAAAACCATATGTGAACTTTTACTTGAGTGAAAAGGTTTATTTGACCTGCTCTGTGCTAAATGCATAGAAAAATATCACTTGTTCTCATTCTTTAGTGTTATATCTAATAGTGAGATTTTCATTATCTCACTATTACCTGTTCAAATATTTAACAATTAACAGGAAAATACAACACATAAACTGCATTTGGTTATTGTGATGAATAAATTGAATGTGTTGTCAGCCTGAGCGTATTTATACACATGTATTTTCCAGTTTCTTTTTAATTGAGCTTCTTTGAAAAACAAGTCTTTGTGTTTTTGTACATTCAGACTTTATCATCGTTGGTATTTAAAATTGTAAAACTTCACTTTTATTGATGACTGATCTTATCCCTTTTTCTTTCAATGGTATTTTTATAGATTGTTTTTTTTATTTTTTTACCAAAACTAATACAATAAACTATTGCTTGTTTCAGTTTGGTATCATAAATTACACACGGTTGATATGGAATTATTGTAATAATCTTCAAAAGACTCTTTTTTTATTGTTTATAGTGATTTTGATGCATTTGTATTAAGTGCATTGTGTTGTTTTATGTAGAACTACAGATGGAAAGCAGCTTAATGCTGATAGGTTTCTTTTTTTTAAGATTAACGTAATCAAACACTGTTCTTTTAAATAAAACAAAGTTCAAGATGTAATTTAAAACTTACAAGTTTTACAGACATGTTTGGATTTATGCAAAACATATTAGGGGAACATGAACCACTGCTTTGAACTTCAGTTTTATTATATTAAATGGAATTCAGCATCTGTATCAATATCAGGATATAGTGATGATGTTGATATATTGAACAGATGATTTTACTCTAGAAGGTTTTTATGTGTCTGTATTTTTCGGGTTGTTCTTGTGAAGGTGATATCTCAGGAACAGCTGGAGGGAATTTTCTTCAAGTTTTGCTTAAACGCCCAAAGATTCAAGAATGAGCTGGTTAGAATTTGGTGATCAAAGAATACTGTGACCTCACAAAACCTGTTTCTGGGCGTAACCCAAGAATATGTATGATAATTATGATATAATTTCACACAAACGCAAAGTACTGATGTTATTTCCAAGAAGTCAACTTTATTGTTTCAACACCAGGAACAATGGCGCACGAAGAGAATATTTGTTCTGACATTTAGTGAAACTGTATAAAAAATATCCACATTTTGGAACATATACACATCCAAATTCCTTCATATCTTAAGTAATGTCTGGTGGTTCTAGTTTAAATTCATAAATCCATATTGTTATAAGGTATGAATAAAAAAAAGTAGTAATGCTGGTGATGAGGTACACTTGAGGCCTTTACCACAGAAAAGGAACTCCAGACCCCTGGAGCCCCTGGTAGTTTTTCAACAGCACTTCCAGCTGATCCAGCAGGCCAAGTCACAGGGACTTCTAGCAGGGGGTTCCCCAGAAAGCGGACTCTGATTGGCCATGGTGTCACCACTGGGCGGTGACAATGAAGGTTATAAATTGGAAGCACCTGAGAACTTTCGCATCTCCAGAAGGCCTGAGGAACAAATCTTCCCCATCCGAGCCACGGACTGTGAGAGGACACTAGCTTGATGCTAACCCCAGGCTGCTAGCAAAGGACGTGCTGCAGCTCCGAATCCACCCAACTCCAGAAAATCACAGTAAGAGGTTAACTTCTGTGGTGTGAATGTTAGCTGTTTAATTAGCTTGGTTCACTTACTTGTTTTCATTGTTTGTTCCTCGTGTTTATTAGTTTAACCTGTCATAGTTTCACTTGCTTGTTTCACCGTTTATTTCACCTGTTCAAGTTTGTTTCACCGTTTGTTACCACATGTTTTGTACAGATCGCTGCATCCGCTATATTATTTAAGTGATTTGAGCTGAGACCGCTCTCTCTTTCTCTCTCAAACCCTGTGCGCACACACAAAGAAACATACATACACTTATGCTATCTCGTACACTAGCATACATCCAGCTTTCAAGGTTTGTTCATAATTATTGCTTGTGACCTGTAGTTATAGTATGTGGAGTCAAGTTTTCTGTGCTCGCAAACTGTGACACTAGGCTGGTTGACAGAAATATTGATGTTTCTAAGTGACCACCTTCACCTTTAAGACTGTATTGCTTGACGAATAAGTTTAATAATAATATTTGATGATTATCAATTAATACTTATAACCAAATGTAGCTCCTACATGCACAACATTTGTCTCATATAGAGCTGCAACCATTAGACTTAGTGTTCAAATCGATTAATTGATTTGAGTCATTTTTAAGAAGAAAATGTCCAAATTCTCTGGTTCCAGCTTCTAAACTCAGATTTTTTCTGGTTTCTTTAGTCTTCTATATTCGTAAATGAACATTTTATGTTGAATCTTCAGCTTTGGGAAACAGTGATCGACATTTTACACCATGATATGAACCAAACCAATCGATTAATCGTTTCAATGATGAATAGATCAATCGACTATCAGTATAGTCGTTATTTGCAGCCCGAGAATATTAATCCAGAACAACAGTCCACAACCCAAAGATCATCAATTTGCTATTAGAGGATACTAAAGACACCAGAAAATAAAAGAATTTTGAGAAGCTGGAACTTGACCATTTGGACATTTTCCTCTTTAAAATGATTCAAATCAATTAATGTAATAGTTGATATCTAATTGATTATTCAAATAATCATTTCAGCTATACTAAGGATAGGTTAGAAAGTTCAATTAGAAATACAACCAAAAATTATAAATTGGCCAGGAGTACAGAGAGTTTTTGTCATACAGAGCTGCAACAATTAATCGATTGATTAGTTGCCAACTATTGCTTTACATCACCAACTATTTAATGTAAGAAAATGTCCAAACTGTCGGTTTCAGCTTCTTAAATCTGATTAATTTCAGTTTCTTCAGTCTTCTTTAATAGTAAACTAAACAACTAATCAATTCATTGTTTTAATTATCACTCAAGTTAGTCCTAGTGATGACACTAAACAGGAATTTTGTTGACATTCTCTAAAAAAGTCAATGAAAAAACACTATATATTGAGTATAAGAGTGTACATTGGTCCATTAGGCTGGATAAAACCAAAGAAAGATCTTTGGTTTTATCCAGATCTTTTTTTAATGGTTTTGCACAGGAATGAGTAATCCACATTTCCCAGCAGTGTTCAGAGTGGTTATCTATTGCACAGACCGGTTCTCTGCCCCTCTTGGAGGTCCTGGTCCCCCCAGCCGCCGGCCCGGGGAGTCTCACTTAATAAATAACCCGCATACCAGGTCAGAACAAACAAACAGAACCAAGCCAAATAAATAAAACGCTGTGTTCAGCCGCAATGTTTATTTATTTATTTGTCGGTTTCTTTGTCGGTGTCCGGTGTGTCGGCCCGTGCTGAACCAGGACTGGCAGGTTTTGTGGAGGATTCATGGGGGGGGGGGGGAGGCTGATCCTCTTGAGCCTAATGCCCCGCAGCATCTCATGAATCCGCCGATTATGAGTCGGTGGGGAGGGACGGGTCTATTTAAGGAGAATAAGCCTCGGAGCGAGCGGGCCGGTGAATGCAATAACTTGTTGCGTGTCTCTGGGTGCGTTGGGCATGGCAGGGATTCAGAAAAGGGGCAGCGAGGGGGTCGGGGGGCTTCTGTTCTAGCCCAGAACCCCCCGGGTCAATCAGACGCTGCAGACCAACACGGACAGAACCGTTCTGTCAGGATTCTTCAACTATACTGCAAAAAATAACTTTGGACAATCACCATTTAACAATAATCTGTGAAAATATGTTTTAGGTGCAATTCGTCCAATATTGAGCAAAGTCCTTATGTTTCATTTGCAGATAGTTAAATAATAGAAACGAAAATTTGCAATTTCAAGAAAATCATGAAGTAAATTATAAATTATAAGATGACTAAAATCGAGGAATAAAAACTATTTTCTGGTTTCTTTATTCTTCTATAATAGTGAACTAATTATTTTGCTTGTAGACTGTTGGTTGGTAGCTTTGGGAAACAGTGAACGACATTTTACACTATTTTATGAACCAAAAAAACTAATAAATCAACTAATCCTTTCAGTAATCAATAGATAGAACTGACTATCAGAATAATCTGTAGTTGCAGCTTTACTCAGGTGGAGCTAAATTGAACCAGTAAACAATGTAGATCATAGTAAAGTGATTGTTCCTGTAGGGTTGCTGCTTCTGATTATTTTCATTATTGATTACCACTGATCAATTTGATAATAGAAAATCCAGTTTAAGATTATTGAAACAAGTTAAAACTAGTCATTTAATCTGTGTTAGGGCTGATTAGTTGTGTATAAATAGTAATTGACATTTTACAATTTGTTAGAGATGATGGTGTACATGATGGTGATGAAATATTCTATTGACGTGAGGCTGTGACATCACAGATTCCTACGGTTGTGACCTTGACTGCTCTGAAACACCTGCAGCAGATGTAAAATCGCATGATAATTCTCGTCCGGTGTTCTTTTTCTCTTGTTTGTTCCTGGATGTGGCCGATCATATCAGTTTTCGTGCTGTCTAACCTTTAGTTTCGGCCTCCTTTCCCACGTCTTCCTCCTCATTACGAGTTTTCTGGCATCTCCAGCTCCTTCTGATCCCTGATTTCTACAAAACCAGAGCTTGGTGTGTTGTGGTTTCATTGTTTTCCGTTCGAGTAATTATGTTGGTTTAACCTGGATGCTGCAATAAAACCCCTGTTAAACTTTACAGTCTTCGTAGTCTCCTTCCTCTCTTATAGTTTCCCATTGTTTTTGAGCCAGTGAGATAATTAATTAAAGCTGCAACAACAAACATGTTTAGGTTAATGCTCTTCTTCTTATTTGTATCTCAAACTAAAAACTCTTCTTTAAATGATAATTTAGTGTCTTTGCTTGTGTAAAAGTGGATTTTACGATAAACCTATGTTCAAAAATTAGCAAAAAAAGTTGCATACAAGAAATCAACATGAACATTAAATGTATTTTGAGACCTGATTGCTTTTTAAAACTGTATATATATATGTATATATGTGTATGTATGTGTATATGTTTATATATGTGTGTGTGTGTGTATATGTGTATGTTGGCAAATATATATATATATATATATATATATATATATATATATATATTTCTTTTAAGAAAGTTTATCAAAAGACCTGTGTTTGTTCCAATGTCATCACTCATATTAACCTAATAGTCAATTATTCAGTTTGTTGATTAAGTAGTTAATGAAGATTCAACCTAAAATGTCCAGACCAACACTTCACAACCCAAAGATCCTTAGTTTACCATTAAAGAAAGACTAAAGAAACCAGAAAATAGTCAGATTTGAGAAGCAGGAACCAGAGAATTCTGATATTTTCTCCCATTGATTATTATGGAGCCAACTCAGAAAAGTCAAAATTCTCGATATCTTAATAACCCTGAAAACACAGCCTGTTGGAGGTGATGGTGGGATAATAAAAAGCAGTTTTGGACAGCGGAGACGTTTCTAATCAAATGAAGGGTCATGGGTATCTGGGTTTTCCAGACCTACCCCGACTTCAACCACAACTCTTACACTGATTACATCTGGTTTCCACTTTCCTAGCGTTGGTATCTTTCATTTGAGTCCACGTTCATGCAGGAATGACGAGGACACAATTTGCCAACTGTGAGATTCAGGATGTCAGGAGTTTCACGGGAAGGGTTGAACGTTTGCACAGAAGCTCAGACGTCGTCAGTTTTTGCACAGAACAACAGATTTTAATGGACGGCGACGTCGGTCTGCTCAGTCCGGTTCAGTTGGACCGACCGGAGGATGTGGTCTGGTCTCGGTCCGGGTCCCAAAACGGACCCGGGAGTGGTTCTCGGGCACGGTATTCAACCCCCTGATCTGTTTATTTTCTCGCTCCCTCCCCAGACGTATCTGACAGCGAGCGGAGTGAACGTTCTCACGTGGCTTCGCACCGACGCGTTCCTGGTTTGGTTTTGATTTTTCTCAGCGTGAAAAGAGAAGGAACCGAAACCCGTCCATCCCGCTTGTTCTGAACCAGAACAAACAGAGAGTTGGTCGAGAAAGTCTCTACAAAAGATTCCTGGTCCCTCCATCCGTTTTCTATACCTGTGTAGTCCTCACTAGGGTCACCTAACGGCAAATTAGAGTCTCCAACGGATTTTATTTCAGCTGAACTATAAATTTTCATGGTAACCTGCAAAACTAATACAGCGAACACGGATAACTGTGTAATTTTGAACAAATTTGATCATTTTCCAAAACTCTGGAATATTCAGTTCTATGAATATGCAAACAGGCAGGGCCGTAGACGCCAATGAGGACACAGGGGTCATGATCCTGTTGTTTTTTTTAATTAATTTTTACGTTTCAGCAATTAAAAATATTAACACACAGCTAAAAAAATCGAATAGATAAAGCAACTAATTATCATGACCAATGTGGTTTCATGTGACAGAGACGCTCATATATTCAACATTTAAATAAGAAATTAAATCAGAGGCTGCAACATAAGAGGCTGAGTCATCAGTCAAAGTTCACATTTGTTCTAGTAGAAAGGTAGAGGATGAGCAGGTAAAGAGGAGGAAAGGTGGCGAATGAGGGGAAAAATAGTGAAGTAGTTTACAGATGCATCAATAGATAATAAAGATGTGAACCTGTAACCTGCTGTAAATGTAGCCTAGGATAAGATATGAAATGACATAGACAGTGAAAATTTTATTGTCACTCTCCATGTATTGTCGATATATTATCATATGTATGTATGTATGTATATGTGTGTGTGTGTATATATATATATATATATATATATGGACAGTGAACATTTTATTGTCATGTTGATATATTATCATATATATGTGTATATGTATGTATATATGTGTATATATGTATATATATGTGTTTATATATATATATATATTTATATATTTATATATATATATATATGTATATATGTGTGTATGTATAGGTGTGTGTGTGTGTATGTATAGGTGTGTGTGTGTACCTAATATGCTTTATTGAAAAATGTGTGAAAACAGGATTTCCTGGTCATGTAATGTGATGATCTTTCAAAGTAAAAGCCTTGATTTTTACAAATTACAGTAAAATACTTTATATTTTATAGTACAATTTATAGCAATAATAAAGTAATATGAAATAGAAGGTTGATTCACGTATATATTGATTTATTAATAATAAATAAATAAAGGTATTGGGAGTTTCATACAAAAATGATGCCTCTGGGAAAATTCCGTCGTTTTTTTTTTAAAGGTTATTCTTGCCTCTGTTGTGTGAAAGCGATCATGTCATAAACACAGACAAAAAAACACATCAATGTAGCGATTAAATCCCAGGAAACTGAAAAGTCCCCCGATGTGAAGAGGCCTGGAGACATAAATCAAGCGTGAGAGGCGACGATTGGTAGAATCACGTCAGACCGGCCGGTGGTAAATGACTTAATAGAAGGCTGAGGATTTTTACAAGCAGCCATGATTCAGTTCAGCAGAACGCATTTTTTCGTTTTTTTGGGAGGAATATACGGCCGGACCCCCCTGCTGTCTGCAGGACTCGGCTTTCTTCTGTTTCCAATGACTCGACTTCCAACACTTTTAACATTTGGAAAAAAATACCTCATTTGATTCCATTTTACCTGCAAAAAAAAAAAAAAAAAAAATTGACAAAAAAAAAGAAAAATCCCATTTCCTGGCAGGCGTGTGTGGAACAGGAGCCAGGAAAAGCTGCTTTTGATTCATGCTAAATTGCACTCTCAACACAGAGCGGTGTTCCTGTGTCCGTTTTTCATCCTTTTTCACGCTGCACCTACTTCACATTCAGTTTTCATAGAACCCCCCCCCCCCCCCACCCCTGTTTCCAAGCAGCTCGTACGCACTCAGAGAAACACCCAGGTTTTCATGCATGAAACCAGGGTTCAGGCGTCTATTTTGGGATGTGTTGTACCCGTTTCCCCCCACCGATGGCCCCACCCTGTTATGTCATAAATCCTGGCTTCGCTTCCAGCAACAGTTCCTGCTTTTTGTTGTGGAGTTGCGTTCAGGCTCACCGGGTTGTTGGCACATTGCCTTATGCCCCCCCCCCCCCCCCCCACCACACCCCCCAGTGCCAGCCAGAGAGTCAGCGGTTCTTCCCGCTCTTTAGGAGGAGAAGTGATTTACGGCGAAGCGAAAAAAGTGAAGACATGCACGCTGAAAACATGCAAAAGCTGCTTTTAGAAAAATAAATTTGGGCGAACAGACTTATATAACACCTCGAATGTGAAAAGTGAGAGTGGATGTAGCTGCAAATAAAGGAAGGTTTCAATAATGGTCCCTTTATGATGCGTTCAGGGCCCCTTTACAGTTTTGTTGTTGGATAATTTACACTTAGGTGTTAAGAAAGAATATGTTAATTCATATCTTTTATTTTATTTCAGTTCAAATTTTATATATAAAACAGTTGTCAGTGCATCAAATCATCATGAATAACAACATAAATCGCATGAGGAAACATGAAAAACTGCTTTTATCTGTAGTAAAACAAAATTTTATTTGTTTCTTTTTGCTGTAATTTGTTAATTCTGATTCTTCTATAGTCACCAAACATGTTGTTTAGGTACAAATCCCTCCTCCTGGTTGCAGATGTATCTCATGTTTATCACCAAACGTGCAATAGCTGCTTTTATAAAAAATAAATTCAGTCTAAGAGACGTTCACAATTTTGCAGTTTGCAATTTTATATTTAAATGTTAAAGATGTTATATTATATATATTTTATTATAATTACATTTTATATATTAAATACTGGAGCAGTGGGTAGCACTGTTGCCTCACAGCAAGAAGGTCGCAGGTTCAAGACCGCCTTGGGGCCTGGGTCTGGGACCTTTCTGTGTGGAGTTTGCATGTTCTCCCCGTGTCTGCGTGGGTTTTCACCGGGTACTCCGGCTTCCTCCCACAATACAAAACATGCTCAGGTTAATTGGCAACTCTAAATTGCCCATAGGTGTGAGTGTGAGAGTGAATGGTGTGTGAATGGTGTGTGTGCCCCACGGTTGGCTGGCGACCATCTGGGGTGTATCCCTGCCTCTCGCCATAAAATGCGCTGGGATAGGCTCCAGCAGACCCCTGCGACCCTGAAAAGGAATAAGCGGGATAGAAAATGGATGGATGGATGGATATTAAATACTTCCAATACATTAAACACAAAATAAATTACTTTAGTATTTATGGAAGAAGTCACTGGAAGAAAATTGGTGAGGGTCGTGTCTATTTCCTGTTTTTGAAGGGCTACAAAACATTTTATAGTTTAGAAATGAAAGTCATGAAATGAATAAAGTATTGGTGTGTGTGTTTTAATGTAGCTCTCCCATTCGCTGCGGTTCAACCCAGCAAAAACTGACCCTTCCTCTCCCATAAAACCCTAAACTGACCCTACCTGCAACCACAGGCCCAACGTTGAATGGACCAGAATTCATCTTGTTATCTCATCTCATTTCATCTTAATGCTGTTGATAATAATGAATAAATACTGTATGATTTATACCAAATGGCCCTTTTGATTTTGATTGATTTGTTCACTCTGACACTTCTGTAGTCACCAAACATGTTGTTTCAATATAAAACTCTTATTTGTAGTTATTCCATATTTATTAGCCTCTCTCCAACTTTGTCAGCTTCCTCCTGTTTGATTGCTATTAAGAAAAAAGGTGATTTACTGTAAAAACTGAAAAAGTGAGGACACGCATGCTGAAAACATGCACTAGCTGCTTTTAGAAAAATAAATTCAGGCAACCAGACTTGTGTTCACCTCAAATGTCAAAAGTTAGCGTGGAGTTTGCTGGACGGTTTCACGGCAGATTTGATAATGGTCCCTTTATGATGCGTTCAGGGGCTTTGATTGCTCAGCCTTTGGTTCACGTGGGAATTTCAGGTTTGTTATCCTGGAAAACCTCACTTGAAAAATGACTTTTGCAGAGTTACTTTTCCCCCTTAATGGTTTTTTAACGGCGTGTTATGGGCCGCTTCAGTTAGTTTATCCCAGCCATGTTTTATAACGTCGTATTGTGGGCACTTGGAAGCAGTTTTCTGTTATCATTCACACCTACTAATCATAACTGTCATCTCTGGAATGCTCTTTATTCCTCTTTTGCCTTCTTCTGGTCAAGCTATTTTTCAACAGCTCCGCTACTGAGGCAGCGTTTTTGTTCATTTAAATAAAAAAAAAAGAAGCAAAAAAGCTCAGGAGATGAAATTTAAAATTGATGCACTTCTGTTTTCTTTTCGGTCAGTGGTTTTATTGCTGCTTTTAAAACGTGTCACATACATGGTTTTATTAATCTGAGACGCTGGGTGACATGAAATCAGCTCTGGGGGGATAAAAACGACTGGTGTTGAGCAGAGACGTGCAGAACATTACATTACATACACATCACAGCTTTAATTATGGTGCAGTTAAAGCGCTGTGGTCCCCCGCTGACCTAAATTGTGATTTATTTGGTTACATGGAAAAACTCTGCAAGTATGTGAGGGCTGAGCCACAGGTCTGAATGTGCTAGCCCAGAGAAAGTTTTATTGTTAGTTATATGGCGAAGCAGAGAATTAATATTTATTCATATATTTTTTAATAGTTTCATCTGACCAAACTTATGTAGTTGTAGCGTAAAACCGTATTATTTTGTTTGGTTTGCTATATATTTTTTTAAGGATTTGCTGACACATCCACATGAAAACCATGAAAATTAAAGCAAAATGGATTCATTTAAAAATAGTAGGCCACAACAAGTGTATCAAGTATTAACTATTTTGATAATAGACCAATCGAATTGAGTTATTTTAGATATGAAATTTGTCATGTTTGGATCACAAATGGACCAAGACACATGACTTGTGTATTAATGTATTAATCCATGTTTTGATCAGTCATATACTTTTTGATCAATCACTGATCAATGACCATGATCGTTTCTGCAGAAAGTGTGAGCCTATGGAATGTAATGTTAGTGCATCAGTGGGTAATATCATTACTTAAAGTGTCTCTTCCACTCTTCTCCAGCCACAACTTACAAAATACTCTATGTATAGAAATTGATTCTAGCTATGTGCTCAAAATATCTGAAAGTTTGACTGAATTTTAATGGGCAGCCTCTAAATTCGGCCAAGTGTGGCTCTGCTTCTCATTGACTCCTATAACAATATTTTCAGAGAGAAGCAGAACAGACCTCTGTTTTAAACTTGCCAGTGTCTCAAAATGTTTACTCTAGAAACAGCAAATCACTCCAAATCTTTAGTGAAGTCCTTATGACGATGATGGTTCATGTTATTTTCTGATAGCAGCTGCCGTTTCGTCAATCGAAGCAAAAAAAAAAAAGGAGACCAGTGCAGAGGGACAAAAATGCAGTTTTTTGCCACATCACTGACTCTACCTGCAGTGCAGCTGTCGCCATGGCAACCATCAACCAAACAACATACTCCTTTCACAAACACACACACACACAATTTCAGTGAAAGGAGTATGTTGTTTCTATGAGTTGTTGGTTTGCTCCTTGTACATATTATCATTAATTTATTCATATCATGTGTTCAAAATCTCAAAAGGTCATCGCAATGTAAAGGCAATGGCGCTTTCAAAATTTTCCCAGAAGAAATTTTCTAGTTATTATTAATATTATTGGTATTACTACTTATTTTTTTCTATCATTTTTTTCTACATATGTGTGTATTTTTCTTTTTTCATGTTTCGTTTTATTTTATCACTGGGTGGAAAAAACACAAGAAAGAGAAGGAAAAAGGCAAAAGGAATTAGTATTGCAAAGTAAATAATGGAAAGCATGTGGATGTATAATTGTTGAATGAGCTGCAATAAAAGTAATAGATAAAACAAAAAAGCAAATAAAAAAGAACATCCTGAACGTTGCCCAGCTGCTGTTCAGGGTTAAAACAACACGTCCTCCTCTTGTCACGCATGTATTTGATCTGAAAGTAGCTGAAGATTTGTCTGTTTTCTGTTTCTGCCGCGATATACGATCGTCCTCAGGTTAGCGCTTTGGGACCAATTCTTTATTTACAACTCGATTTCATTTTTTATGTTAACCATAAATGTCAAGTTCCCGGAGACAGTGAGTCGGGGGAAGGTCTTTTACCGGGACAAAAGCATGTTGTCCATGCTCCGTCTGCAGCACAGGTACATTAAATCATTATTTTTCAGACAGGAAATATCTGCCTTTGGTTGAAAATGTATTTCTAAGATGAAATGATTTCTGCTTTGGCAGCGTTTTATTCTCATCTGAAGCTGCAGTGTGTTAACACTGATCTATTCATTTCAACTCAAAACCTTATTCTCCGGTTTGGGTCAGATTTGACCCTGTTCTCAAATGTTTTATATTATCGCCCTATTAAAGAAATGGACTAAGCTATTTTTACAAGATTTGAGGAAAAAGAAAACTTGATCAAATGAAGAGTATAATGTATTTCTGAACCGCCTTGACAACATTCTAGATTAGGGCTAGAATAAGGTTAGTAAGGGTTAGATTAAGGTTAGGACACATTTAAGTGAATAACTGGACAATAAAAGAACAAAACAATACAGTAATTTCACTTGTATTTACAGTATTAGGTGAATAACTCATGATTAGTTTTATATTACCCTTTGCAGAACCCACTGCACATGCACATTTTGATCAGACTTAAAGGCAACTTTCTTTTAGATTAACAAGGTACTAATAGATACAACTGCACCTATTGATCATATTATTTGCATTTTAAGTTATTGTGAATTACTGTTGGATGCAATTGTGTCCTTTGTGAACGCAGAGAATCTTGGAAGTGAGGAAACAATGATGCTAAATAAACCCACAGAACCGCAACACACACACAAATCAAGCCAATTGTACCGTGGCATTTGCTGAATATCTGAGTTGCTTTCTAAATAATTAGAGTTAATATTTGCCACTAAAAGTTGGTTAAAAAGGTCTAACATAGAATTGAGGGTTAATATATACTTGTATACGTGTATTTGATCATGTCAGATATGCGATTCAAAAAACAGAAAAACAAGCCGGGACCCTGAGTCTTTGACCTCATGCTTCGCCCCAAAGCATTAGCATTTCTCTCTTGGCAGATGTGGACTCTCAGTGGGTGGAAGGTGTGTGTGTGTGTGTGTGTGGGGGGGGGTGGGGGGGGGGGGGGGGGGTGTAGTCCGAAACCACAAGGTCTGATGCCCCCCTCTCGCTCCACTGACCCCGGAGGCAGCTGGACCTGAAACCCCCACACAGCCGCCGCCGCCCTGACCTATCACCCAAAATATTAGCATGACTGCTAAACTGCTGCCAAACAACACACACACACACACACACACACACACACACACACACACACACACACACACACACACACACACACACACACATCCAGAGAGAGAGGGGGAGCGCCCAGAGTCTCTGCAAAGATAGAAGCTCTGTCTATTGCAGGGGTGTCAAACATGTGGCCTGGGGGCCAGAACTGGCCCGCTAAAGGGTCCAGTCCGACTCCATTAGATAATGACGTGATTAAAAAAATGTTCCAGTGTCTTCACAGAAATTCCAGTTTACAGTTTTGCTTAGTAAATGGTTTGTAATGCAGGAGAAAACTTCACCTGCTGCTGAAATTACTAATTATTAATCAGTGACTATATGTTTGGAGTGAAATTTAGATGAATGCAATGATGCTTCTGTTATAGCTAAAATAAATATGCATAGGTGCATAGATGCATTATAGTTATAACAGAAGCAAAGTTATGGGCTTTAGCATTTCAAGTGTAATCTGATTTGTCTCTTTGGACAGAACTTGAAGTAAACACTGATTATTATTATCCCCTCTACTGTAGAATATGTAGTTTTTTACTGTGTTAAACACAGTAACAGTACTATAAACATTATTATAGTATTGATGTACATTTTTCAATGAACACACAGTGTTTGCAGTTCACAGTGGTCGATAATTAATTACTATAGAAAAAGCCACAATAACCAGAATAGTACTGTAAATAATTAGGTAAATTACTGTAGTTTTTACTTTTGGTCAAATACATAAAGAATGCAATAAATATTTAAAAAGTGCTAATATTTGAGATGAAAGTCATAATAAAAACCATGATTCTCATGAATGTACTTCTATGTTATGTCCATTAATTCAATATATGTATATGTAAATAGCATGTATGCATATTCTGTAAAACATGACCATTTACAGTAAATAACTGGCAGCAGGAACGTTAAAATAAAAATCTGTTGTATTTACAGTATGATGTAATTAACTGTGCGACAAAAATGAAGTAAATACTGTAATTCCAGTTGTATTTACAGTATTAGGCGATAACTGTATTATAATGTGGTGACACTTAACTACTGTGATTTTTTGTAAAATACATCAAACTCCAGTAACATTACTGTGTTCAACACAGTGAATAACTTCAGATGTTTACTGTGTGTATATGCATATATATATATAGTATAATTTGTTTTTTGGAGGATTTGTTGCTATGTGAGATAAAATTTGGTGGGAGTTTAACAGGTTAAACGAGGGCTCGGAGAAAATTGAAGAATCAATAGAGGCCTGATTTAGGAGACCACACGCACACGGCGTTACCGTAACGACGGCCGAGTCTGTTTGTTTGCACAAGTGAAGAGCCGGCTCAAATCATTAATGAGTGCTCTGCATCCAGCGTGTAACCACAGCGAAAGCCAGTGGGTCAACAAGGTTGGCCAGACTAACCACTGGGCGAGTGTGTGTGTGTGAGAAAAAGAGTGTGTGTGTGTGTGTGCGTATGTTTCTGAATAAATAAAGTTAACATGCAGAAAGTGGAGTAAAATCCTCAGAATCCTTTCTTCACATGTCTTATTTTGCTCTGACACCACGCGTGACGTGGTGGCGTCATTTCAGTTTAAAGCAGTAGCACGTCCTTCCTCTAGGGGGCGTCAGGGTTAGAAAAATTAGAAAATTCAGCAAGCAAGAGCAAATAGTTGTTGTTATAGTTTTTTTCCAATTGCTAAAACACAGTTTTGCAAACTAGGCTAGTTTTATCATGTGCAGAAATGATATATAGAAAGGAAAATATAGCTTCTTCTGTTCGCCACATTCTACCTTGTGAAGTAAAGTGGTAAGAATTAACCATTGAGGTGTTACTAGCTTGTGTTTTAAGAGTCAGCATTTACCGACAAACGTGTGACTTTATGTCAGATTGTTGTGTCTTATGTGTAGAACCGTAGTGAATGCATTTAATAAGTGATGTTATGTAGAATTTCGGAGACTTATCATTTTAATATCATTAGTGTCTTAGCAAAAACTGAAATGCATCATGTTAACCTTCAGATTGAGCTTCTTGACAATCATAAATTAATCACACATTTTCATCTGTTACAAATGTACCTTGAAGGGATATTAGTTGTTAATAGTCTTAGAATGGATAGTTAAACATTTTTGGAAAAATTCACCCATTGTCATGATGATTCCCAGCGGAGCAGAGCTGCTACTACTACATAGCTAGTGGTACAATGTCAAACACGTCATGTGGTTTAACTCTAAAATACTAATATTTCACTTTAAAAATACGAAAGTAGCCTACAGATTGAGATATTAAGCTGTAACCTGCTGTAAATGTAGCTGAGGATGAAATGTGAAAGGACAGGCAATGAATATTTTAAGGCCGTATTCAGTCAAAGTATAAATTATCAATCACTAATAGTATATTGTAGAAAATATTGACCTTTATATTGTATTTGAAAAATCCTCATATGGCACTACTTGTAATTAAAAATGTGACAAATCATTTTTTTAAAAACCTTTTTAATAGACTTAAAATATCTAGTACAACATTTTCAGGGATACACCACATGAGAATTTGGCATTTTTGCATCTTCTGTGAGAAGAACAAGAACAACAAAGTTTTGGTGAATGTTTAAACACTGAAAAAAAAAAAAGTCTTTGCTTGAAATTTCCAAACGCGTTGAGAGCCAAGTGCACTTCACCGGCTCAAAGCCTGATCCATTTACAGTAAATGAGCTTGTCTCTGTTGGTTTCCTGACCAGTTGCTGCACGCTGAACTTCAGGTACCTGTATTTATTTATCCATAGGTTATTTTAAATGGACGAGGCCTTGTGGAGCGGGGGCTCCGTCCTTCTTCTAGCGGCTCTTTGGCAGGCGGACGCGGATGCTGACGCCGGCCTCTGGACAGCTTTATTTAAGGCCACCCGCCTCGCGCCGGCTTCACCGGGCGACTGGCACGGCGCTGCGCCGGAGAACTGGGGAACACTGTCTGTGACCCTGAAAAAAGGATATAGAGGAGGATAGAAAGGCTGGGAATAAGCAAAGTGTTGCTTCACCGGGTGATTAATAAGGGGAATTCATAGCAGTGGTGGAGGGAAAAAACTGCACAAAAAGTCCTAATGCATGGTGGGAGAAACTTGATCATGTTGTGTTCACATTGAGGACATGTTATAGGACATTTTATCATGTTTTATCCACTTCAAGAACGAGTTATGTGATGCTTTGTGTGTTTCATCCAGTTTTAGAACATATTATAGGACAGTTTATTATGTTTTATCCACTTTAAGGACATGTTATAGGACATTTTATCATGTTTTATCCATTCTAAGGATATGTTTTGCCATGTTTTATAGCATTTAATGACAATTTAAGGAACATAGCATCATGTTTAGGACATTTTATTATGTTTTCTCCATTTTAAGAATGAGTTATGTGATGCTTTGTGTGTTTCATCCAGTTTTAGAACATATTATAGGACATTTTATCATGTTTTATCCAATTTAAGGACATGTTATAGGACAGTTTATCATGTTTTATCCATTCTAAGGATAGGTTATGGGGTGTTTTGCCATGTTTTATAGTATTTAATGACAATTTAAGGAACATAGCATCATGTTTAGGACATTTTATTATGTTTTATCCACTTTAAGGGCATTTTATAGGACAATTTATCATGTTTTCACAAGTGTCAAATAATAATAATAATAGTACTTCATTATTTCAATTCCATGAAAATTTTGTGTATTTATACTTTACTGAATGACTTTTTGCTTCGACTTTTTACACATTGACACAACTATTTTTGATTTAAAAAAATATTCTCCTTATGTCAGTAAGTTCCTTTTCATCTGTCATACTGCAAGACAACGAATTTCTGACAAAAAGTGCATTATTTGACATGTACTGTTTAATCAATTATAACCAAACCAGCTGTAAAATACACATTCAAAAGGACAAAACCTTTTTTCTCATCAAAGCGTGATTACAGCGCTGAGTTAGAGGTTGTTTTGGCCTAAAAAGCACATGTTCTTGTTCTGGAGTGATATTTTTGATAGATTTTAGTTTCACTCACTATTACCTGTTCAAATATTTTTAAAGGGACAATACAACACATAACGCATGCATACAGCAATGAACATGAAGACTTTTGACACGCCTGCATGTTTTCTATGTTTTCTTACATAATGTCTGCAATAATCTCTCTTGGATCCAGGTCTGGATCTTAAGTCATTAGAGCAACAAGCTGGTTTAATGACGTCAGCAGCTCGGCTCCGGACGTCCTGTGAAACACAGACTTTTTTTTTTTTTGCCTTTTTCCATGTTTTTACTGGTTTTAATCACCAAGGCTGTTTGTTTTGGACAAAATGAGACATCTGAGGATAATTCAGCTGCCGCGAAAAAAAAACAAAAAAAACTGAAAAAACCTTGAACGATGAAAACTGAAGACGTGAGCTTATGTTACTTTATGACGTCATTAACTTTATTGTTTGTTCTTGTTTTGATTGAGACTTCTAGTGGCAGAAAAATACATGTTAGGCATTAAGGGGTTTGTTTTTTTAAGCAAAAAAGTCCAATGCTTTATCACTTGATGGTTTTTCACTTGGAAGGTTCGATTCGAATGGTGGGTGGTAGTTCGATTCCCGGCTCCTCCGAGGTGGATATCGTTGTGTCCTTGGGCAAGATACTTAACCCCGTTTCCTGATCTGCAGGCAGCTTTGTGTAGCGTCACCGCTATGTGAATGGGTGAATGGACACTTGTACTGTAAAGCGCTTTGAGTGGTCGAAAAGATTAGAAAGGCGCTATATAAAAGCAGGTCATTTGCACTCTTTGTGTTTTCACCCTTGTTCAGAAATGTATCTATCTATTTGAACTTTTCTTATTAAGTTTTCTCTATTTGGTATGCATGTAGCAGCTAAACCAGTAAACTTATTTTTACTACAATTGCCATATGATCGGTGCAGGAAGACAACAGAGATTTGAATGCTAGAAGAATACAAAAATGTTGGATATAATTGTCATCGTGATCCAGAGCTGTAACACTGGAACAAAAGAGCTTCTGCACTGTAGAGGTGTGAGGTGTGCCTTTTTGTAAAAATCAATTTTGAATAGTTCAGCTCAGACTCAAACATGGATTGGCTGCTTATGAGGCAAGTGCACTACCCCCTACACCACCACAGCACACCCACAGGATTTTAAGTTTTCACCATAGTAATGATGTTTTGACTATCCATCCAAACTATTTCACAAAAAAGGATACACATTTACATCCAATAAATTTTATCGAAAAGCATTCACACTGTTGTGCCATGCGTAAACTGAAAGTTGAGGTTGATCCATCAAACTCACAGAGAGATATGTGAGCTAAAGACTGACAGATGCTCCTTGCTTTATAAATAAGCGTATATAGCACAAAATAGCAGCATGTAAGTCATGTTTGATCAGTGATTACTAAGTAAAATGTAATAAACAGTCTTGTTTAGCAGAGATGTCTATCAAATGAATAATATGTAATAGTGGCATTTGGTGTTCCTGTGAAAATACTTCCAAATTAAATTATAATGTGAACAGTGACAATATGTTTCCACAGAAAAACATTTAGAATCACATGAGATTAGTCATCCCAGTGTTTCTTTTGTGTTTGAGCTTGTCCAGTGAGACATAAATTTAGGAGCGGAAACTGGAAACAATGGTAATTCCTGATCAGAAATCCCTGCAGATCAACCAGATAATGAACAGGAACAGCTACCGGTGCGTAATAATTCATGTCGCAGATCCTCAGATTCTTCAGAAGAGAAGCTCAATCTGAGCATGAATAGACTAAAAAGTCTCACTGATAAAACAAGAAACAAAAAACGATAAAACTCTGTAACTCATTAAAATCACATATTCTGAAGTATGATAAAATAATTTGTGTTTGTGTAATTGCGTCTCAGTGCCAGTAGAGGGAGTCAGTAAATGTAAAATAAATTCAACAAACCTATATTTTTCTTTCTGCTTTAATAGATTTTTTCCCTGTCTTAAACAAATACATAAAAGATGTATCTAAAAATATAGGAAAAATACTGTAAATTGTGGTTGCGTAGTTTTGTTGCTGAAAGTTCAAAATATTTCTGAAAAAAATCCTATATATATTTTAAATTACTTTAATTATTCTTGCTTTTTTGGTAACAGATTTTCCTGTGTTTCAAAAATTTAAGTAAGATTTAAAACAACCGAAAAAAACTGTGAATGTCTAATGTTAAATACCATGAACATACTTTTATTATAGTAATTTGTCTTATTTAATTTCAATACTGTTTTATTATTGTAAAATTAAAAAAATAATATTTTAAAAGGAAAATCACATTAATTGTCTTCATGTAATTGCGTCTTACTGCCAATAGAGGGAGACACATGTCCAGTGCTGGAGCTTTAAATAATTAAACAATATGAATAATAAATAGATATAAAAAATAAAGGCTATATTAAAAAAAAGATGTTTTTTTTTCTTTTGTGTTCCACAGATTATTCCTGCATTTCAATACAATTCACAATTTAAAAAGGTAAATAAAAATTCTGAAAACACATTGAATGTCTAATGTAAAATAACATGAACATTTTGTTATCTTACTAATTTGTGTTTATTTCATTATTGTTATATTTTAAGAAATAAATGTTGGTATAAATATGTGTCACTACCAGTAGAGGGAGGCAAACACCCAGCAGTGCAGCTTTAAACATAATTAAAAACATTTTTAAATGTATAAAGTTTTAATTTTAAATATAAATAATATATTGATAAAAATTAAATCTTTTGCAGATTTTTTCCTTTTTCAAAAACACAAAGAAATTTACACATAAAAACTGAAAAAAACACAAAATGCTTAATATAAAAACAACTTGTTAGTCAATTTCTTTACCATAAAATCACAAGTGAAGAATAATATACATAAACTCGTGTTAATTAAACTCAATTTATAGCAGTATTTTTCTGTAATGTTTTCAAATGTGAAAACATCATTACTTAAAAAAAAAAAAACGCTTATTATTTTCCAGTATTTTATTGGAACCAGCTGCTGGAATATCAAATTTTCAGTGTTTTTTTTTAACAGCGAAGTGCGCAAAAGCGAGAATTCTTTCAACTTCAAACAAAGTTCTGTAAATCGAAGACACCTAAATCAAATCCACGCTTGGTGTGATCGTGCTTTTCCGCGATATTTTCTGTGTATTCAGGCGTCTGCCGGCGTGATCGCCGCCTGGCTGGACGGTGGCCGCGCCATCTGCTGCAGGACGCCTCGTCCCTGCTAATTCTTCTTGACTCCGGCTGTGTGTTTTGGGGTCGTTGTCATGCTGCAAAGGAACGGATTCGGGGCCAATCGGACGCCTCCCTAACGCGTGTTGCGTAACGGTTACTAATCTCGACAAAAAAAAAAGCGTCGAGAGTTTGCGCGGCGCTGTAGGTCAGATGTTCTGAGCGGGGAGCCCTGACAGCATCGCGCCAGAAAGACTAAAAATTTATGGATCAGTCGCCCGAATGTGAATGAAACGTTCTGAACCTGTGTTTTTGAGAGGTGTCCTCGACCTTTACTTGACGAAACTGTAATTCAAGTTCACGCTGAGCGAAAATATCCCCACCCTATGAGCGAAATAATCTAAAATAACTCCTCCTTTCCCCGAATTGAAAACACACGCTCGGCCTCGGTGATGTAAACGCTCAAACGTGTTAATTCACTAATGAACAGTGAGTCCATTAGACGTTCGATTACACACTCCGGGCAGGAGATAAATCAACGGCGAAGGAGTAACTCAAACGTGGGACGGGGGCCAGGTGGCTTGTTTTCTGTCCGACTGCGGCTTTTTCCAACAGTCGTAATCCATGAAAGCGGACTGAACGGCCAACATATTTCTCCAATCTGCATCCCCCTTGTAAAAAAAAAAAGTGGAGGAAGGAAGAAGGCCGAGCTCGCTGCTGTTTGCTCTCAGAGCCTGAAACATAAGGCCGAGCTTTCATGGCTGGAGGAGTTTTTTTTAGAGGAGTTTGTCTTGTGTGAGTTGTAAATAAAGCGGCTCGGGTTCAGATCCTCTTTCTCTCCCCACGGCTGCTGTTGGGTGGGTGTTTTTTTTTTTTTGGAAATACTGAGGCCTGCTGAATATGTTTATGTTACGCTGTCCCAGAGGAGAGCTGAGCTTTGTGGTGCAGATGGATTACAGGAGTGTGGGGGGGGGGGGGGGGGGGGGGGGCTGTTGTAGACCTTTAAAGCTCAGTGTTAATGGTGGGAGCGAAGTGGCTGTGTAGGTGTGATGTGTTCGTTTCACAGGTTTCTGGCGTTTCTGAAAGGGGAAAGGGGGGGAATTCCAGCATCGGCCAAGGAGAAAGCTGCTTTTAACACGTCAGACACAGACGTTAAAGGAACAATGCGTGAGATTTAGTGTCAATTGGCGGATCAGACGTGGCAGAAATGGAATATAATATTCCTAAGTGTTTTTTAATTGGCGTATAAGTCAATCAGAGGTGTCAAAAGTCTTTACATTTATTTCTGCTGTAGAAGTAGGGATATTAGGGTTTAAAAATACTTTTTTTTTAGAAGTTTTACTCAAATATAAGTAAAAGTTCTGGTTTCTTGTAATGTTGCTACTAATGTATGAACTTTTTGTCAGGAGAAAAAAAGTGTTTCAAGTATTTAACAGTGTAAGGAGGATTGGTTTGAACTTCAGGCAATTCATTAACTGTGATCACTTGTTAGAAATGTATGTACGGTATTGTCACTTTAAATGAATTTGAACAGGTAATAATAGAGAATGAGAACAATGAGAACAAGCTCTGTCAATCAACATAAATCTAACAATAAAAATAGATTTAGACCCCTCTTATAATAAACAACTGCCATATTTACTATATTTCTAAAAAAAATGGTCAAAACTCAAGTAGTTTTAAAATACTTATGTAGAAGTTAAGGTATTAATTCAAGCTTTTTACTCAAGTAAAAGTGTAGAAGTTCAGGTTTCAAAACTTGTAGCACAGATATTGCAGTTTATGTGTTGTATTGTCCCTTTAAAAGCTCTTTTTTTTACAAAATAACACAGAATGTGTGATTATTTGACATGAAATATCAAATAGTGTAACTGAAAGGGAATGGTAAATTTTAAATATTTTACACACCTAGAATAAAAAACTAGATGACCATTTTTCTTTTCATTCTATTATTTTTTTAAAATCTTTTTAAGAGAGTCAAATTATCCAGTACCAAGTTTTTAGGGGTTACACCACATAACATTTTTGACATTGTCCCAAATATGTAAAAAAGCATGCAACTAGGCAACTTTACATTACATTAACTTCAATTTTGTGTTTGCAGCTTTTTTGTGCTGCCTCCCGGTGGCCGTGTAGAGTCAATTAAATTAGGAATCTGCATGAGACAAAAGCCAGAAAATTAAACTAATAATAAAAAAAAAAAATCACAGAGGGGACGGTTTAACCCGGGGGGTTAAAAACAGTAAAAGATGTCGATAGAATTATTTTAACACCTCCACAGCTGCAGATATCTGTTCCCAATAAAGGAGTTTCGCTGTAAGATCACACCACCACCACCTCCTGTACGGTAATGAACCACAGCGAGAGCAGAGGCCTGTGCTGTTTTGGACGTGTGTGTTAGTGTGTGTGTGTGTGTGTGTGTTGTGTGGGCGGGCATGCCTGAGGTTGCTGAGCCTCGGCCTTCTCCTCCACATTAATAAGGACTTCCTTCCTACCAGACAGAGTCAAACACCTGATCACTTACCAGAGGAGGGACATGCCCACGCATCCCTCAGAGTTGGCAGCGCCGCCGCCGCTAATAAGCGTCGGCCTGTGTTCTCCGGCTGCCCATCAATCAGGGCCGTCACTCGCCGGACATCCACACACAAATCATGTTTTCTCTCCCCTGCTCCACCCACGAATGTATGAGGGTGTGTTTGTGTGTAAGTTTAGACTTTAGATATCATGGGTGGCAGTTTTTTCACGTAAACACACATGCATGCACACGTACACACACACATGCACACACTGCTTTAAAAAATTACAACTTTTTCTCCAATGGCAATAAAGTTTGGCCTGGTGCAAAAAAACGTCGTGCCAAGATACACTGGGCGAAATGTGCATTTTTATGATGTGCATAACCTCTCATTTTTCCCTGTTTAAATATCACCAAACTGTGTGAAAAAAACATCAATGTTTCACATTTATCACTATAAACTAATACATATTTGTCTTAATTTTCATGTAAAGATAAAAAAAGGTATTTTAAGCCTGATTTTTAAGCCAAAAAAAACATCATCATGAAACAATCTGGTTATAAACCAACTAACTGATTAATTTAGTTGATCATGAACAGGTCTGATAATGTATAAGATGTAGAAATTAAATATCAAATATCACCAGTAGATGTTTATCTGTATATAGGACTACTAAGTGGTGACTGCTTATGTACAGTATATAAGATGTATGTATAAAATGTCCTGTTTTTTGTGTATTGCAGCTGTTCTGATATAAACTGTCGGATAAAATGGATTTAAGGGTTTATAAACTACTATGTATCTACTATGTATATATTGTTGTAGATTTATATGTGACACATGCATGCACACATGCACGCACACACACTCACACACTGCTTAAAAAAAATTACAACTTTTTCTCCAATGGCAATAAAGTTTGGCCTGGTGCAAAAAAACGTCGTGCCAAGATACACTGGGCGAAATGTGCATTTTTATGATGTGCATAACCTCTTATTTTTCCTCTTTAAATATCAGGTTTTGAAATGGTTTTTCTGTAATTGAATTAGAGTGGCTGGGAAAAAAAACGGAAAAAAACGCTGTCAGAGAATCACTCAAGACAACAAGATGCTGTTATTTACGGAATCAGGCTGGAGACTTAAAGGCCTAAATCACATTATCACTTGGTATTGATGTTATATGATATCTGAGTTGAATTTGCCGCATATGTTGGCTGTTATGAGTTTGGCCGTGTTCATATTGGTGTTAATATTCTGCCAAAAAACCTCCCAGGAACAGGATGTTTCAGCCAATCAGATAGTAAAAAATAAGTGTGGTGAAATAGCCTCCAGCTTTATTGAAACTGACTGCCCTTTATTCCCTGGATCACAGCGGAGCTTGGGAAATTTGTGAGTTTAACCTCTGTTCTTTACGCAATTGATTTGTTCATTTAATAATACTGTACTGTATAAAATGTTCTGTTAAAGTTACTTAATTTTAGTATGTGAAATGGTTGCTTAAAATGAGGAGTAGCTATCAGTGACTAGCAGCTGCTAACAGTGGCTAGCAGGAGCTAATAGTGGCTAAGAGTAACAAACAGTGGCTAACAGTAGCTAAAAGTAGCTAAAAATTGCTAACAGTGGCTAAGAATAGCTAACAGTGACTAACAGTTACTAACAGTAGCTAAAAGTTGCTCATAGTGGCGAACAGTAGCTAAGAGTAACTAACAGTGGCTAACAGTAGCTAACAGTACATAATAGTTGCTAACAGTAACTAATAGTAGCTAAAAGTGGCAATAACAATAGCTAACAGTGGCTAACAGTAAGTGACAGTAGCTAACAGTGGCTAATTGGCTAACAGTTGCTAACAGTGGTTAACAGCTGCCAACAGTGGCTAACAGTAGCTAATAGTAGCTAACAGTTGCTAACAGTGGTTAACAGTGGCTAACAGTGGCTAACAGTGACCGAATTACTTCTTATTATTGTTTTAGGTAGTAAAATAAATTACTGTAGATTCAGTCAATGTAATAGCTTGATTTCCACATGTTTAAGTTAAATCCAATTTAATTAAATCACGCTATTCTTCTTTATCTTAACCTTAAATTTAACATTTAGACAATAACCAAACCAAATAGTTTACTTGTCTGCACATGCAAATAAGATGGAAATTAAATTGAACAAGCATAAAAAAATGCTTTTAATTAAGTCTAATTAGCTTGTTTAAGAAAGGACAGTACTTTATACAATTAATTAAAAAACACAAAAAATATTCAATAACAAGTTAACATCCATTGAATAAATCACATAAAAAAACACGTAGCATTTAGAAGGGGTCAGAATAATTTTTTCAGTGTAGGTTTAGTGGTTAATATTAGACGCACGTTTCGCCCTCCTCTGAATTTCTCTGGCTCGAGTCGTGTTTGAACATTCTAATCGACAGAAAAATGAAAACGTTTAAGGTCTTGGCTATAAATAAACATGTTTTAATGTACAGAAATGTTTTCTGAAATGAAGTGATTCATGATTAAAGTGGTGTCGTGCCAAGCGGCCCCCACGTTGGCTGGCGCCGCGTCAGAATGCCCCGAAAAAAAAAAAAAAAAAAAAAGAAAACCAAAAAAAGGAGTCCAGCCGCTCTCGCTTTTTAAACAGCGCTGTGATGAAATTATGTAACTCGGCTCTGTCAACGTTTTCTTGGCGGAAAAAAAACCCGAAGCCCTGTCCCAGTTTGTCTTGGGTTCGTTCCAAATAATCAACTGTTTTGTCCAATTTTCTGTTTTTTTTCCATCAAAGATTTTCACTAAACTGTGTGAAAAGAAACATCAACGTTTCACATTCACATTTATCACTATAAACTAATACATATTTGTCTTCATTTTGATGTAAATATTAAAAAAAAGGTATTTTAAGCCAGATTTTTAAACCAAAAAGACCAAATCATGAATCATGAATCAAACTGGTTATAAACCAACTAACAACTAGAAATTAAATATCACCAGTAGATGTTTATCTGTCTATAGGACTACTCAGCAGTGACTGCTTTGTACAGTATGTAAGATGTGTTTATAAAATAGCATGTTTTTTGTGTCGGATACAAAGGATTCAAGGGATTATAAACTTCAGATAATCCGTTTTTTTGTGTTTTTCTGCTATGTATTTATTTTTTGTAGCTTTATGTGTGAATTTGGAAGTTTTCTCTCTGGCTCTCTCAATACTTGTGTGATTAATGTACATTTTGGCAATTATTTGATTAATCGACTAATGGTGTAAAACTGATTTGATTTGGCTAAAAATGACAGACACTAAAACAGATTTTCAATTATAGGATCGATACCACTTGCAGAACCTATATAAAAACATACATAAAGTAACATATTTATCATTTATTTTAAGCTTCTAATGAACTATTTTCAGCCAGATTTAGATTTTTGTGTCTTATTTTAGGCCTACAAACCAAATATATTTAGTTATTATTTGTGGTGTCTTATATTCCCGTAATAGACATGTCACAAAAATAAATATTTATCCATTCATTCATTAATTAAACCCACTGTAGAAAAATACATTGATCTGAACAGTACACTTTAATTAGACTGCTTTTTTATTTTTTTATTTAGATTTTTTTTACTGTCCTAGAATAAAGTGTAATTGCACCTTATTAGGGGGGCAGTAGTGCTCTCATTAGCAGAGTGTGAGCAGGGAGCATACAGCACAGAGTATGAGTATGAAGTGTAGACACCAAGTGACACCATGAAAACATATTTAACAAGGATGAGAAGACAGGCGGAGAGAGACGGAGATAAAGAGACAAACGAAAGTCTCCCAAAGCTAAGACGAGGAAATATGACGAAGCGTCTGTAGCGCTTGGTTCACTGTGAAAGACTGGTGTGTTACTGAGTCTGAAATGTTGGCAGCACCCCAATCACGCTGATAAGCTGTTTTTAGGTATGTTTATTTTTCAGTATCATATGGTTTGACATGGTCTGTCAAATAATGTTTATAGTTTAATTAATTTTTGAATTTCATATGCACTTAACAGTTAATAAGGCTATTCTTTGTTCTAAGTTGGGACATTTTTTTCTCTTATACGTTAATAAAGATGCAGTGTTATGCAGAGGTACTTATAACAATTTATAGATAAATTATACTATTTATAGTCACACAGGGGACGCAAGATGTTTTCTTCTTCCATGGGGGGGCCCAAGTGAAAATAATTGAGAAGCACTGCCTTATCCTTTGTCCATCTCATCACTGTTGCAACCATCACAGACAATGAATTTATAACGATTCCCTTTGGAATTGGGTTTATATTGGTCCCTGTTTTGACTCTTCTTGTTCAATATCCCTCTGTGCGTGTTTTCCACGGTGCAGAACTTCTGCTGCAGCTATTCTGCAGAGCAAAGGTTCTCAGCTCTGTTTGATTAGGGCAACACACAGGAGGTCCAGTGCCGCTGTTTTCTTTACCTGGGCCCATAACTCTTAAAAACACACAAACACTTGGGTTGTAAATGACCTGTTCATCACACAGTGACAGCAGAGGTGATTCTGGACTCTCGGTGGGCCAGGTGTGCGGATCAGGATGGCCGCGCCGTGCCAAGACCCGTTGGCATGGCGACGCAGGACCATGGAAAGTTCTGGAATCTGTCGCTGCTGGCAGGCCCGAGGAGCTCCGAGCAGGACCCGGTGTTGGCTTTGCCTCCAGCTGTTTCTTTACAGACGAGCTGAACGCCAGCAGCAGCTGGAGGAGCCAAGATCAGCCAGAGAGGCTGGCCACACGCAGACCACTTACACACACACACACACACACACACACACATACAGTTACATAGAGACACACACATACACACGCACACACACGATTACATACACACACTCAGAGTGACACACACACACGTACAGTAACATACACACACACACACACAGTTACACACCACACACTCATCAAACACACACACACAGAGTTACGCACACACATACATTAAACACACAGACTTATACACACATATTAATCACACAGTCAGTTACAAACACGCGTAGTTATACACACACATAAGGTTAAACAGACACACACAGTTGGATATACATACACATATAGATAGTTTACAGAGTTTTATGGTGAAAATATATAATATAATTTACCTCATCTATCTTTTTAGAATTAAGCAGAAAAGGAAAAGTCTCTGAGATCAAGTTAATTTATTATTTTTTTTATTTTTGAAAGTCTTGGCTCAGGATTTAGACAGAACTTGTTAACAACGTGACAGCATGAAAGTAAAATTAAACATATGAGGAAACGTCTGACAGCAATTAATTTAAAATTAGGCCCAAATGGTTAAAAAAAACTACATATCAAGACAAACAAAGAAACATAACCCGATAAAGCAATGAAACATCCTAGTGACAAACTAAAACAGCATCACTCCAGGTAAAGAAGTGAAGTCACATGATTCATTAGGCCAGATTCTGATTGGCTGGAGGTGAAGTTGGAGACCAAAGCTCCAGCCAATAAGAGCAGGTTATTTTTTAATAATGCAGATTTGATGTATTTTTCTGCTGGACAATAGAGAGGGAAAGAAAAGGTGGATATTTAAAAAAAAAAAAAAAAATTTAAATGTTTTTATTAACATTAAATCTTATTAGAGCATGTACAGTACCGTTTTCCAATGAAAAATACAGTTTTTATCATCTATGAATAATAAATAAAAAAAAATTGCATCTATATATGAGCATATATCACAATGATGTAATAATTTAACAGGAAAATGATTTGTGACATGAATCACATATTTAACGCACTTGTATATATTTGTATATATATATGTATAAATATATCATAAAAGATAATAGATATAGGATTGTTTTTGTTTTGTTTCTATATTCAAATTTGTTATTCATTTTATGCAATTAATGCTTAAAGTTTTTTTAATTTTATCTCGTCTCATCTCCAAACTACATTTTATCAATGGTTCTTTCCCTTAATCTCTAACAATTTTTGCTCATCTATGACTTAAATATTTATTTCTTTATTCTATTATTAACACTCATCTACTTCTTTTACTTGTTTTATATGATTTTTGTGATACTTTGCAAGTGTAATAATACAAAATAATAAATGCTTGAAATCACACATGTAACCATGGCGCACTGTAAAATTTTACTGTAAAATCTGCAGTTTTTCTAATAGAAAAATAGTAGTCAAAAAATTGATGTATTATGATAAAGTTAATCACATAATGTTGTAAATACAACTTGAAATCACAGTATTTAATTGAATTTTATTGTTCAGTCAATCACCGAATACTGTAAAAAAACTGAAATAACAGTATTTCATTGATTTTATTGTACAATTAATCACCCAATACTGTAAATACATATAGTATTTATTTGTTTTTTAAAATATTGTATACTTATATATATATTTATAATACTGTAAAGGAAAAACTATAGTACTTCAACTGTAAAAAAAAAAGAAAAAAATGACAACAACTTTCTGGTTAATTCCAGCCAATTCCTCAGTTACTGTAAATTTTCAGGTAAATTTTAGGGTTTTACAGTGTGACCACGGTGTCAATCAGCTCTGCAGCACTGAAACAGGACAAATATACACTACAGACGCTGTTTTTTCTGCACTAATTATAAAATGACAAAGCTTCACACATGTTCTGAGCTCTATCAGTGCAGCTTTAAGCCTGATTGAGGAGCCTTTGAAGCTGGTGTCAGTGAATAATCGCCCTGTTGAAACGGCCCACCGCAGAAAAATAAACTCGCCGCCTTTTGTTTTCCTTGTGTGGTCGACGGTAATTCATTGAGTAAAGAGAAATGGGAGGGAAATTCTTTTTGAGGCTTTTGTTTGCTAATTCATTACGGTTCTTGGAGTCCGGGGGAAAAGTGGCTGCGGAAATTAAAATTTATTGAAATCTATTTCAGTGGTAAAAGTTGGCTGTGTTTCTTGGAGACTTGGACAGAGTTTTTTTTTTTTTTTTTTTTAACTCTCACAGTTGATTTTCGGTCACCGAGGAGGTGAAACTGCTTTTGTGGGAGGGAGGAATGTGTAGGTCTGTGGCTGCTGCAAACCTGCAGCCATACAGGAACCGGTTGTAAATGACCGCTGGAAACAAGCTATAAGGCCGATCAGCAGACTTTCATGTTGGAAAAGGAAAACGCGGTGATTCTCGTTCCTGCAGGTGTGTGGCCAGAAAGTGGCCGACGCTGAGCCAATTTCAGAACATGATTGAGTGTGACAGCGTGAAAAAAGCGTCAATCAAAAGCAACAGTGATATGGGTTTGATGTCGAGCATTAGGATCACAGAACAAAGGTTTAACTTTATATTCAGCACTTGGCGTCGACTTTAAGAATCTTACAAAAGAGGAAAAAAAACCTTAGAGAAATGGACTGAAGCTGAAATATAAGTTATGTTTTATCAACTGTTTCTTGACTATTCCAGAGTCTTTACTCTTCATCATTGGAATATGGTATATAATAGAAGTATCAACGCAAGCTATTTACTCAAATAGAAGTGTAAAAGTTCTGGTTTCAAAGCTACTTACTAATTTGTTAAATCCCATAAACCATGTAGCTAAAATATATTAAAAGTAATTTTAAAGAAAAATAATCTTTATCTCCCAATATATGAGCTGTAATCACTTTTTGTTATAGGGAAAACATCAGTGGTTATGCCATGTATTGTACTTTTAAAGGTATTTCAGCAGTGGACAAAGGGATTGGTTATAATTCAGGGGACAGAGCAGGTTAAATAATGCAACTTTTTGGCAGAAAATAACTTTTCACTCAAGTAAATATGTAAAAGTTCTGGTTTAAAATCTACTTAAATTAGTTTAAAGTGAAAAGGAAAAAATGTGTGAAAATACTAATGACTTTTTGTCAGACATTTTGCAGATTTATGAGTTGTATTGTCCATTCAAAAGTATTTGAACAGATATTAGTGAAATAATATCTATTAATGATAATATTAAAGCATGGGTTAGGTTTTTTTTGTCTTTTGGTCTGATTTCCTGTTTTATTTTGAAGTCCTGGCTCTCCTCCTGTTCCAGGTGGCTTGCTGCTTCCTCCTGTGGCTCCTGCTGGTCTGATTGATTCCACCTGTTCCCTGTTACCTTCTCTGAGTCTGAGTTTCCCTTCATCCTGATCCAGGCTCCATGTCCCTCAGGCTCACGTCATTCCACAAGTAAGGTTTGTGTTTCTGTTGGTACTTTGTTAGGATTTTTATTGCAAACACGTTTTTTTCCCCCTCTGTAAGAGTTGTTGTCTTTAATAACTTCAATTATTAAAGAAAACAGTCTACTCGAAGATCATCAGTTTACTGTTATAGAAGAGTAAAGAAACCAGAAAATAATCAGATGTGAAAAGCTAGAACCAGAGACCTTTTCATAAACTCCATTAACTGATGATTTAAAATGGTTAGTAATTCATGTAATAAATTAAGCTCATTAGGAAAACGAACATAAAACAGATAATTAGCCTGTTTCAGTTCAAAAAGCTCTTAACATAACCTCTTAATTACATTTTAAATCAAACGCAGAAAATACATAAATGAATTATAAATTATAAATAAAATAGTTGCAGCTCTACTCATGATAGGAATGAAAGTTTGATTTTATAGCGTCAATAATAATAATATGTGGAAAACTGATTTGAAAAACTGGAACCAAATATTTGGACCTTTTTATTTATTTTAAGTAAAAACTCATTGATCATCAAAATAGTTGGTGATTTAATATAATCGGCAACTAATCAATTATTGACTAATCATTGCAGCTCTATATGACACAGATTATTATTACTTCTTGCTTCTAGTTTGGTATCAAACCAATATTAAAATATCCTGATTTATAACCAGTAGAATTGAATCTGTGATATCAAACATTTTATTCCATCATGTTGGAGCTGCACTAGTTAGTTGATTAATCAGAAAGGCTGATTGTTTCATTAGCATTAAGGATTCAATCTAAAATGCGTTTTTTTCATCTACAACCCCAAAAATCATCAATTTTCATACTCTAGAAGACTAAAGAAAGCAGAAAATAATCAGATTTGAAATGTTAAAATTTGAACTTTTCTTTTCTTAAAAGTGACTTAGATCAAGTACCAAAACAATCAATTGTTGAAAAACTGCGCTTTGAAAAAATTAGTTAAAAAATGATGCTGAGACTAAACAGGGTTTTTATTTCTAACAAATCTAACATGATTTACTTTAGACTTCTGATGAACTACTACTACTACTATTGTATTTCAGATACATTTTTCTTTTGGTGTGCATTAGTTTGTATATGTGGGTTCAATCTGAATTGAATTTGGTTTACACTTACTAGTTGTTTATATTTCTTAGTTTAGACTAAACAAACTAGAAAATAATTAGACTTAAGAAGCTGGAACCAGCGTTTTGGGACATTTTCTTCCTAAAAATGACTCAAATCGATCATGAAAGCAACTGCTGATTAGTCAAAGAGCTGTCGACTGGCCGATCAGTCGCTGCAGCTCGAATCTGCTTCACGCTTTCCTCCTCCGTGTTTCGTCACCGGCAGATTCTGAGTGTGGGAGGTTTGTGTCCGGGCGGCTCGGTTTCCTGCTGAGATGAAGTATGAGACGCTTCCTGCTCTCTGTCCCCTCGCCGGGCAGCGAGGTGGGCGGACTCGGCCCTCAGCAGTCATAACAAGCATTTCTCAAAACGAGCTTCATCCGATGACAAGCTCGGACATATTGAATGCCCGACAGTGTTTCCCAGTCCAAGTCTCTGATGCCGCCGTCCAACAAAGACTTTCTCTGCGAAAAATGTGTAGCGGGGAAGGAAACTGAGGGGGAGAAAAAAAAAAGAAATATTTTTGGAAGCCGGCAGCAGACATCATTCAGGAAAGCAGCAGTTTTTTAAGCGGCTCCCTCAAGCTGCTGCACACATTTTCACCGAATTCACCCCCCAAATCATTATGTTGTCACTTCAGTTTTCGTCTCACATATGGTATTATACGGCTTAATGCGTGTGGTTGCTACTACTTTATTGCTTTACCAGAGCTTGTCTGTCAACTCGCAAAAAAAAAAAAAGCCTCACCAATAAACTAATTTCCATTTACTGTCTGCTGCGGATGTTCTAAGCACACCGTAGCTTTTCCGTATCCGCGGCGGCTGCAGGCTCGCGTCCCAACCCGCCCAGCTGGTCTCATTTTGACACCTGAGGTTGCCATCTTGTTAAGGACGGGGGAGGGGGAGAAGTCGGAGCTGTAGGGAGGTGACAACAGTTCTCCCTCCTAGTTTACCTCCCGCGCCACACCGGGTCTGACAAGCTGCTGAAAAACAGGACCGGGTCACGTTTCAGCCCCAAAAAAGAATGTGCCGGGGCCACGAGTAAACGCTGCGGTTTGTTTGGTCTGGCGCTTCGCGGTATCGTGTAGTTGTGCCCGTTGAAGACTGAAGGGCACAAACACCAGACTGAAGCCGTCGAGGGCGTTTCTACCTCGGAGCGTAAACCAGCGCCAGAATCCTGCTCAGAACCGTAATCAGTCTTCGCCCTAATATTAGGAGGGCTTTTTTTTTTTTTTTTTCTGCCGGGTGGTGTCCGGTTAGCAATTTCAATGCTAACAGAAAAGATCGATGACTTTAGCCATTATGTATTTTATTATATCACTTAATTTCATTAAAACCACAGAAGGCTCCAGTTATGATGAGAAATGAGCAGCATGTCGCAAAAGCATCGGTCGTGAACTTGAAGGTAACTCAGTCAATTGGTTTTCAAAATAAAAGCTTGATATTTTGATATTGTCTCCTACTGGTAATTAACATACATCCTAGAGACTTTAAAAAAAAAAAAAAAAAAAAAAATTTTTACCAAAGATAATCGACAACTTCAGTCCTAATTTAAAACAGAAATTAACTCTGAATTGAGCCATTTTATATATATATATATTTTTAATCATTTCTCTTTTAGTAAATCCAGAGGACTGTCTATGATAAGGAATTAAACGATCAAAATGTTCAGACTAGACTTGAAGACAACTTAGTTGATGGATTTCAAAATAAAAGCTTGACATTTGATATCATCATCACTGGTAATCGTAACACCTCCTAGAGAAGAGTACTTTTTCTACCAAATGTAATCGACAACTTCATTCCTCATTTGTCTCATGTGTCTTTTATCAGTAAACTCAAGAAATCTCAATTTTGTCTTTTTATCAAAACCAGAGAAAGCTCCAGTTATTCCAACAAAATAAAAGGCACATCCCAAAAGCATTGAATGTGAAATTAAAGGAAACACACTGTTCCCAATTAGCAGGAAAACCCACGGTCATAAAAAGTGGATCACTTTTACATCCAAGATAAGATAGATTGACAACTTTAGTACAAATCTTCATTTAAAACTGAAAAAAATACATTTTTTTTAAATCAATGAACTCTTAATTGAGGTAATCAAGAATTCCATTACTAATCCTCATTTTTTAAAACAGAAAAGATCCATGAAATGAGACATTAAGTTCTATTTCTATCCATCCATCTTCTAGCTGTAAAATAAGGAGCGTCTGTCTGTGGCCTGTCTGTATATCGCTCTGTTAGTTGCATCAACCTCAGCTTTTAGATATAGCTTCCACATGGTGTGATGGTGTGTATCCCGTTCTGGGATATTGTTTGCATGGATAATCAAAACTTCATTATTATCGTTAAAACCTAAAATCCCATAGATTTGCTAAATCACATCATCTATCTACTTTTCTATAGGAATACATACTTTCTACAGACACTGCACTGAAGAGAAAAACACAATCGGAGAAACAGGAGAAAAAGTCTGGTTACACCCAGAAATAATAAACGATCAGATTCGCACTTAAAAGCTTACTCACTCAATGCATTTCAAAATAAAAGCTTGATAGTCAATATCATCCTCACCAGTAATCGTCACACCTCAGATAGAGGAGCACCTCCTTGTTTAAAACAGAAACGATCGCTGGAATTATCCATTAGGTTTCCTTTTTTTCTGTTTTACCCGAACCAGAGGAAAACTCTGGTCATGATACGTCCCCAAAGGATCTGAATTTTTAAGATAACTTGATCGATGCACTTCAAAATACAAGCTTGACATTCAATATCGTCCCCGCCGGTGATGGTCACACCTTCTACGCTACGTATTACACCTGTGCTGAATTAGCGGGAAAATTCACGTCCTTTAAAACGAGACGAGCACGTCAATTAAACCAGAAGCAGATCCCCACACTCAATCAAGCCACCCAGCGTGCGCCCTCACTGCGAATTAAAACCAAAATCGATATCCCAGCAAGGCGGGTATTTTTTTTCATCCTGCCACTAACCGTCGGCGATTTATCACTCAAACATCCAAGGTTTTTTTTTTTTTTTTTTTTTTTTGTGTGTGCAGGTACTTGTGGAACCTCGGGTTCAGTGGGTTTTGATGCTCGGCCAGAGACAATATGGAACCGGTGCCAAGAGTCCAGGCTGTGAACGCTTGTCTGAGAGTTACCGTAAATCCTCCCGCTCGCACCGCTAAGAAGCTGGGAAAGCCGCAGCCCTGCTGCTGGCCACCCCTGTGGTCCTTACAGGTAGCCCCCCCCCCTCCCAAAAAAAAAAAAAAAAAATAGGATTTCAATGTATATAGGGGAGCAACACTAGAACAGAGCTGAATGGATAAAGGCCTACCTGTTGGCTTCTGTCAGTCCGCCTCCACGTTGATTAATCTGGCACTTTATTGGATATGATCCTGATGATTAATGGTGTATTATCCTGGAAGGTTCAGGCCCCTCTGATAAAACATTCCGCTTTCTGATATTTCCAGGCCTGGCCTGATATTTCTGGCTGTTATTCTTCAACTTCTGAATGTGATAAATATCTGATTGATTCTATGATTCTAACGTCACTCTCGTCCGACCCGTGTTAAATTATTTGGATTTTTCTTTCTCAAGAAGTACGGAAGCACCGGTGGAAAGAACCTTCACTTGAGTATTTCCATGTGATGGTGCTTTATGTATCACGTTACTACATTTCAGAAGGAAATAATGTACTTTTCACATGTTTAAAAATATATATAGTAATATTAATTTGGTGTATTATGATTATTATAAAAACATATTATGCACTTGCACGTTAGAAAGAATCTCATTCTAACATCACTTTAATGTGATTTATGTTAAATTACACAAAATGTACATTTTGAGGAAATAAATAGAAACAAACACAGAAGCAGAGGTGGAAAGTAGCCGAGTATATTTACTCAAGTATTGTATTTTTAAGTACAGTTCAGAGTATTTTAATGTAATGCTATTTCACTTTACTACATTTCAGAGGGAAATATTGTACTTTTACAAGATTTAGTTACCTGGTACTTTTAATGTTTACATATTAAGATTACATATTAAAATTGTTAGAAACAACTTGATTCTAACATCACTTGAATGTGATTGTTTCTTTAAAACATAATGCATAAAGCATATTTAACACAAACACATAAGCATTGGTTACTCTAATACTGTATTTAAGTACAGTTTAATTGAATTGTACTTCACTGCATTTCAGAGGTATTTTCCTGAAAGCTTAATTACTAGTTTTTAAAAAATATGGGATTTTATATTGCTTAGACGTGTTTTTTATTGATATGTTATATGAATATAGTGTTATTATAGAAACATACACTTGCATATTATGCACTACTTTACTATTAATCTCTCAATTATCTCCTCATTGATGAACTAAAACATGTAAATGCTGCCACATTTATTTAATGATTTAAAAGTAATATAACATACTATTATATCAGTAGTTTTGACTTTTGATACTTTCAGTACACTTTACCGATTATATTTCTGTACTTTTACTCCAGTGACATTGCCAAGTCAGGAGCTGTACTTTTTGACAGTACGCCTACTTTTACTTGAGTAAAGTAGTAAAGTATTTTTAATTTTCATACTTAAAAGTGCATTTTACTGATAAAACTTCTGTACTCTTATTTAAGCAGCATGGTATTTTTTTAAGAGTTGTAATGATTAGTAATTACTTTTTTTTACCTTGATACAATAATCAGCTGAAATTATCATATAGTGGAAAACTTTTTGTGTGTAAAAAAACTGTATTTTTACTTTTCTACTAACTGACCACTGCACATTTACCACTGCATATTTACTTATTTTACATTAATTAATGCAACAATTCATTGATACGGGTCAAATTATCGTCTAGTGGTTGATAGATTATTGGCAGAGACCCTCGAAACGGATTTCACTGACCATGTGGATCCATTAATAAATTAGCATAACATCTGTAAGGGCGATGAATGTTCTTAATTTTAGACGTGTTTTCCAGACGGAAAACTAATCGGTGGGACGTGAAGTCCAACACTGCCCCCGCCAGGAGGTCCCAGCAGGGTCCGGGGCTCACACATCCAGGTCTGCCGCTGGCCCTCGACCCCTGCCCAGGCCTCTGTGGCGGGGCGGGGGGGGGGGGGCGGAGAGGAGACAACACACCAGAGTGTGTGTGCGGCTGCACAGTGAGTCCTTTCGCTCGCTGCCATGCTGCAGCTCACCGCAGGATCGCGCTTGTTTGCTTTAGAGCCGGTGCATAAGAGAAAGGCGGACCACCGGCAGCCGCCACCCGCCGGGCCCTGGGCGACGACCTGGGGCTCATCTTTGTTGAAAATGGCTCTGGAAGCTGCCGCCTCCCACCGGCCTGACCTATATTTAGCAACAAAACTGAAAAACCTCTTCATTCTTAAAAAAGCGTGTTTAGGTTTCCATTGGAAAGGGGGTTCAGGGGAGGACGGGCGGTGATGCTGCTGCAGCCGGAGCCGCTTCCATTTGGCCTGGACTCACCTGCCCTGCACTTCATGTTAGGGTGGGTTCGAGTTTGTTGAGCCCACAACAGGAAATTTACATGTTGACACAGATCAGAAACAGTAAGAAGCAAAGAAAGAGTCAAAAATAAATATTGGACTGTGCTTGACATTCATGATATATTGGTATATAGTAGAGTATATTGGAGTTTATTGATCCAACAACAGGAAACTTTGCATGTTAAACCAGCTCAGAAACAATAACAAGTAAAATAACAAGAGTAAGAACAACAGGAAATACTGTGAATTGCTGTGACTCACTTGCACTTTGCTCAACATTCATGTTATATTACATTAGATTAAAATGTATTGGTCCCACAACAAAAAAAGCTCATAAATAGTGACAGAGAAAAAGGATATGCAGAATAAAAACGATAAGAAAAACAATACTGTAATATGTATGTGTAAAGTGCACATACATATTACACATACATAATGTGTAAAGTGCACTCTATGAGCTGTAGAGATAAATTTTGAAAAATTAGCAGAGTTCACCTTTAATAATTGTTTACATAGTTATGGTAAAGTATTCATGGGTTAAAAGCAGCCAATTATGACATTTAGTCTGTATGTAGCTATTCTGTAGCTTAAAAGTTATAAAACGTCATAAAAACCATTTGTGCTTCTACTTAGAACAAGTAATTAACAATAAAATAAAGAGTAGTTCCCTTTTCAATAGTGGATACCAAGCAGTGCTGTGCATGGGGGGGGGCAAAAACATGCTCATAGTGTCCTCTTGGAGCCAAAAAGCATGTAAAAGTGCCCTCTTTAATGATGAATACACGTTATAGGTGCCTATTTTTTTTTCTTTTTGCACACGCCACTAATACCGAGTCACGTTAAAGGATTCAGGAATTAAAACTAGCCAATAATGAGATATTCAGGCCGTATCCGGTTATCAGATGCAAGTGGATTCATTATGACTCTCGAACGTTTTTCTGCAGCATCTGGTGAAGCGTTTTACTCAAATCAAGACGCTTCGCTTCATTTGCTGCAAAAAAACCCGGTTGCATGTTTCTGTCCTAATGGCCTTTTTGCTGACTCTGTATTTTTCGTTCTGTTTGTATGCTGTTCTTCTCTTCCCCACTTTTCTTCGGAGAACATGAACTCCCCCCGTCTCGCTCTCTGAACTCGAGAGGAGGGCAAAATCCAAGACGGGACATGCGTGTTACATGTTTTCATTTGCCCTTATAGTGCCTGGATAGTGAAACAATCCCCCTTTTCATGCCCACGCTTTCATTCAGTGGGTGGCGAGAGCACAACTATGATTGGGGATGAGGGAGCTTTTTTTTTTTTTTTTTTTTTTTCCAAGGTGAGCACCTCATGGGAGATGACTGTTCGCTGCCATTAGTTTTAAGTGCAGGAGTGTCAGTTAACCCGACACTGGCAGCAGGAATACTTAATGCCAGATGGAGGGAGCTGTCCTTGAAGTCTTAACAAGCAGGCACACAAGAAACAAGCCTTTATTCAGTGTGAGAGAACCTAGAAAAAATTGATAACTTAGCAAGGTTACCACAAAGTGTACGTTAAATCCCACATAGGAAAGGGAGGGATAACGGGGAGATTGAACCGGGGCTGGGGAGGGGCAAAGGTCCAAAGTGGATAAAAAACACAGTTTAGATGTTGCTGACTGTAATTTTTTATTGCGTTCAAAATACGCAGGGATATAAAACAAAGCAGTGGTTGTCACGCTAAAGGGTCCAGCTGCTTAAGAGGTGTCAAATTATTGTACCTCAGCTGGATACGTCGGTGTCGGGAGCCAGGGGGGCGAGGGGAAGGAGCCAAACCCAAGCAGACTTTGGCACATTTGTCCTTCACCGCTGGCACGGATGAGCCACGCTGTGAGGCTTCAGAGCGCCGATAGGCCCCCGGTCGCTTTACTGCCCCGATGCTACGAGCTGTTACAGGGGCCGGACCGTCCGAGGCGACCTCCTGGAAGCACGGCGAACGGCGCGACAAGTGCCTTTCTTCCCACATGTTTCACCTCCTCGTCCACCGAATGTTTTTTTTTTTTTAGATTTAGGTCAAAAAGGCTAAGAGAAGAGCATCTAAGTACCATTTTTTTTTCTTTTTTATTGGAATGTGTCCTGGCTGCGGCGGCAGGCACAGAGCTATTACTTAAAATAACTTGACACCAGCAAGACCCCGGCGGCGAGGAAATTACAAACGCAGTCGTGTCAGTCGTGCAGTAGGCGCCGCACACAAAGGTCTCCGGAGACGCCTCTCGATGTGTCGGCTTTGATAGAATCCACTCCCCCTTTTTTTTTTTTTGGTTCACTAATTAAAAAAATTCAGAGCTTCCCTGAGGTCTCTGATTGTCCGGTAGGTCTGGTTAATGCTGACACTCGCGGACGTGAGCGTCGGCGGTGGCGGCAACGACTTGGCGGGACAGTGAGCCCGGAGACCAGTTAAAGGGTCACGATGGCGTCACAGCTGACACATCACAGGAGCAGTGGCGTGCACGGGGCCCGGTTGTTGAGAAATATGCCCTCATGGAAGACAAAATGCATGCTAAAGTGCCCTCTTCTGTGGCACAGACGCACCATGTGTGCTGTGTGCTTCTTCTACCTGGCGCCCCTGCCCTTTAGAACCTCTGTGCATGCCACTGTTACTTTTAAAAAGTCCCTGGCTCTTCCCGCGCCGGTGTTCAGCCGTGTGGACAGAAAGACTAAGCAGAGGCAGTTCTGTCGACAGCCTCGGCCAAGTTAAGCACGGAAATATTTCTTTCCTGTTAACTCAGGAGTCTGGCAGTCACCTGTGTGAGGTCGCCCTCGCCGTGTCCGTCACCTCGGAGTCCTACCTGCCGCTGAACCGCGAACAGACTCATATACCCGGTCTGAAATCTCACAATTATGCTTCTTTTTTTTTTTTTTTAATCATATCATTGTCTGTAAACGGAGAGAAAGCTTGCGTGGGCCGGGAGCAGTTCGTGGCGGAGCCAGGTCTGCGCTCGGGGACGGTCCGGCGGTTTCGGTTCTGTTTGGGCAGGGTCGTGATGTGTTTGACGCGCGGTGGCCAAAGTAAATGTGCTTAAAGATACAGCGTATAGGATTCAGCAGCATCTAGTGGAACACGCCGGGCAGAAATAGAAAAGTGTGTTTTAGGTAACCTAATTCAATAAAAATAGGAATTGTTGTGTTTTTCTTTGTTGTGTGGTCTCCCATGTTTTTGGTAAAAATCAAAAGTTGGCCCCAAAGATGATCTTCCCTGTTTTTTATTTTTTTTTTTTCATGGCCAACATGAAATTTCTATCATTCTTGGGGTTCTGAGCTGGTTGCAATCTGTAAACTTACCACTAGATGGCACCATAAACTACACACTGTACCTTTAAATACGGATCTTTCATTGTTTTAACAAACTGAAGAGATGTTTCTTGGTGATTTAACTTGTGCTCTTGGTTCTTATTTGGCTGCAATCTCCAAACTGGCCACTAGATGGTGCCAGAAACTAAAAACTTCACCTTTAATCAGTCCTTTTAGGTACTGACCACAACTTTTTCACGTTTTATTTCCAAACTGTATGTTTCTTGACTATTTAAAATTTAAATAGTTTAATATAAATTTTAAATTAAACTCAGGGTACTCGGCTGCAATCTGCAAACTCACTACTAGATGGCACAAGAAAACTACACACTTTTCCTTTAAATACAGTTTGTGATGTTTCTTGACTACTTGTGTTATAATAAGAAAATGAGAATTTTTTGAAAATGAGAACATTTTGCAATATAACAAGAGAGAGTGGTAAGAAGGTCTCAGTAAAACCAAATAATTTTTTATTTGGTAATAATTAGGAACAGAAACTAAGCAATTCATGTCATGTTGGTAGGAAGATGCTGCACTTTAAAGACAATTCAGCAGCACATAACACAACTTATAAAAAGGTGATTTTTATACTGGGTTTTGTTAGTTTTTCGTTTGTTATGGTTTCCAGTTTTTATGTTAAACTACTGTAATATAACCGGCTGCTCGTTTTATATTTAACAGCCAAATATGATCCAACTCTCTGGCAAATGAGTGTTATTTTTTGCAGTATATAAATACTTGGTTTAACACACACTATATGTAATGAACAGTACTCGCCACCAATTATATTTTAATATCTGTTTAGGTGGTTTCATGAGGCCACAGGAGGTATTTTAGGTACTGTTAAATGCTTTAAAACACACTTTTATTTGGTAAAAACTACATTATAGTCTATTATAAACCATAAAAACTGTTGATATGCTGCTTATAAATGTTAAATATGTGGATTAAAGCCATGTAAAATGGATAAAAGACCTTTAGTGGTCAGTAACTATTAACTAGGTGCTTTCAGTTAGTCTAACAGATCAAATTTGTGTTGATCCTTTCACGTCAGTGCGTTACACGGCGAGGAGATGGATGGCCGACATTAACTTTTTTCCCGCAAACGATCCAACATGGCGTCTCACGGATGCCTCCGCGGAGCCTTAATGGGAATTCTTCATTCACTACATGAAAGTTCACACACACGGCGATGTTTGCTTTAGGTTCAGCGAGGACATGAGCGAGCGTGTCTCTGTATTCAAAGGCCAAATAAAACGGGAAAGGCCCAAATCATAATAGTATTGCAAATATATGGCGGAGTACTTATGATACAAACAGGCAGGAGGCCAAATGGGCATCAACAAGGGCCAGAGAGGGAGTCTCATTTTTCCTCCTGACAGAAATGTCTACAGCTAAGTGTGTGTCCTTTAAGTAGAGTTTGGATTGTCAACAGATGAAAATATACTGTGTGAGCACTACTAGATGGCTGTTCCACGGCCAGGACACACAAATCTCAGCTCCTGTGAAACACACGGCTTCCACCACCCGCATCCTACCCTCCTCTTTGCACAGGAAACTGCACAGGATTTGATCTTAATTAGTTTGGCAGTGAGCTATTACGTCCTCGGAGGATTTAGAGATTGTTGTGATAGATTAGTGCAGGAAAGTGCACCGCGTTTTTTTTTTTGTTTTTTTTCAATTATTGCATTGTATAGCAATTTAAAATGCTCCAGTAAAAAATGCCTAAATGTGGATTTTGTTTAAAGAAACAACAGTTTTTTTTTTATGTAAACCAGGAGCAGACAAGTTGACAAAGCTGTGATCAGGAGACTTTATGAAGGGAAGAGGGGAAAAAAAGGGGGCAAATATAGTATATCTTTGCTAATATATAAATTTTAGATCCCATCAGGGCACTTTAGAACACTTTTTAGCTCTCGAGGGCATTGTAACATGCTTTTTATCCCCCGGGAGTATGCTATAACACAGGTTTTGGCTTCCTAGAGGGCACTTTAGCCCGCAATTTTAAAAAATTGGGCCACAAGGGGGGTGATTTTCATCACTTTGATTAATTCCACGAGTAAAGCGATGTCTTTTGTCGTGTCAGTGGAATTGGATCGGACGTCCTCTGGGTGGTAAAGGTTGACTTTTCCTGAGCTGCTCCTGTGGTTGTGGCTCAATCTGGGGGTTTAGAAAAAAAAAATCCAAGACAAACTCAAACCAGAGTCTGTGTTTTAACATTTTTATAAGTGATCAGAAACCTGCTTCTTACAACACGGCCGTTTGAGATTTTCCCCTCTTTCCTCTTTTAATAATTAAACTATCAATACAGCTCTCTTGGATGTAATTGCACACCTCATATTCCCATAAATTGCTTCGGCTCCTGCCAGATGTTTCATTTGTTCTCCAGTTTTATTTTGCAATCATCTGTCACGTAACGTTGTCGATTACACCGACCAGTAGATTTCGATTTTTAAATGAACTCATTCTGAAAACGTGAGTGTTGACGATTAAAGACTGAGCTTTGATCGTTTTTCAGAGGCCGTGACTGTTATGCTAAAAGAGGCGCTCTCTATGATTCTTGGCCCGTGCCTTGTTTTCTGTATAAATTACATACAAAGAAAGCTTAAGAGGTGTTTCTCAGGGGCTCGACATTTTTTTACGCTTGCACTACGTTGGCAGATCCGCTATGGAAAAGCTGAACTATGCTGCGAGTGGCGTGTTTAGCGGTGCGGTTTTTTGGAGCTGAGGTGGGGATCAATTGCTCGGTTTCTGCAGCAGCATCCCAGAAAACCCCCCGCGGGTCGGGTCTGAAGGACAGGTGGGGAGCCACACCGCCACCTCAAACCACTGTCCCCACGGCGGGGGGCGAGGCCCCACCACAGACCCAAAGACCAGAACCCCCAGAGACCCCAGACCGGTCTCAGGGGGCAAGATGCTGCCCTATACCAAGCCTAGGCATTGATTAATCTCTTTTTTTTCAAACAAGCTGTTTAGTCTATAAAATGTTGGAAGACGCTGCAAAAACAGCAGGTTCCAGACCGGCTGAGCTGCTGCCATGTTTCATATTTGTTCAGCAATTCATTACAGTGACAGGAATTCAGTCTGATTATCGAACTCCTGAAAAATGTCCATCGCAGTTTCCCCCCACAGTGAAATTAATCCCTGTAGATTCCTGGGGAAGCTATTCACACAGGTGGCTCCATTCCGGAACAATGCTGATCATAGATGGAGCGTTTTATATAATATTGATTAATCTCTCTTATTATAATGATTGGTTGTTAAAGGCGGTTAATTAGACGCTGTCACCAAAGTTAAATATCACGAGTGGGAAAAATACCGAAAACTAAAATTTACCTGCAACAAAAACACCCTGCAAACATATTGTGATCCCACCCAACACAGGTTTCCTATAATTATTGAATACACATACTATGATAAAGTGAAAGCATACATTTTCAACATTGTCTGAATTGTGATTGTTGTTAACCTGGTTAACAGTGGGTCTCATATGTCTGACCATAACATTAGCTTTATTATATTAGGCTTGACAAAAAAAAATACTAATTAACTGACCAATTAACTAACACACCTTTTTGTCTTATTACATGGCTACATGACTGGGTTGTGCATTTATGAAACTTAAATTATAGGCAAAATGTCATTCTTTTGTTCCAACATTTTGATTTGTTCCTATATCCTGAGGACAGACATTTAAACAATATTTTTTGACACTTTTGGTATCTCACCAAGCATGAAAAAGCCCATATAAAAAAACACTAGAAGGTATACACTGCTACACTTTATTCTTATTATTGGATATATCATCCTCTCTGTTTTCCCTGTTTCCATCTTCCTGTAAAGTTCTTTGAATCTTCTGTTCTTTTATACCATTACAAGTTCACCGGTTCACAATTTTTCAAGTTTGTCTTAGAATAATAGTCAAAGGCCAAAGTGAACACTGAAATACTTTTTTCTTGCTCCATTCCACCTGTTCATATAGTGACTATTAGGAGATCCTCCATCATAATCACTTAAAGTGAAGGGAGCCAAAACTCACAGTAAAAAGTTTAAACGAATACGAAGCTTCAGCATCCAAATTAGTCAAATTAACTACATATCTTTCAACGCTATTTTTTTAAATTCCAATTGGTTCCTCTTTTTTTCCTACATTTTGCTAGAAGCTCAACAGGGAAAGTAATTAAGTAAAATTACTCAAGTACAGTACAATTTAGAATTTCTAATACTTTGAGTATTCCTATTTGATGCTATTTATACTTCTCTGTATTTATCAGCTTTAGATCCTTTCAGATGCAGATTTGACTTAACGAATAATATAAGAAGCTTTTAAAATACATAGCAAGCAGTGGTTTCAGCCTTTAAATCTGGCTGCTTTTACTTTAATACAATAAGTACAGTTGTCTATAATACTATAATATATGTATACGTTTCATACAAGAGTATTTATGGCAACAGCATTTCTACTTTTACTCCAGTAAAAGGTCTGAATACTTCATCCATCACTGTCTTTTCTTTATTATCCCCATCTAAAACACTGATATTTGATGATTTACCATTGAGTTAAGTTCTGTTGGTGGCTTCATATTGAACTGAATAAAACTAGAATAATTCTGTTTCTTTAGAATCCTGTGTCTCATGCTGCCCTCTTCTGTTATGAAGGCAGATTTCATCTCTGCCATGTTATGTAATGTGAAACCCTGGGTGACATTGAGTTCAATGTTACTGCTAAACTTTAACCATCGGATTGATTTCATGCAATAAACAGGGTTTTTCAGAGCGAGTGTGTGAAAATACAGACTGCATACCCATAATAGCAGCTAATTTATATAAATAGACCAAGGAGAATTAAAATATTAAACTGTGAAAATAGAAGAATAGGATCTTCATAATCTGCATCTGATAAGTAGCTAAATAAATGCAGTAGAAAGTGCAATATTACAGATAGGGAGTCAAAATTAAGTATAATGTATCAGCAAATGGAAGTAAAGTATAAGTAACTCAATATTGTAGGCTTATTTAATGTTTAAAATATCTTGGGTGAAATTAACATATTGTATAAACAGAAAATTGGACAGATTCTTTAAGACCAGGGTAGTGTAGTTTTTAAAAAAATTAAGGAAAAAAATGAGAAAATAGTTGTTTAAAGAGGCATTTATAGTGTGTGTGCATATATATATATATATATATATATATATATATATATATATATATATATTTTTTTTTTTTTTTTTTTTTTTCCTGTGTGGACGACAGTAAATAGACAGCGCCAAAAAACATTGTCCACTTAGTGCTCGAATTGTTAAATTCGCGTTTGTCAACTTATTGAAACAATACGGCGTTTTAACGTAACAATGGCGGAAAAATATCAGCCGCAAGACCGGTGTACAGGCGTTAGCTAAAACGCCACAGCCTGCGGTTTCTTTGTGGCAGCGGCCCGCGACGTAGACACACGCACATAGACGTCTCATCAGCCTCTAAACCGCGCGTCAACGCCGCCGCCATCTTGGGAGGGTCAATCTGCCATTCGATTGAATGGGAGAACAAAACCTGCAAAAGAGAAACTGAAATGGCAAAGAGGAAGAGAGGCGATTGATGACAGATAGACAGATCCTTTTTAAATGTTTATATATGTGATGACAATAATACTTCAATATAAAAGGACTCATTAAAATCAGTCAAAATTTAAATGTTATACTGCGTTTTATCCGGTACATGTGTAGACCTTCATTTATTGGCGCGTTCACAGGACAGTCTTTCCCCTCTCACAATGGCCACTTCGCTGACGCATCGCCGCAGCGGCAAAGGCGCCATCTATGTGAATATGTCTAATGCTGCTTTCACGTGGTGTCGGAGGATTCTCGTGTTCCGAGTTGGGAAGTCGTTCTTCCGACTTCGTTGTATTCATTGTGCTTTTAAAAGGGAATGTAGGACCAACACGGACGCCGCAAAGGAGATAAGTTGCATTTTAATGTTTAGAGCGTTTGAAAAAAAACACTGTAATATTGCTTTGAAGCAGAATACCTTACCTTTTTACGGTTTACGCCAATAATTAACTTTACTGACCAACCTAGATCACTTTACCTGGACAGCAACTAATAGTGATACCATATTACACATTGCATGTTAGCCAGAAGCAATATAAAATACGTGAAATAATAGAATATCGCTTAGCATTAACTGAACTTTGACTTTTGTCCGCCATGTTTCCACATCAAGTGGATTGTTGTTGTTGCGACGTGAGCGGGCGTTCGCGTGAAGTGGGAGAGTCGTTTTTCCGATTATTCCGACGCTATTTGAATACAGCATATGACCCGCGAGTGCAGCGTTCTCGGCCAGCCAATCGCGGCGGAGTTTACTGGAGCGCGCCGTCCAACAGCGGTGCCGTTTGCTCTTTGGCCCTGTCACGACCGCCGACGGACAGAAGCAAGTGGACCGGTTTTGAAGCTAAGCTAATTCAGTCAATTTACAGCTATTTATAACGGGGTTTGCACCGATTTTTATCCGCGGCACAAACGCGAATCCGTTGTCGAAAAATCACAGCTTCGTGTAAATATTCTCGCCGTGCGGCTAACGGGTAAAACCAGTCTTTTATTCCAATAAACCGCTTCTGTACTGCTAGCGGCGAAGGCGCCAGTCTCGTCTGACAACAGCGCGATACTCAGTCACGTTTCCCCGGTGGTGGTGTTGTTGTTTGTAGCTTTGTAGCTGGTTAGCTGGAATTAACAAAAAAAGATTAAAAAATAGCTTAAACTGAGAGAAGCATGGCAGAATTCCTCGAAGACCCGTCTGTCCTTACGAAAGACAAGCTGAAGAACGAGCTCACCGCGAACAACGTGCAGCTGCCGAGCGGCGAACACAAGAAGGAAGTTTACGTGCAGCTTTACCTGAAGAATCTGACGATCCTGAACAACAGGAGCAGCCCGCCCGCAGACACCTTCTCCAGCGACGAGGAGATGCCCGCTCCCGTCGTTTCCAAAAGTCGATCCGGAAGAGTGAGTTTACGGAGCTTATTCTGCGGCTTTAAAGCACGAGTTCACGGTTTAATTCTTCCCTCCTGTTGACGCTGCTGGCTAATTAATTATCTTCTAAACGCACTTTGAATATTAAAAAAGGCAGATTTACGTATGTAGCACCTGTGTAAGAACATGACTTAAAGCAGGGAAAAGGGAAAATACAACAAATGAACTTGCAGCAATTATTATTTATATAATCAATTAATCAATGAGTCGTTTTCAAGAAGGAAATGAGCAAATTCTCTGGTTCCAGCTTCTCAAACCTGATTAGTTTTTATTTCCTTAGTCTTCTATGATAGTAAACTGATGATCTTTAGGTTGTGGGTTTTTTTTAGATATGGTAGGTTTTTTTTAGATATGTTAGAATCATTCCCCCATCATTTCATAAACCAAACAACTAATCGATAAATATTTTCACCCAATCATTGACTGATCGATTATCAGAATCTCTTTGTGCTAAAATACCTGAATGACTATAAACAGAAGGTTTAACCCAAGGTTACATGTGTACACACTTAACATGTCAGATGAGCTTTTTATTAGCTTTAGCTTAGATTTTTTTTTGATTTATTAATCACATAAAGAGTTTTGTAAATTCTAAAACTAACAAGTAATCAATGCAGTGACTTTAAAACTGATGTCATGTGTGCAGTCATGCACTGAAATCACAATATAATTTGAAGCAGTTTTTGCTGAAATAGGAAAGTCAAAGTAGAATAGGGTGAGTTTTGAGTCTTTAATAAAACCAAACAGAAACGTTTCTGGTCTTGATTTAAACAAGCTTAGTTGCAGCAGACTTGCATTTTTCTGGTACTTTGTTCCACATATGCGGAGCATAAAAAATGTGATGGCAGCCAAAATCCACATTGATTCCACACAGACAGTTTGTGTTAAAATACCTTCAAAGGTCTGAAGTTAATTTGAGGCATCAGCAGCCTGCCTTTACAGATAGAGATGGTTCTATTTATCCCAGAAGGATAATTCACTTTCTGCAGCTCAGACCACATTAACCACATATGTCCGCATCATGTTTCCTTTTGTGGCTCCTCAGACAGTTTGTTGAGCTGTATTGGGAGTAGATTAGGATAAAAGAGGATATAGAGAACAAGTTTGAGAGATAAATACGTGATCAGACTAATTAGAATGACTAAAGCTACAGATAATTTTCTAAAATAGGTTTTCGTACAGGTGGAAGCTTGTGGATTTTTGCCTCTGTTATTTATATTGAAAGTGTGTTAAGAAGAACATTTTATTAGTCAGTATGAACAGAAAACACCCGACTATATGGTTTTAAAACTATATGTATGTTGTAATGTATTCACTTGATATTCTTGCATGTAAATGACATAACAAGCGCAAGTGGTTACTCATTCATCTGACTTTTCTCTTTCAGAAAGCTACCAAAAAGACAGACAAGCCTCGCACAGAAGACGTGGAGGTGACAGAACTCACCGACGAAGATTTAAAACAGCAGCTGGCCAAACACGGTGTGGAATCAGGACCCATCCTGGGTAAGTTCAGTTATATAAAAGGTATATAGTTAGTCCAGTTTTATAAAATTAGTTTAGAGATGTCATAATTAATGCAACTAACTATTTTAATAGTGGATTTAACTATTATTTTTAGTGTACACAGTTTGAGAACCACTAATACAGGATAAATACAATCAACACATTTGAGAAGCTGATACCAACAAATGTTTAGTTAAAAAAGGAACCAAACAACTGATTGTTTCAATCAGACGTTCATTCATCCTTCCTCTCTTTTCTCTGTTCAGCTTCTACTCGTAAGTTGTATGAGAAGAAACTTCAGAAGCTTCTGGATGAACCTGCAGCTGAACCCGAGGCTCCTAGTGACATCACAACTCTCCCCAAAGCAGACAGCACCCAGAACGGAAACACAAACTCTGACCATTACAGCGATAAGGAGGACGGTGAGTCTGACCTCTGCAGAGACCCATCGATATCTGTAGAACACTTGCTGACTCACAAATGCAAAAGTGGTGGAAACTGTCCATGGGAATTTAAGCTGGGGGATACAGGAAAAAAAATCCAAAAAATCAAAACTCTTGTGGAACTCTTGCTGCTGAATACTTTGAGGCTTGAGAAAATCTTTATCCCTTTGCAAATGCTGCAACATTCTTCATGTACGTCTTTCTACAAGATTCACGCACATATAAAGACTTTCCATTAACATGAGCTTGTGAGAATTGCATGGTGTTTTATTGTAGAATAAAATGACAAAAAGGCTTGTAAAAACGAAAGTTTTCAACTTGGGAAATATCTGGTATTTTGCAGCCCTAGTTATGACACTGGATACTTACTGTTATAATCATGAATTTGAGTTGAAAAAGTTCCTGACTTACAGGTTTACATCCGTGTTATGCGGCCCATAGGGCCTTCCACCACGCCCTGGGCAATGCGAACATGCAAGACTCATTGCCCTCGTTGAATTAAAGAAAACTCACCTTTGAGTCATTTTATTCACTTTGCCATTCACATTAAAAACAAATAAATGCATTTTTTAAAAAAAAACATCCTCGCTCATGAGATGTGACGTCATGCTGGGGAAAATAGTTTTTCAGGGCTTTTCTGGCTGTTAGAAAGGTTTCGATTAATATAAAGTGCATACCTTAAAAATCTACAATACATAGATTAGTAATTAACAGGGTTGTAGCTGTGGATGTCAAAGGTTCTACAGTTGCATGTTCAGCAGATAAATCTGCAAACCTGCTGCTTGAAGGGGAAAAAAAACCTCTAATCATATCCCTGATCTTTACTATCTGACATCACAAAGCTTCACTGCTGTCGGTGTGTTTTCAGAGGAAATCGCTGCCCCTGAACCAGAACCTGTTCCTGTGGTGGAGAGGCCCGTGCGGAGCAGAGGGAAGACACCCGTCACCGTCAGGACCAGCAGCAGAAGACAAGCCAAGGTACGTGGGTTTTTATGACTTTAAGCGTTTTTAAACCCTGATGATAGTTGTGTAAACGGCAGCAATAAACATTCATATAATGCTGTATTAACATTTCCATAAAAGTTTGCCTTATTTATCATCGCTGATAAAGGTGAAGCTAGTACTAGTGGGGGAAAAAATCACAAGTGATCATAGTGGTAGGAAACCAGACCATCTCCATGGAGAGGAAGGTTGCCTTTATCAAAGAGAGATGGTTGTGTTTTCATTATATACTGTATAGTTATGTTTTATGTGTTTTTAATGTCCTGTATTTGTTTGTGGTAAGTCTTGAGGAATAGTACTTTTTATTTGGAGTAGGAATGGCCTTTGAATGACCTCAAATGGCAATTACATAATGAAATATAATGTATAACTCTTTATGAACAATTCAGCAGCTTCTGAACAACCATCAGTCGGGTACTGCCTGTATTTAGTTAGTATAAACATTTTTATTATTATTAAACTGACAGGCGGCAGAGGAAGTCATCACTGAAGAGTCCCAGAAGACGACGAGTGAAAGTGTCGTGGAAGATATTCTTGCCAATGAAATCAGCACACCGACAGGCATCAGGTAACTGACCAGGGTTTTCTGAATTTATATTAATCATTAGATTAAAATGTTCAGGCAACCACTTCAATAATGTTAATCCTGCAACTGATGATGTTTTTATAAATATAGTTGAACATGATTCATTTTGACCTTTTATCATAATTTTCCCTTTATCTAATATTTTACTATTTGATATAGTATATGTTTTATATAAGAAAACAAAATAAAGAAAAATACTTCAAAAAAGCAAAATAAGATAATTCTACTCACAAGAAAGGGTTGAAATGGGTATTAAATATTAATAAAATGATGAAATGTTGAGGCTGAAATTTTTTTTGCTCCAAACAGAAAATATGATTAAGATTTTTTAATAATAATGTTGTCTAATATCACATATTTCTGACTTGTATCTTGTTTTAAAAATAGCAAATTAAAAAATATACCTGCCAATGAAATAAGGTTCTACAAAACCCGTTTCTATATTAACTGAAGTTATATTTTAATTGAACATAAGTTTATTTTCTATCATATGAAACTAAATCTCATGTAGCCGGTTCGCTCAGTTGTTCTTTCCACCATCTTGACATGTGACCCTTATCGCCATGACAACCAAGCAAGCGTCACCTGCAGAGAAACTAGCCCTGAGGTTATTTTTTTTTGTAGTTTTTTAAGTTGCCTTCTGTTTGTGTGCTCAGCGCCACCCGCCGGCGTCCGATCCGAGGCGCCGCCGGTCGGCCCGTGAAGCCGAGCGAGTACTGGCTGGACGAGTCGCTGGTGCAGCACACCGTCCACACCGAGAGCCGCACCTTCTCCGAGTCCTTCTCCAGAGGCGGCGGCGTGGCAGCGTTCCCGTGCAAAGTGCCAGCGCGGCGCAGCTTCCTGTCGGTGCTGCTCAAGCTGCTGCTGCTCGTGGCCGTGTGCGGCTCGCTCTTCTACGCCTACCAGAACCTGGACGCCGAGCAGGCCGCCGCCCTCCGGGGCCTCCTGGACGGCGTCCTCGTGCCCCTGCGGGGCGCCGTAGACAACGCCGCCACCTACCTGGGCATCGGCGGCGGAGCTGCCGAGGGGAAGTAAAAGACGCTCCGCAGCCATTCGACCGCCGCGCCGCCTCCCTGCCGCAGCTCTAACACCACAACTCAAAGCAGTAAAAACTCGGCTCAACTCTTCATTTTTTTTTTTTTGTTTTGTTCTTGTCGGGACAAAGGACACAGATTCAATTGGGAACAATAAACATTCTCTTCTCCGGGTTTTCCGGTTTTTCCCGGCTGAGTCCGGACTCGAAACAGTAGCTTCTGGAATAACTCTTGGTTTCCCGCGGCAGTCCGAAGAGACTTCTTTTATTTTTCATGTCGGTTTTCAATCTGTGACTCTGTTTGTGTCTGTCGTGTGTATTTAACCCTTTTTGTCTGTAGAAACATGTGCGGAATGGAGAGGCCGGTTTATCCATGCATGGTTGTAGTCCCCGGCGGCCATAACTGTAGTTTCCTAACGCCGTGTGCCAGGTGTTTTTCTGACGGTGAAGTGCCTGGACACTGTTAGCACTTAGTGCCCTCCCGTTTTTAAGCACAAAGCAACGCTACTACTAACACCCTCACATCTACTTGTGTTTCCTGTGAATTTTTTTTTTTTTTTTGCTCCGTAGCTGTAGAAGTAGGTAGAACAATTCCTAATTTCTATGGTGCTCAGGTCAATTCCAACGTCTTTTAAACGTGGTCCGTGCTGGGAGGAGACACGTGGTGTCATCAGGTCACGTCACTGCATGAAGAAAATCAGCCCACGTTCTTGTTTAGCTATAAAAAAAAGAACAAACACCACTTTTTATTTTATTTTATGTCTGATCACTGCTTGATTATGGCCCAGCTGATCACGCTCACTCGGTATCGTAATAATGATTTTTTTACTGTCCAATTAATCAATGAAGAAGATTTACTGTATTTTTGCCATCTTGTAGCAAACATCCTCATTTATTTTAGAGACAGAGAAAAATTGTAAATGCTTTTTTCGTACTACCGATGAGCTGCCGTTTTCATTGACGAAAATGAAATTTCAGCGCGTGATCATAGATTATTGAAAATCCAGCGCTGCCAGACAAAAAAAAAACATTTGAGTTTACATTATTATGGGTTTTAGTGCTCTGTTGTGCTTTTTTTGGGTTTTGTTTTATCTTCTCATTAGATTTCTGATCCTTCGGTCCTGGCATTTGCAGGACCGGCGTTCCCAGTGCGCCCACATAGCCCCCCTTACTGACTCCGTAAATTAACGAGAAAGAATGAATCTAGTCTAGAAGAAACGAGCTGCTCTCCTCAGAACTCGGCCACTTCTGCCTGTTTAAGACATTTAAGTTATTGTTTCAATGGTGGTATGGGGGGAAAAGAAAGTCTGTTTCAATTTTGATATTTTTCTAAAAGCGTGATAAACTTTTTATAACAAATTTAAAGGTGAAGCAATATGTGAAAAATGCAGGTCATACTGTATAATCTCAATCTGAATCTTGCTGATTTAACAGAAATAGAGATTCACCACCATCAGGCAGCTCTCCCACTATGGAAGGTTACAATAAGGGTTATGTGGGTAAGGATTTTTAATCTGTTTATTTATGATATTGTAGGCGATGTATCATAAAATAAACTTGGTTGTTACCATAATTTTCTCTCTTTTTCTTCCCCCACAGAATAGAAAAACGGCATAACACAAGGAAAGAAAAGCATACATTCTCAAGCTAAAATAAAGCACCAATATCTCTCCCTATATATATTGATGCTTTATTTTATAGTTGCAGTTCTAAATGACACCGGTATAAATGTGAATGTACACTAGCATTAACTTTCTGTATATGTTCATTAAATGCTTTATTCTCAGGAAGTAATAAAGCATCAAGAATAAATGAAAGAAAATAATTACATACATTGTATATGAGAAATAATACTGCAGATATCAAGTGTTGATTAGGGCTGAAATATTGAATATTTTGAATAGTTGATTGATTAATCACTTTTTATAGAATGGTGTAAAATGTCAACTTTTTCCACCTAAATGTTAAAGTCTAAAAGGATTAGAGGCCAGTTTTAAATAATAATTGTGTAAGTAAGAGCACATTTACATTTTAAGAAAATGCTTATTTGTAAATTATAAATATTAAATTGACCAAAGTCAAGAATTAAACTAGAAACATAACCAAATGATCAAGGTCAGAACTTCTGATAGATTCATTTGATTTGTTTGTCTTTAAAGGACAAGTTTTATTTTTTGCTCCGTGTTTTTTAAGGTGCCACATTTTATACAGGATAAGATTTAAGTTAAATCATTTTTGTGCAGTTATACAGTAAAAACTTCTTAAGGTTGCTGAGAAGTCTCAATGAGGATTCAAGTAGAAAGTATATTTTTAATGCAAATTTTCTGTATAGGAAAACTACCACAATTAAAAAATAAATGTGCCATGAGTTAAAAATATATAAAACATATCTATACATTTTCTATAAATAAATGAAGGAAAATGAAAAGGAAAATACATGAATATATACATAAAAATGGAAATGAATGTTTATTGGCCTATTCATGTATTTAATGAATTATTTATTTTTGATTAAGGTAGCTGCAGTCTATATTTTTTCATAATACTGGTGGACAACTAAGCCTCATGAGAGAATCTTGTCAAAATTATACCAAAATATTTTAGGATTAAAAAAACAAGTCTTGCAGTGAATGTAAAACTGCACGTCAGTGATATTTGACTATATATGATGATATGTCATTATATTGTTAATATTCCAAAGCAGCATGTTACTGTTGTAGTGGAGCTAGTGTAACTACTTTATACTGTGTATACTTATTTAGTTTAGTGGTTTTCAACCTCAGGGTCGGGTCCCTCCAAAGGGTCAGCAGATAAATGTGACTGTTTCTAAAATAAAAATAAAAATTGGATTAGCTGTCATATAACAATTGTGCATTTTAGGATAGAAACGTACATTTTAAATGTAATTTTCAACATAATCTGTATGCACAGTTTTCAATTTTCAGAGGGGAAGGTAAGTGAGCTTTGACCTGACACACACACACACACACACACACACACACAATGAGTTTGACATAACCAACAACTATTAATTCAATCATTTTGAAATTTACCTCCCTATTTTGAGATATTAAGTCATTATTTCAAGATAAGTTGTTTTTTTTTAGATATTAAATCAAGATTAAATATTTTGTTCTTTTGATAGATCATTATTTTAAGATGTTTTTTAAGATTTTATCTTGTTGTTCTTTTAAAATATCTTATTTTGAGATATGTCATTATTTTGAGATATCATTATTCAGTGTTAATTCATCTTTATTTTAAGGTTCTATCTTATTTTGAGATATGTCATTATTTTAAAATATCTTGTTTTTTCAAGATATCTCAAAAGAACAAATAAATAAAGGAAACTTTTTTTTATTACACATGTAATATCTTAAAATAATAAGATAAATCTCAAAATAACAAAAGCTCATGGCTTTTTTTTTTTTTAAAAAAAACATGCATTTTAGGATTATTTTTTTTTAATCCTCTAATCTTGGATTTCTGTTGAGATATTAGATCATTTGCACATTTATAAAGTGAAACCGTCTTTCTTCATCCTACAGGAAGTGAGTTGCTGCAGGTGAGCGTCGTACCAGCTGACTCAGGTGCTGCAGGAGAGGATTAATCAATTAAATCCAGCAGGCTGCGGTCTGACCGCAGCAGGACGACAGGACGCTTCAGTCTGAGCATTAACGGACGAAGACTCAAACCTAACGCAGCCTCGAGGAGACGCAGGAGACAGGTGAACGCGCAGCTTTCACTTTGAGATTTGAGTTTTATAATGAAAGTTAAACTGAGAGTTTCTTTAATCACTGAATGGTCACTGATCCTCGTCTGGATCATTATTTTTAAAAGAACAATAAGGTGTTTTCTGAAGATGAATGAATGAATATCATAGTTATTCAGTTACAACATGGACTTTATGTTTCATCAATTAACAATAAGTTAATTAACTTTATATTCAGTTACAGCCACTTTAGTTCAAGTTGATTCCTGAAATTAAATGTTGATGAATAGTTATAGATTCAAAATCTTTATTGACAAAATTTAAATTATGAATGTTAGATGTATTGATGGGTGAGATACAGAAAAATAGCAAAAACTCTTAGGTTGGATTTAACTCAAATATGCAGTTCAGTACCAAAAATAAGAAGTAGAAGTGATTCTATCCTAATTTAAGTAGAAATCTCTTTGAAAATGAATATACATTTTAATTCTGCAAGTACTGGAAAAAAAATTAATTACAATGAACTTAAAAAATATAAATCTAGAGTTAAATTAATTTTGTTTAACCACTTGACATTAAAAAAATGTTTATTTTAATAAAAATATTTATATATATATATATAAAACATATTTGAATATATTTTATTTTCTACTTTCACTCATTTTATAACCTGTGAACTGTATTTCAGTAAGTGTAAAGTCTTTACTATGATTAAGTTTGTTGGGTCACAGCTTTTATATAAAAAGGTAAAACTGTGGTGGTGACTCTCTTTCTGCTGAGTCATGGTTGACCTCTGTGACCTTGGCAGGTTAATCTCCTCGTTAGCGTTAGCGCTTCTGTTTACATGCGACGCTTTCGCTTCTAAATCGGGTTTCACTCGACGTTGGCGAACGGACGTTTTCACCTGCACCACCGTGTCTCCTGACGTCCTTGTGGCATCAGAGACGCAACGTCTTTACTCTGCCATCTTAACGCCTGGTTGATTACAGCGAGTGACGATGTGAAACGTGAAATATCGTCCTGAGACCAGGGGGAAACTTCTGTTGTCTGTAATTTTTTTTATTCTTCCCTCTGCCCTTATTTGTTTCCTCCTTTCCTTCATCATTATTTCCTTATATCTCTCCCTCCTTCCTTATTTCCTTTGAATATATCCTTCAACCTTCTTTACTTCTATCCTTCCCCTCTTTTTATTGTTTCATTTATTACTTCATTTTTTACTTTTAATCTTCCTTGCCCTTTACTTCTATCCTTCTGTGCTCCTTCTTCTGTCCTTCCTTCCTTCTTTCTTATCCTGTTTATCTTTACTTCTGTCCTTCCTTCCTTCATTCCTTTTTTCCCTTTCTTTCTGCTTTACTTCTATCCTCCCTCCTTCCTTCGTTCTTCCCTTCTATCCTTCCTCCCTTCTTTCCTCCCCTCTTTTTACCTTTACCTAAATCCTCCCTCCTTCCTTCCTTCTTCCCTCACTTGCTTCTTTCTATTCCTGTTTTTCTTTTCTTCTATACTCCCTTCTTCACTCTTCCTTCGATCTTCTCTTTTATCCTTCCTCCCTTCTTTCCTCCCCTCTCCCCTCCTTTTTTCTTTACTTCTATCCTTCCTCCTACCTTCCTTCTTTCCTACCCCCTCCTTGTATCATTCCTTCCTTCCTTTTATCCTTCCTCGTAAACCTCCTTACTTCTTCACTTCTATGCTTCTCCCACCTTTGTATTCTTCCTTCCTTCCTTCCTTCCTTCCTTCCTTTGTTCCTTCGTTCCTTCCTTCCTTCGTTCGTTCGTTCGTTCCTTCCTTCCTTCCTTCCCTCCTTCCTTCCTTTCTTCCTTCCTTCCTTCCTTCCTTCCTTCCTTCCTTCCTTCCTTCCTTCCTTCCTTCTTTCCTTCCTTCTTTCCTTCCTTCCTTCCTTCCTCCCTCCCTCCCTCCCTCCCTCCCTCCCTCCCTTCCTTCCTTCCTTCCTTCCTTCCTTCCTTCCTTCCTTCCCTTTTTCCTTCCTTCCTTCCTTCCTTCCTTCCTTCCTTCCCCCCTTCCTTCCTTCCTTCCTTCCTTCCTTCCTTCCTTCTTTCCTTCCTTCCTTCCTTCCTTCCTTCCTTCCTTCCTCCCTCCCTCCCTCCCTCCCTCCCTCCCTCCCTTCCTTCCTTCCTTCCTTCCTTCCTTCCTTCCTTCTTTCCTTCCTTCCTTCCTTCCTTCCTTCCTTCCTTCCTTCCTTCCTTCCTTCCTTCCTCCCTCCCTTCCTTCCTTCCTTCCTTCCTTCCTTCCTTCCTACCTTCCTTCCTTCCTTCCTTCCTTCCTTCCTTCCTTCCTTCCTTACTTCCTCCCTCCCTCCTTCCTTCCTTCTTTCCTCCCCCTCCTTGTATCATTCCTTCCTTCCTTTTATCCTTCCTCGTAAACCTCCTTACTTCTTCACTTCTATGCTTCTCCCACCTTTGTATTCTTCCTTCCTTCCTTCCTTCCTTCCTTCCTTTGTTCCTTCGTTCCTTCCTTCCTTCGTTCGTTCGTTCGTTCCTTCCTTCCTTCCTTCCCTCCTTCCTTCCTTCCTTCCTTCCTTCCTTCCTTCCTTCCTTCCTTCCTTCCTTCCTTCTTTCCTTCCTTCTTTCCTTCCTTCCTTCCTTCCTCCCTCCCTCCCTCCCTCCCTCCCTCCCTCCCTTCCTTCCTTCCTTCCTTCCTTCCTTCCTTCCTTCCTTCCCTTTTTCCTTCCTTCCTTCCTTCCTTCCTTCCTTCCTTCCCCCCTTCCTTCCTTCCTTCCTTCCTTCCTTCCTTCTTTCCTTCCTTCCTTCCTTCCTTCCTTCCTCCCTCCCTCCCTCCCTCCCTCCCTCCCTCCCTCCCTCCCTCCCTTCCTTCCTTCCTTCCTTCCTTCCTTCTTTCCTTCCTTCCTTCCTTCCTTCCTTCCTTCCTTCCTTCCTTCCTCCCTCCCTTCCTTCCTTCCTTCCTTCCTTCCTTCCTTCCTTCCTTCCTACCTTCCTTCCTTCCTTCCTTCCTTCCTTCCTTCCTTCCTTCCTTACTTCCTCCCTCCCTCCTTCCTTCCTTCTTTCCTCCCCCTCCTTGCTTCATTCCTTCCTTCCTTGTATATTCCCTTGTAAACTTCCTTTATTACTTCTCCAACCTTTGTATCCTTCCCCCTTCCTTCCTTCCTCCCTTCCTTCCTTCCTTACATCCTACCCTCCTTCCTTTATTTGTATTCCTCCCCTCTACTTGCATCCTTCCCTTCCTTCCTTCCTTCCTATTTACAGGGCATAATTAAAAATCTTTGTCTCAGGAGGAAGTAAATAATATTGAAATAATTAATCAATAATCAAAATCACCTAAAGCTTGAATAATTTAACAGTGATCCTGTCCCATCCGTAAAATACAGATGAATGCATTACAAGCTGCTGAATGACCATCACTGCTGGATCTGATCAAATATACTGAGAGCGAGGACATGGAGGCACTGTGCAGCAGATGGAGGAGTTAAAGGATTATTCACTAACCCAGTCCAGTTCAGATTAGTCCGCTCCGTCCTGAGGAGTCCAGCAGAGTGGCAGCGGCGGCTCAGACCCATGTGACCAGCGCTGCTGCAGCCTGGAACCCATCCTGCAGAGACCGGCTCTGCAGAGACCGGCTCTGCGGTGGCGGCTGCAGGCTGACGCGCAGCTCGTGTCCACGTTGGGTCGGCCATGCTGGTCTCGTGCTGGTTTTTCTACCTGGCAGCACGGAGCGTCGCAGCACGATGCAAGTATCCGTATCACTGCTGTCAGCCGGAGTCTGCAGCTGCTCGCTGATTTATGCTTTATTATTTTTAACTGTGGTGAATCTGAATGTCAAAGTCATGTTCCATGTTCCGATTTAATGTTTAACCTACACTTGGGGGCAAAAGAGGTTTTGACCCCTATTCAAATACTACATGCTATTTAATGTAATTTAATCACATGTTTTTTTATTGATTCTAAAATGTACTACTCTTATTTGAATTTAGCTAATTTAACTTAATTAAAAGTAATGTGTGTATGTACAATTTAATTTCCATCTTTTGCACATGTGCCGACATGCAAATATTTGGTTTGGTTCATGGTCTGAGTGTTAAATTTATTTATGTTTGAGATATAGGAAAAAGAGCTAAAAGTTTTAATTAGATTAAATGTGATTTAAATATGTAGAAGTTATACTATCACATTGACTGAATGTGCATAATTAATTTGATTATCTAAAATAGGTAATTTTGTTAACCACCATTAGCTACCATTAGCTGTTGTTAGCTACAGTTAGCTACTGCTAGCCACTATTAGCTACTGCTAGCAACAGTAGCTAACAATAGTTACTGTTATTTAACTGTTATTGTTAACTACTAATAGCTAATTTTAGCCACTGTAAGCTATTGATAGCCACTTTTAGCCACTCTTAGCCACTGTTAGCTACTGTTAGCTACTGTTCACTACATTTAGCCACTGTTAGTATCTGTTAGTTACTGTTAACTACCAATAGCTACTGTTAGCCGCTGTTAGCTACTGTTAGCCGCTGTTAGCCCCTGTTAGTTACTGTTAACTACTATTAGCTACTGTTAGCCGCTGTTAGCCCCTGTTAGTTACTGTTAACTACTGTTAGCCACTGTTAGCTACTGGTAGCCGCTGTTAGCCCCTGTTAGTTACTGTTAACTACTATTAGCTACTGTTAGCTACTGTTAGCCCCTGTTAGTTACTGTTAACTACTAATAGCTACTGTTAGCCACTGTTAGCTATTGGTAGCTACTCTTAGCTACTGCTACAGTGATCAGTTTGATTATATTATTCAGTATATAACTAATATAATTTATATAGGCTTCACTATAAACCACAATATGTCCCCAATACCACCTTTAGTTAGAAGAGAAAGTCTTTATAATTTATATAAACAAAGGTCAAAAAAAGTTTCATGAATAAACTAATCAAACATTGTGTTCCTGTGATCTTAATTAATTTTAAACAAAAATTGTAATATCCAAATCAAATATTACATTTGAAAGAATAAATATATATCATATTTTACAAAAAAGGTATAAACATTGTTTGTTGTAGTTTGAACTGAATTGTAAATTGTGAACTGAAATATCTTGTTTGTGTGTAAGTCAGCAATTTATTGTTTTATTTTGTTTATTTAGTTGTTCTTAAGTTTATCTTTTTGTAAATTAATTTCTCAAGACAAAGGGGCAGAATAAATAAAATGAATTCTTCTCCTTCTGCTCCTTTTTATTCAAGATTTGTGAATGTATATTTGTATTAATATGTCTTTTTATTTATAAAGTATATTTGAAAAATACTGTATATTTCTGTAAAATAAATTGATTACTAAGGAAGTAATAGTTTAATTCATTTGAGTTTATTTTTTTGAAATAGGGAACTTAATTTCACTTAATTCAATAAATTAATCTTATTTCAAGATATTCTTTTTTTTCCCTATTTTGGGATAAATTGTCATTTTGAGATAAATTGTTATTCTATTGAGATATCTCATTATTTTGAGATGTATTATTTTCTCAAGATATTATTTTGTCATTTCAAGATATTAAGTTATTTTGAGATACTATCATATGTTGAGATAAATCAGTATTTCAAGATATCTTAATATCAGGATAATATCTTAAAAAATAGGGAAAAAGGTTTTTTTTTTTTACACTTATGTTTTATTCTTTAAATAACTTAATATCCTGAAATAACAAGATAATATCTTGAAATGAGATAAATCTCAAATTAACAAAATAATAAATGAAATCAAAAACATAGTTCATGGCATTTTTATACACATGTGGTTCAGGGCTTCTGTAGATATTACAGGGAGTTTATAATAAATAAACTAGATGTTTTGAAGGTTTCTGAAAATGAAGTTATCTGCTAAGAAGTAAAATAAAAAAAATATAAATGAAAAGCTAAAATAAAACAGCATTTAATTTAGAGCTCTCAGCTTTGACTTGTGTTTCCTCCCTCCAGCTCTGAAAATGGCCTCAGTCCTGCAGAAGCTGATCAGCCCCCTGTTCTCGGGCCCCCCTGAGCCCCCCAGGAACAAGGTGACGGTGGTGGGGGTGGGGCAGGTGGGGATGGCCTGTGCCGTCAGCATCCTGCTCAGGGTGAGACCTGCTGTCAATGAGATTTGTGATGTCACACTTCCTGCTGCGGCTGCTGCTGTAAAACCAGATTAAAGACCTGCGGCGTCTGATCTGTTTTAATCTACTGGGAGGTTGAAGGAGAAGGAAAAGACACATTATCAGGGGAATAACCTGTTTGTTTTGTTTAATTATAATTGCTAGAATAAATGAACACGTTAATGAGTGATTGAATAAATTAGTTTAGTCTTCTATCATAGTAAACTTATGATCTTTGGGTTGTGGACTCTCAATCTGGACAAAAAAAAATGACATTTTAGGTTGAATCTTCAGCTATGGTGAACACTGTATAACATTTTACACCATTTTATGAACCATATAATCTATTAATCATGTTGTAGATGATCAGACTAGTGGTTGGCTGCAGCCTGATCTCAGTGGTAATCGTGCCGTTTTTGCAGGAGCTGGCTGATGAGCTGGCTCTGGTGGACGTGATGGAGGATAAACTGAAAGGGGAGATGATGGACCTGCAGCACGGGAGCCTCTTCCTCAAAACTTCCAAAATAGTGGCAGACAAAGGTGAGAAATCAGACATGTTTCAGTTAGGCTACAATTCTGGAAAAAGTTAGCTTTTTTAAGCATTAAACCACTGATGAGATGAAGATAAATTGTTCTCCTCTGCTTCCCTCAGATTATTCTGTCACCGCCGGCTCTCGTATCGTCGTGGTAACGGCTGGCGTCCGTCAGCAGGAAGGAGAAAGCCGCCTGAACCTGGTCCAGAGGAACGTGAACATCTTCAAGCACATCGTCCCCCAGATCGTCCGCTACAGCCCTGACTGCATCATCATCGTCGTGTCCAACCCAGGTTTCCTGCTGCTTCGCTTGTTTCTGACTCCTCTGTCCCTCTCGTACCTTTTTTTCTTTTAACCTCTATTCTCTCCCGCAGTCGATGTCCTGACGTACGTGACCTGGAAGCTGAGCGGCCTCCCCAAGCACCGCGTCATCGGCAGCGGCACCAACCTGGACTCGGCCCGCTTCCGCTTCCTGATGGCCGAGAAACTGGGGATCCACCCCAGCAGCTTCAACGGCTGGATCCTCGGAGAGCACGGAGACACCAGCGGTGAGGACAGGGACCTGCTTCCTCTTTGCTATTTTATTATCTACTCTGTCTTTTGGAACATAGTAAATACAGAAATACAAATTTACACATATATAATCATCATGGAAGCTTCTTAAATTGTCATTTTATCCTGACTTGGGCATAAATTTGACTCATGCATAAAATGAGTGAAGAATAATATGTCCTAAGTAAAATGTCCATTGTCCTATAGGGCAGTGTCTCCAAACCTTTTTTAGGCTTAAGTCCCCCCTCACGCATATGCAGAGCATAACACTGTGTTTATTACATGAAAATCATTTTATTTAATCTCCTTAACCTGAACATAAAAATTTTAGGCTTTATCTCTCTCTATTTTGTTTTTAACCTAAACTTATTTTATCATAACATAAGCAGCAGACGTTCGGTTGTCCACATATACATTATGTAATACCTCGTATATTATGAGTTAGCTGAGTTATTGACTACACTTTTGTGTGACGCCTTGAGGGAAAAAAAAAATCCCTCCCAGTGCACTGCGTACCCCCTGCAGTACCTTCGTGTTCCCCTAGGGGGACACATACCCCCGGTTGGGAAACACTGCTATAGGGCGTGAAGAGTCTGTCGGTGATTTTGCTAGATGTGACAGCATCATCAAGAGATGACTTAGGCCATTATTTTAATAGGGTGATGATGTGAAATTAGTTAAAGGAGGGTGACGTGCGTGCGTGTGTGTGTGTGTGTGTGTGTGTGTGTGTGTGTGTTATTAAGTGCCTGTGTGGAGCGGAACCAACGTGGCCGGCGTCAACCTGCAGACGTTAAACCCCGACATCGGCACCGACCAGGACGAAGAAAACTGGATGGAGGCTCACAAGATGGTGGTGAACAGGTCAGAGGTCAAATCACACCTACATGTTCACTAACTTTAATTTTAGGTGGCATATATATAATTATTAAGACTATGTAATAATTAATAAAATAAAAAAAACTCCTCAAATCAGCCAATCAGAGGAGAGGCTCCTTAATTGATCACCAGTGTCATTCAGCTGCTTTTTAAAACCCTAAATTGATTTTGTTAGTGACATCAAAACTTCACAAACCTTTAAAGCTGCTAAACAACTGCAGTACATGTGGTTGTACGTAAAATCAAAACATCGAAATGCAGATTCTTCAGAAAGCTTATTTCCATCTGTCATCACTGCAAATATAACAGAGCTGATACAATAAGACAGTTCTCAATAATACAGACCATAATAAATATAAGCAGAATAATCCTGATCACAAAAAATAAAATGAAAAAAAAAGGAATAACTGGCAGCAGATCTGTTGTATGAAGTGGATCAATGTAATTTATTTCATGAACTAGTTTCTCTTGGGCTGAAAACAGAACAGAACAACATTTTCCTGCAAATCACTTTGGAAAAAGTGAAGCCTTTTCATCATCATCTTCATCTAATATTAATAACGGTGTTATTCATTCAGCTGCTTCTCTTCCATCAGAGCATCACGCTGCTTGTTTTATGTTGTTTAAAGTCACGTGTCTGCGTGTGTGTGTGTGTGTGTGTGTGTGTGTGTGTGTGTGTCAGCGCCTACGAGGTGATTAAACTGAAGGGTTACACTAACTGGGCCATCGGACTGAGTGTCGCTGATCTGACAGAAAGTCTCATCAGGAACATGAACAGGATCCATCCTGTTTCCACCATGGTGGAGGTACACACACACACACACACTCACACACACACACACACACACACACACACACACACACACACAGACACACACACACACACACACACACACACACACACACACACTGTTTTACCATGTAACATATTCTATCCTGTCTGTTAAATTACTGTCATAAGACTTTTTTTCATAATTTTAGCACAAATATTCTTTTATTTTGAAAATACTGCCACAAGTATCAGCAAAGATGTTTTATAATATGCATAAATTAGACATTTTCATCTTGAGATGTTGAGGCTGATTAAATACAGTTAATGTTCTTATTGTGATTTAACTTAATTATAAACCTTCACTTTAATGATCAATGACCAGTCAATGAAAAAACATGTGGCCACAGCGAATGTTTATGACGGGTGTGTTAATAGTGAAAAATACTTGTGTCATGCGTGTATAAAACAGAAAAACATTAAATTTCCGCTTAAACAAAAAACGTTATTTGATTTCGAGCTTCAACGGTTAATCAATTAGTTGCCAATTATTACACTAATCACCAACTATTCAGATTAATGGATTAAAGTCATTTTTAGGAAGAAAATGTCCAAATTTATTCTTGTTTACCTTCATCCTTATAAAAATAATAATCTTTAGTTGCAGTCAAGTGATTGTCTGTGAACATCTCACCAAATATTAACTAATTAATTAAACATTTTAATAATCGATAGATTAATTATGTATCAAAATTAGTTGCGGCCTAATTTGATTATTACATCAGTTGCTAAGTAACTTTGTACTAATTGTCTAACCAGCTTCTTGCAGCTTTATAACATATCACACATTTGGTTTCACTGGGTGATAAATAATAAGTAAAATAACCTATAATCACATTTACTTCAGGTTATATTTTAGGTAGTTTAAGCTTACTGCACATACCCAGCTCCTCCGCCCCCCCCTGACTGTCCAGGTGTGTTTCTGTCACCAGGGCATGTACGGGATCAGCGACCAGGTGTACCTGAGCCTGCCCTGCGTGCTGAACAGTGGGGGCGTGGCCAGCGTGGTCAACATGACGCTGACGGACGGCGAGGTGGCTCAGCTGCAGGCCAGCGCCGGCACGCTGTGGGACATCCAGAAGGACCTGAAGGACGTGTAGCCAGGATGGCTGTGCTTTTACTAAAAGACTAAATATCGTCTTCAGCCAGTGACAAAGACTGAAGTTAGGATTGTTCTGCACTTTTTCTAGCATCTTAAAACTTACAATTAAAGATAACTTGCACTGACTAAACCTTGACTAAATCTGCACTAAATATGTACCAAGTCTTGATTCTATATTAAATCTTCTCTAAATCTAAATCTGGACTAATTCTTGTAAAAATCTTTATTAAATATGGACTGAAACAAAACAAAACAAAAATCAACATCACTGACTCAATTTAATGAAATTAAGACTAAGATTTGCAATAATCTTTTCAAATAATTCTATTGACTGAAGTTGGACTAACTTGGTTAATTCAGAATCTTGTAAAGTTTTAATGTAAAAGTCATCAAATCACTTAATTTAAGTTGCTGTCTATTAACAAATCACAGCTCAAGTTTAACAGTGTTCACATACACCATGTTTTCACCTAAAAATAGATAATTAATAGTGATCAATAATCAGTTATCCACTGATATGATATATTTTATATTTTATGTTCTAGCTATATCCCGCCTCGACATTTACATAAAAAAGGTCATTCAGCATAAAATACTGCAAAATATTTTTAATTTTTTTTCACATTTAAATGTTTTTTAAATAAATCTGTGTATTATTATGCAAAATATTAGCTTCATTTTATTAATAATATTATTTCACATCACTCTGAATAGATTCACATCTAAAAAAAACACATAATAATTACTATGACCTTAAGTAGATTAGAATAGATAAGAATAGAACAGGCTATTTTCTGTCCCAAATGGTGACATAAATTCTTATTATGCAAACACATTCACACATTTCTTTAAGGAAAATTAAGAATAGGATAAAATGAATAAATACATTTCAAAAATGAATTTAAACACATCAAACTATTGCATGTTGAAAATTGGTTATAGAGGATGAAGTAAAAGATTTTTTACATAACATACAACAATCATAGTTAATTTTACTAACTATAATATGTTGCATTGACAGAATTTGATATCAGCTCACACTCTGGTGTGTAATAAAGCAAAAAGAGTTGTGCTTTAACAAGAAGGTGTGTGTTTGCGTTCAGTTATTCAGCAGAGAACAAGAGAATCTATAGAAGCTACACATTAACGTCCTGACTGCATGTCCGGAGATTTAATCTAAATGTGATTCCTGTTGATTAAATTGATTAAACTCCAGAACAGTGAGTCTCATCCAGTTATTATTAGACTCGGTACACGATGTTAAATTGAAACACGGGAAAAATGTTTATTATCTGCTGCTGACATCGTTCAGGTTCCTGATCATGAAAATTAAGTTCAGACAATTGAAGCTTCATTTTCTGATTCACAATAAATTAGTTCAAATTGTAGTTGGACGTCAGCGGATAAAACATCAGTTTTTGTTCTTATTTAAGCCTCAATTCAAGTCGTTTCTGCTTGAGATATTTTAATGTAAATTTTCTTTGTTTTTCCTATAAAAGACAACACGCCAGAAAGTAGAAAGAGAGATTATAATATCTTTTGGAGGTCACTGTGTTATACAATGCGATATCCAGTTCGGACCGGTCTAATTCCTGGTTCCGTGACCTCTGTTCGACCCAGCCGTGGTTGAAGCTGCTGTTCTCTGACCGGTCATGTGACCCCGCGGCCGACAGAGTGACGATGAGTCACTGACGCTGGACGCTTGGTGTTGATCACTGCGATGTGTGAACGAGTAAATTGTTGCCTGCAGCTCACACACGCAGCACTTTTAGTTTTTTTTTTTTTTTACTTCAACATTAAGTTTTATTCATATTTCACATGAGAAAACCTCAACTACAACACTGAATAAACTATCTTTATCTGTAGTATCTGTAGTACCATTACAGCATCTATATCATCAATGCAATGAGAAAATAGTTTAATATAATATCAGTAGTAGGGCTGCAACTAACCACTATTTAGATGTTTAATTTAGATTTGAGCTGTTTGTGTGACTATTTGAGACCTTTTTAAACATCTTACAAATTATTTTTTCATATTCTGTAAAGATACTTAGTGTGATTTCTATGATTATAAGGATATATAATTGATCATTGAACTCTCATGAATCATTGATTGCAAATAATTTAGCTTATTTAATTTTTATCTGATTTGAGTCACTTTGGTCTTTAAGTTTTAAATGAAATATTTTCTTATCAGTGCTAAAACACAATGTTAGATTTGCTTCTAACTATATTTGCTTTGTAATAACATAAATTGATTGTAAAATTTCTGTAATCACCTCACATGTAGATTTTTTTTAAACCAAGTTTATGTTCATAACCTTTGTCGTTGTAAAGATATTCAATATTTATCATCATTTCAAGCAGCTAAACTCCAAAATAGAACAGTGTGAGAATAATAAGTGGAACATGGCTCAGTTTATTTGAATAATCACACACATGAAGCATGTTTCATCACAAGTAAACTCAGTTTGCTTTACAGGGAATATAAAGAAGATCTTTGATGAACATGTTAACCATCACAGATAAGTCAAATTCACCTCTGCATCTGGATAAAGTTTGTGATCTGAGGAAGAAAAGAGAATAAAACATGAAGTCAATGTCGCTCTGGTGTTTAAATCAGATTTAGTCTGCAGGTGGTTAGTTCACCTCGAGTTTGCTGCAGCAGCTTCAGGAGAAAAGACGAAACCACAGAGATTCCAGGTCGACACGAGGCTGCAGAGAAACAGCAAAAACTACAGATAGAATCATCACAGGTAGGAACGAGATTCATGTTTTTCTGTGTGAATGAAGGTCGCTAGATCCTCTGTAGAACCACAGAGTCATTTCAAATAAAAATAATAGAATAAAAATACATTATAAAACTAACTGGCAGCAATTGTACTAGTTACTTGGATAATTCGTTTTTAAACTAATAATTAGTAATTAAATATCATGATAATCAAAGTCATTAAATGTCCATTTCCTGTCACATTGACACTGAACAGGCAGATTGAGGATAATTTCTGCTATAAAATGTGTTAAATTAAATATTGCAAGTACTGTTTAACTGTAAAATGACTATTTAATTTTAACCTCATATCTGAAGCCTATTACACTTTATGTCAAATAAATAAAATAAATTACTGTGTTTATCAGTGTAAATACTGCAGATTTCACAGCAACGTTTTTCCATGTGAAACAGAAAACACAGATGATGTTATATTGATTTAAAAAAGGTTAAATTCTAATAAAATGATTAGTTTTACTCACCTGTATGTGAGCTGCCTCTGGAGTCTCGCTCCAGTACTGAAGGATTTTTCTCTGTGAAACAGCAATTTTCATTCATCAAGTTCACAATCGCAAATTCCCTCTTTTTGTAAAGACATTAAAGTGACAAAATGTGACAAAAACTACACCAACGACTATTTTAATGGTCGATTAATCTATTGATTACTGAAACAAGTAATCAGTTAGTTGTTTGGTTCATAAAATGGCGTAAAATGTCTTTTTTTGTCCCGAATACTAAAGAAAATTTGGACATTTTCTCCTTAAAAATGACTCAAATCAATTATCAAAATTTGATTAGATGAGATTAATGTAATAGCAATTAGTCTATTAATCGACTAATTATTACAGCTCTAAATTAGGTGATATTTAACCATAATATTTATACAAAATTATCATTATAATAAAGAACAGAAGGCAGAAACAATAAAGACGTCTTATAATAAGTCCTTTATCCTTTTGTTGTTGGAAATGAAACAGAATTAAATTAGAATAATAGTAAATCTTACGTGCTCCCTTCAGGTACAGGATGGCTTGTGGAGTCCAGTTTCTCCTCTGAAAAGACAACGCCACAGATGCTGATCATATTTATGCAGATTCTGATCATATTTACATTGATTCTGATCATATTAACATTGATTCTGGTCATATTTCTGCACATTCACAGATTTCCGCTGATGATTTTTGATCTTATTTCTGCAGATTCTGATGAAACGTTCTGTTGCTCCGTGACTCACCTGAGGGAAACTGCAGCCGTGAGAAAACAGCATCACCACCAACATCATGACGATCAGAGTCATCGTCGCAACTCTGGAAATAGTCCATCATTTCATTAGAAGGAGCAATAACGGAACAGATTAAATTTCTTTTTCCTGTCACACTGACACTGAACAGACAGATTCAGGATAATTTCTGCTATAAATTGTGTTAAATTAAAATAGAAGTAGAATTTAAACTCATATCTGAACATTATTGCACTTTATGTCACTGCTATACTCTATTACATTTATTTTATTTTCTTATTTAAAAGGGTCTAAATTGGTAATACATAAATAAATACAGATATTTAACAAATAATGAAAAAAATGGTGAAAAATAAAGAGGGCGTCTATGTGTAAAGAGAAAATAACACACAAATAAATATATAAATAAAGAAACTAAAAGGGAAATTATTAATTACCATGTTAATTGATGTATTACTCATTTATTTTACTTAAGTTAGAAATTAAAACCTTTCTAAGATGTCATTGCAGCTGCAATAGTTCCAATTAAAGGTTATAAATTAAGTGCAAATTAATTCTAATTCTTTTAATCACTTACCTTATTGTATTTAAGACAGAGATAATAGAAAATAAAATAAACCATTTTACTCCCTACTTATATTTACTAAGATTATATTTATATACAATAACAGTAGCTGTCTCCACTAACATCTCATTGAGAATTAAAATACAATTAAATTCAGATAATAATGGATAATGATGATAATGTCTCACCAGTACTTGTCCTGTCGTCTGTAGATGATGTTTCAGTGTCTCCTCGTCGCTGCTTCAGCAGGTGACTTCATTCATTTACTGACGTCACTTATGATAACAATATTTTATTATTTTATCTGACGAGACTGACAGGTGCTGTTAGAAATGTCACTGCTTATTGATCATCGATGGAGAGAGAGGGAGAGAAAAGGAAAGGGAGGGAGGACAGAGAGATGTGATAATGAATGAGGATGTCATGTGCTGTAAGTCTACAAACATACTATCACATTTGATCATTCTTTTTTGGTTACACCATGTGACATTTTGGGTCAAAAATTATACGTATCATGTGATTTATATAGAAAAAATAGTACAAATGGACTTTTGAAAGAAATGAAACCAACAAGACACATAATGTACATTTTGAGATATATATTTATATATATATAGAGAGAGAGAAATAGTTTGTGACCGGCTATGCTTGCGTCTCTATTCTAGCGCCGCCTCGTGGTCAGTCTGTAGAACTACACATTGAATCCATCACCACAGGATATTTAGCACTTTCTCAAGTCTCAAGTTCTCAAACCCGTGAGCATCTTGCTGTGAGGAAACAGTTCTAACATTACATAGGAAACACTGAAACAACTATTTATATAATAAGAACTTTTTATTTTTATTTTTAATGTCTGTCGCCTTGACAACAAAATGAAGCCTCTAGCAGCATGAGGGTGATTACCTGTAATTCCACTTTCAGCCACAACGAGCTGGTGGCGCTGTTGGGCGTTTAGACCGGAAGAGCCGTGTTTGTTAAAAGTTAAAACGAGAGTTACCTCTCAGGTTTACCATTGTTAATACTGTAATGTTAAAAGTACGTAATTACCTATTAAAATAAACAATATTATCAAAATTGCAGAATAAAATAAAAAAATATAGAGAATAAAACATATAAACCATTAAATATATCAATGTTAAAACTATGTGTTTATGTATTTCTACAGGTAAATATTTTATACATATGAGGAAAATGTACATTTTGTGTTCATTTGTATTTATTATTATTTTTTAAATCACAATCAGTGATCACTTTTTTGATATGAAATGTCAAATGGAATGATTGGAAAAAAAAAAGATAAATTTTAAATATTTATTCCACCTAGAATATAATACTATTTTATAGCATGATTTTTTAAAAAAACTTTTTAAAGAGAGATACAACAAATAATGTAATTTTGACATTGTCTGAAAAAAAAAAATAAAGTAAAAATAAAAAGTGCTTCCATTAACTTTTATTTTATTTATATTTTTCTCCTTTTCCTCATCTTCTCTTTGTTTTACTACCTTCCTTGAACCAAGAGATAATAAGATCACTAAAATCTGAGTGAATTTATCTTTTCAGTGCGTGATAACTTTGATGAAACCACGACACTATTGATTAGTGCTGATCCTCCCATCAATCACTGTAACTTCCCTGTAATCACGGCCATTTATAAGCAATTGACCTGATTGCTCTGCAGGTCACATGACTGAGCAAAGGTTGTGTGTGTTAAAAGTGAAGCTGGAGTGAAAAGTAGAACCCCAGCGCGTCGTCTCGTCGCCACCACAGCTCCATCATGTTTGCGTCTGTGGCTCTTCTCCTGGTGGCGCTCCTGCTCCTGCTGCTCCTCTTTCAGACCCAAAGGCCTAAAAATTTCCCTCCGGGCCCGCGACCCGTTCCCGGCTTTGGAAACCTGCTGCAGCTCAATCTGGAGAGTCCCATCGCCGACCTGGAGAGGGTAAAGAGTTCATATTATCATACTATATGTACTGATGGACGATTTAATAACCAAGATGGGAACACACACATGTTTAAATCTAAATATGAGCATTCATTTTTATGTCTTTCAATTTATTTGAACTCTCATTCTCTATTTTGCTGTATGTATGTATTCATTAACATGTGTATCACTGTTATATCCACTTGGATATATCAGTAATATTAACCCATAAGAACCCACAGTGTTGTTACACCGGTGTAACAAGAACGTTGGTTCCCCCAGACTCTTCCTGATGAGGTTTTATGTCTGAACTTAACTCATTAAGTCCCAAAGTGACATTTACTATCTAATATGGAATATGTTTACCACTAATGTTACATAGATGAAATGCAGATATTTGGGAATAAAAAGTATTATTCTGCATAAAAAAATTTCACAGCAATCTCCATTATTCTAGAGATTAATAAAGGCCTACATTTGATTTTAAAGTGTGTATTTGGATATTAAACACACTGTACTTCTTACAATATTTCATAAATCAAGTCAACTTTTATTTCTGTTCAGGATTTGTCCTAGTGGTTAAATGTCAGGACATCAGGATTCGATGTTTCATTTAAACACAGAACACATTTCATAGAAATCTCCATAATTATAGAGATTAATAAACTCTCAGAAAGTTGCATCCTCATAGTGATGCACAGTTTGGACTCAAACACAATCATTAATTATTATGTTTAATCAAAGTCACACAATTTTATACGAAGGAGTTTCACATGAATTAAACCTCTGTTGGTTCCAGACTCTTCCTGATGAGGTTTTATGTCTGAACTTAACTCATTAAGTCCCAAAGTGACATTTACTAATCATCCTGATATGGAATATGTTTACCACTGATGTTACATAGATGTTAAAATACAGATATTGTGGTCCACTTGGTCTATGGTATCACACACATAATTTTCCTTTAAATGATAAGTGGCCTGGGTTCTTATGGGTTAAATAAGGTCACTCCCTCCCTTCCTAATACTAATTGGACTTGTCAGAGGCCACGTCGGCTGCACCCTCGTTATAATCCATCGTGCCGTTTCTCCGTCACCAGCTGGCCAAACACTACGGCGACGTCTACAGTCTGTTCATGGGAACCAGGCCGGCCGTGGTCATCAACGGCCTGCAGGCCTTAAAGGAAGCCCTGGTCACCAAGGCTGTGGATTTCTGTGGCAGGCCGCAGGACATGATGGTCAATCATGCCGTTCAGGTGAAAGGTACGGGAGAAAATGTTTTTCTGCTTTCTCTTTTTTTTTTCTCCCCTCTACGTTCACTAGATAGAATCAGGTCACGGGTAAACAGACCCAGAACACAGTGTCTTAGCAGCTCATACTCTTTCTACTGACCCCAGTACGTCTGGGTCGTGATATGGGCCTATTTGTTTTCTGGGTTCAGACGGTTAAACTAACAGAGGCCGGAGTGTGTGAGACGACACACACACTTCAGTGTTTGCCTCATCAGATAAAATTCATATGATAATGTGTGGTGAGATTTCGGTGATCTAAAAATATCAGAATATGCTGCTTTTCACAGAGAAATAATTGTTTATGAATCACAGAAGTGCATATAAACAGACTAATTGCTGGATTTAATATATAAAAATGGCATCATCTAGTGGTCATACCAAAAATGACAGAGTTGGATTTTTTTCACTATTCACAACTAGAGACATTAGAATACACTAAAAAGTTTGGGGTCACGCAGACACTTTTGTTCTTTTCCTAAAAGGTCAAATTTTGTTTATCAAAGGACGTGAAAAATGAGTAGAAATCATAGTCAAGACAGTGACAAGGTTAGAAATAATGATGTTTTAGTTGTAATTATAAGTTTCTCCTTGTCGAAGAATGCTCCATCTAAGCAGCTAAACTGTTTTCAACTTTAACATAATTACAACAATCATACATTAGCTTCTAATAAAAGTAGAACACTGGAGAAATAGGCCTCGATACACCTATGTAGATATTGCATTAAAAAACAGACATTTGCAGCTAGAATATTCATTTACCTCATTAACAATGTGTAGAGTGTGTTTCAGATTATTTAGTGAAAAAGAACCTTTCGAAGTGACCCCACACTTTGATCAGCAGTGTAATATGCTTATAACAGATGATACAGTCGTCTGTTTTTGCCTGCAGCACATGCTCCAGGAGTGGTGCTAGCAGACTACAGCCCTGCCTGGAAGGAGCAACGCCGCTTTGGTCTGACGGTCCTCAGAGACCTGGGCCTGGGGAAGCAGACCATGGAGCAGAGGATTCTGGGAGAGGTGCACCGCATCATAAAGCCACTGGAGCAGAGTGTCGGTACGTCAGAGAAACGTAACACAGGGACTGATAAATGTTGAACATCTGTCATCAACACTCAACAACTTTCTTATATGTTTTTTTAACCTATAGTTGGTTTGTTCCTGTTTGTTCCTCCAGGTAAAACCATGAATCCTCACATGCTGTTCCACAACGCAGCCTCCAACGTCATCTGCCAGGTCCTGTTCGGCCGTCAGTACGACTACGACGACGAGTTCATGACGTTTTTTGTTGGCCTCTTTCACGAGACCTCCAAAATAATCAATGGACGCTGGGGCATGGTGGGTCACGACCTGGACTACACAACATCTTCATAATACAGCGTCACTGCCAGAACTGCAAAGGAAATACAATCATACATAATATATATAACACATATAACATATAACACATGTCACATATAAAACATAACTTATAAAACATATAACAGATATAACATATATAACTAATGTATAAAACACATATATCACATATATACCATACACACCATGTAACATATATAACAAAGTATAAAGCACATATAACATGTATATCATATATAACATATATAACTAACATATAAGACACATATATCATATATAGCATATAACATATATCACATATATCCTATATATAATAATGTATAAAACACATGTAACACATACACATAACACACACATATATAACATATATAACTAACATGTAGGACACATAACGTATATAGCATATAACATATGTAACATATATAACATGTATAACATATACAACACATATAACATAATGTAAAAATCATATATAAAATATAACACATATATATAACTAACATATAAGACACAACGTATATAGCATATATCATATATAACATATGTAACATATATAACACATATAGCATTTAACATATATAACAAGTATAACATATCAAACATATATAAAACATATTACATATATAACAATGTAAAAAACATATACAACATATATCACATTTATTACTAAGTATCAAACACATATAACATATATAACATATACAACACATACACAAAACATATATCACATATATAACTAACGTATATAACATATATAACAATGTATAAAATACATATAACACATATAACATATACAACACATATAACATATATCACATATATAACATATATAATGTATAAAACTGTCAAATGTGAGTAAACTAGATTATCAAGAATTCAAGACATTTAATTCATTATTCTTAAATAACTAAATTAAATTGTTAACGATCTGGTCAAACATGTATTTTTTCTGTTCAGTAGACTGTTTGATCTCCACTGTGCAGAATAATCTCTATTACACTAGAGGACAGTTTTCACTCGTCCTGTGTTAAAGACCTGCAAACATCATTTCATCACAATTGATTTGATCAGCACAATTTGCACCTGAAACATGTGTCATGTGCAAATTTGAGGCTCGAGATTCCAGTTCACAAACACTGGACTTTACATTGAACACAGCTTTCATCCAAGTGAAATACATTAAATGTTCTGAATTCTGGAAATTACAATAAGGCAGAACAATGACATGTCATAGGTAATTGTAATTATTAATGGAAATAGTTCATGGGATGCATTTATGTTATATTTTTATCTCAATAAATGTCTGGGGGAATCTTTAAATATTATAAATGTTCAGCCATTTAACAATCTAATCAAATCATCATCAATCATCCACAACTGTAGTAATCTGTCTTTAAACTGGCAATGACCAGAAGACAAAACGAGCTTCTTACCACATTGTCATCGGTCTTTTTCTTCCTCTCATACAGATTTATGACTCTATTCCCATGATCCGCAACCTGCCGCTGCCTTTCCAGAAAGCCTTTAGGTTGTTTAAGGTTTGTTCAGTTCCCAAGTTTCACCCATCACCAGTGAATTATGATTTATTATGGATATATTATTTGTAGATTATAGCAAAAATAACGTCCGTAATTCAGCGAAGAAAATCATAAATCTGTGTTTATATTTATAATTGAATAAATGAAAAATTGTCCCAAATGAGTGGTTCTTAACACCTCAAAACTGTAAATTTAATGCTTTTCTTTGTAATTTTGCAATGTTTTTTTTTCTTTTGACATTTTATAGATCAATTGATTAATTAATAAGATGAAAAAACCTGCAGATTCATTCTTATTTCCAGTCATAATATCCTATGATGATCAGGCTATAGTAACATTAAGAAAAAAACATTTGTGCCCTTGAGAAACCTGGAATCTCTCCTTTTGTTAAACGTTCTCCTCCCCAGCTGTCGCATGAGAGACGCTTGTTGCTGTTGTCCGAGTGCAAAAAGACCAGAGTTCCTGGTAAACCTCGACACTTCATCGACTGCTACCTGGATGAACTGGATAAGGTGCGTGCGTTCCCTAAAAACGAGGGACCGGTTTGCAGCATTTACTCACTCTTCCCCTCTCTGGTGTTTTTAAAAAGAGAGGCGACGACGGCTCGTCGTTTTCCGAGGACCAGCTCTGCGCTTTCCTTCTGGATCTCCACTTCGCTGGAACCGACACCACAGCCAACACCATGCTCTCTGCCTTCCTCTACCTCATGAACCACCCACAAGTTCAGGGTATCTGTCCATCATCCGTCAGCAAACCTGCGTTTCAGGAGTGGTCACTGACTTTTTATCTCGTGCTCCTCAGAGCGATGTCAGCAGGAAATAGACAGAGTCCTGAATGGGAAGGATCAAGCCAGTTTTGAAGACAGACACCAGATGCCCTATGTACAAGTATGAAGATCCTGCACGATGTGCTCACATTTTAATTCAAAGATGCTCTAACGTATCTCAGGTGTTATAACAGCTGCCTCTGTTACACAGGCTGTAATTCATGAGATCCAGAGGGTCTCTAACACTGTTCCTCTCAGTGTTTTCCACTGCACGACCAAAGACACGCAGCTCATGGGATACAGCATACCCAAGGTAAGCAAAAAAAACAGCAATGTGTGCTATAATAAACAATGCATACACACATAGATAATATACAGATAAAAACTCACTGCAAAAAAGCAACGTTGGGTCAATTCCAGATGTCAAGGCCATAGTTTTTGATAGGAGTATTTGGACAAATAAACTAAATAATTTATGTTTTGCTTCTTACGCTAACTTACATCATTGCCTTTAATGTGAATAACTTATATTTTGAAGTTTTGCCAATGTAATTTACACTTTTTTATCAATTTAGGCAAAATGTCCATCTTTACGAGCATCTTTAATGTAAAAGTTTATTATTTCAGCTGTAAATAAAGCTTACACTGTAAATTGAAACACTACTGCTGTATAAAATGGAACATTTTCAGTATAGGAGACAATTTGATGCACTTTGAATTGAACTCTGCAAACCCACTGCAACATAATGCATGCATGCACGTAGGAAGAATGGACGTCTTCCTGTCATCATCTCATCACATGGTCGATTATGTCTGAATGTAAACATGAAATATGTCTAAATGTCCTCATTTGATCATTCACTTCTCAGGCTTCTTCTATGATTCTAATAACATTAGTTGGTGCTATCTTTAACTTATTGTAATGTCATAATGTAATTAATTTCTGCTAGGTTTAGATGTTTATTAGACCACTGCTGTGTGTTTGTCAGGGAACCACCATCATTCCCAACCTGTCCTCAGTGCTGAGGCAGAAGGACCAGTGGAAGTTCCCTGACGACTTCAACCCTGAGAACTTCCTGGATGACGACGGAGAGTTTGTTAAACCGCAGGCCTTCATGCCTTTTTCTGCAGGTGCAGGACTTTAATTATTATACGCAGATACGAGGAAGTGGAGGTTTGAGTGATGAAACACCACTAATAAACAGACATTTAGAGAATATCACCCAGTAGTAGAGTTGGTTGTATAATGGTTCCCACTGTTCTAGGTCCACGCATGTGCCTTGGGGAGGGTCTGGCCCGCATGGAGCTCTTCCTGTTCCTGGTGACCCTGCTCAGGAGGTTCAGCTTCATCTGGCCCGAGGGTGCGGGAGAGCCCGACTACACTCCAGTTTTCGGCACGACGCAGACCCCGAAACCCTATCGCATGGAGGTCCGGTTCAGATAAAACCCCCTGAGCCCTGATTATGAAACGAAATAAATGCAGCAAACGTCCCGGCTGAAGCAGGCAGCTGTTTGCCTGCCCGGCACCAGATGGCAGACAGACGAATTCAGCAAATATGTGGCGAACATGGCGGCGTGTTGAGCAGCTTAGGGAGCTGCTGCAGGATAGTGGATATTTCACGCTAATGTCTCGTCTGCTGGGCGTGTAAACAACAGCTGCAAACCTCACAACGTGTTCACAGAGATATTATTATTATTTTAATACACACAACACACAACAAGTCCTAACAGAACACCTCAGCACACTCTGAATCTTGGGATTTTCTAATTTTCCTCGTGTGAAATTCAGATTTTAATTAAAACTGTACATGTTATTTAACATCAAAACCCTTTTCTGATTATTATAGATGGCCTGGTGATGTACGGCCTGTGTAGCATGTGTGTAGCATGTGTGTTGAATGTGTGGGAAACATGAATATGAACAAAAGCAAAGATCAGGTGATCTGCAAAATCATCCACATTCCTGCTCTGCAGATCCATAAGTGGGAAAATGCCAAAACTGTGATGTGGTACAACTGTAAAACCTTGATACCAGACAGAATAACTGTCTTAAAAAGGTTTAAAAATGGAAATTGATTGTTTGATTACACCTTTTGACATTTGTGATTTTTGTAAAAAAAAAAAATATATATTATTATTATGGACTTTTGAATGAAAGAAAACTAACATTAACACCAAATGTACATGGGAGAAACCTGATGAATGCTTTTTATAACCGTATTTAAAAAGACTAAACATAGACACAGTAAAGCTCATAAAATCCAAGCTTGTCCAACTTGTCTTGTTTTTAGCCTCTGTCCACATCATCACATTTATTTATTTCTACCTCTGTATGTTAACTAAACAGTTTAATAAGGTGTTACTGGACAAACTGCATGGTATGTCCACTTCATAACATCAAGACATGTATGCTAATCCCTACAAATAATAAGGGAGTTTTTTTCACACAGGCTTTTCAGCAGGTTGGACATCAGTGTTTTATTGCAGCTTTTGTGTGGATACTGTATTGTTGTACTGGGCGGTGTGTGATTGTCAGTGGGAGGCCGGGGGCAGGGGGGTTGAATGGTGTGTGTGTGTGTGTGTGTGTGTGTGTGTGTGCTGACATGGACCTTCTGTGATGACATTCATTTAGACGACCGGTGTGGCAGGGAGAGAGAGGAGAGCGCAAGAGCAAAAAAAAGAAACCGAAAGAGCCACGAACACGAGAGGATTTATATTCATCAGACACAGCAAAGTGAGGAGAAGTTGCAAAACAAAAAAAAACAAGAAGAAAACACAAAAACCAGTGAGATCGTGGCGACGGCTGAGGGGACAGAGACGAGTTTGACCGACTGAAATGGAATCAACCAGGCTGAGACAAACTTGGGATTATCAGTAACGGAATCATCGGAAGCAGAGTTTCTCAAACATGGACTAACCTGGGAGTCTGCATACACACACACACACATACACACACACCTACGCACACACACACACACACTTGCCACAGACACACACACACACACACACAGCTTCTGGCTGACGGTGGACAGGTGTGAGCATGCAGGAGTCTCCAGGCGCCATGGGCGTGGACGGCAGCTACGCCAGCAACGTCCCGGCCTTCCTCACCAAGCTGTGGACCCTGGTGGAGGACCCGGACACCAACCACCTCATCTGCTGGAGCGCTGTGAGTCCGCCGCACAACACACACACACACACACACAGCACAGGTGTGAATCCGTTCTGTCAGATGGACGCAGCAAGTCCGAGTTACGGCTTTTAACGACCTTTCTGCCCGTTTGGCTGTTTTTCAGTTAGGAACTGCTCAGCGTGTGTGTCGTCTATTACCACCCAGACATATGGGACTCATCTCCTCAGCAAATAAACTTTACCAAATCACATTATTAACACTAATAACAGAGAGGCTTTCAAGAAAACTATGAAATAATACTCAATACGGACAATTATCTGCATGAATGAACCCAGCTCGCTGATTTGTTTTACCAACTTTTTTTATCGTTTGTAGTGTCTTTGTTAGAAATGTGTTGTCTGAATGTATATGATGTATATAATTTTAGGTTAAACCATGTGATTTCTGGGATGGACGACGGGAAGATGAGCTGACGTCATGACGTTGGTGAATCTTAACAAACGGGTGCTATCATACCTCTTAACCATACTTAATTATAATTTGTAAACTGTGGCTTTTAAAATGTGTTCATTATTATTATTATTATTACTATTATTATTAATTAGGATACAATAAGACACAGGGCTAAAAAAATGCACTGGCTAGCAAAACAATAATCATAATGCTAATACATGAATAGGGAATATATATATATATATATATATATATATATATATAAAACTATATTAACATGGTGTATATGCTCTGCCATATTATAATGATTTCACACTCTGTTAACCTTATACTTCATATTCTACCGTTACGCTACTTGTGACCTTTGACCCTGGATATTCAGAAAAATCCAACATGGTTCCACTTACCTAATAATAGCTTAAATTAATATCAAGGTTTATTTTATATTAAGAAAATGGGTTTTGATGTTGTTTAGACGAACGGGAGAATTTACTGTTCACGTCGTTTTTCTGTGAAAAACTGATGTGTGACACAAAGACGAGCGGCTTCAGTGATGAGCCGTAGCAGGACAGCTGTTCTTCTTCATACACACACACACACACACACACACACACAGACAGATGCTGTCCAGTCCCATGACATCTATAGTTAGAGTGTGCAGCATCAGCTGTTGCATTGTCAGACTATTAGTAGGCGAGCACGCATCATACACACAAGGCAACGGCACCAAATCACAAATCCTGAACTTTATATACGTCCACACCTGTTGTGCAAACACACTCTGTTAACTCCCTTTCGATGTAAACGGCGTGTAAAGCAAAGGGCTTTTTTTTTTTTTTTTTTTTAGAAACCAAACAAAGCTCGTGCGGTTGTTTAGCGGAGGGAGAGCGTGACTCATCACTCAGCGAGAGAATCCGTGTGATCGGCTGACTGGGCTGAATTTAGCTGCTGATGTGTAGATACTGCGCGGCAGGAAACATGTTCTGCCTCCTCACACCCACAACAGCTTTCAGTGCTCATGTTGCATGTTTGTAACGCCGATATAACACATTATCATCATAATTCTCTCCCAGCCCCGCCACATTGATCCTGATAAAACAACAATGGGGTCAGAGGTTACTGTAATAAAGAATCCCATCAGGGCTGTCTGTTAAAGACAACAAATCAGTCATTTTATGTCATAACCTGTCTGTTTGCGTGACGACGTTGTGTGTTTCAGACTGGGACGAGCTTCCATGTGTTCGACCAGGGACGCTTCGCTAAGGAAGTTCTGCCAAAGTACTTCAAACACAACAACATGGCGAGCTTCGTTCGGCAGCTGAACATGTGTAAGTCCACGCTTTCCTTTCCTCCCATCATCCCAGTATGAGTTCCTATCATGTGTGTTTTTCCTGCTATGTGTGTGTGTGTGTGTGTGTGTGTGATAGACGGTTTCCGTAAGGTGGTGAACATCGAGCAGAGCGGCCTGGTGAAGCCTGAGAGAGACGACACAGAGTTCCAACATCTGTACTTCCTCCAGGGACACGAACACATGCTGGAGCACATCAAGAGGAAGGTATGGACGCACACACACACACACACACACACACACACTTTACTCATCTACCCTCCCAGGATACCAACGCATGATTGTGTCAAAATGACAAATTTGCCTCACAGGGTTTTACAATATGTTCTGTGATTGGAGCTTAGTGCTAAAGTTACTCATATTTCACACTGCAGTTAACTCTGCTGCAGACAGCAATGACTCATTACGCCTTCGAGCAAGAGCCACGTGTGCTAAACAGAGGATGGAGGCTTCGTGATGAGAGAAATATGAACAAAAAACACGCAGAAAGCGGCTTTTGTCTGCATACTGTGTTTTAAGGCGGATTAAAAATGACCTTTCTCAGGTGTGTGAGAGGGGGAACGTGTCTCTGCTTGAACGGGCTTTATGTTAACATATGGTAACAGGCAAGTCAATTTTGATTGTGGAGCCTAAAATCACAAATTCACATATTTGCCTCCTCTAGATTTAATAATCTTTATTCGTCAGCTTTTCCTATTTCCTAGACTCTTGATTTTAACAAGAAGGACAGCAGGAGGACATGCATTAGATTGTACAATAGTGCAATAGTTCATTGCAAAAAAAAAAGATTCAGATTGGAAATCCTGCTGATCATTGCAAATCTTGAAAAACGCAACACCAACCAGTAGCAACCAGCATTTTGACTTAAACGCATTAAAACATGAAACTGCACAGAACCTGGTTATTTTTGGTAATGAGAACTGGAATTGGCATAATTTGGATTCTTCCTCTTTTATTCACCGTTAAAGTGAGTTTTTCCCTGTACGATGTGGAGATGTCGTGTTGCTTTGTACAAACTGTAAAACCCATCAGGGCAAATCTGTGATTTGTGAGTTTGTGCAAAAACAATAAAACATACTTTAATTGACATGCATCAACTAAATTAAAAACAAAAACTAGGCTTTACAAAAAAAACTACAATGAATAGAAACCAAAAGCAGTTTTTAATCAATTTTTAATGTTAGAGTATCAATAACTTACGATAGCGACATCTTGTTTACTGGGATTACTGGGTTTTTGTCTTGTCATCACTCAAATCGAAGCTTCCTCTCAGCCTTACGTATAAAACAATTCATAAAAAAGGTAAGGTCAAGTGCAAAATGTGTTGCCTAAACTATTGCAGTTTATTTTAGAGGGACATGATCGTCTGCAGCAGAGTTCTTCATAAACCAGGAACTCTCTGTGCTGCTGGTGTTGGAGGAAAATACAGAGAAATCATCGGGATTCATCCTCTAGGGACCAGGAATATAATGTTGTACTTGGTGCGTGCAGGTGTCCATAGTGAAGAGTGAAGAGACCAAAGTGCGTCAGGAGGATCTCAGCAAGCTGCTGTACGAGGTTCAGCTGCTCAGAACACAGCAGGACAACATGGAGTGTCAGATGCAGGACATGAAGCAGTAAGTAGGGAGGGTGTGTGTGTGTGTGTGTGTGTGTGTGTGTGTGTGTGTGTGTGTGTGTGTGTGTGTGTGTGTGTGTGTGTGTGCTGTTGACCCTGTCAGGTTAATGGTTGTAATTTTACCCCAAAGCTGAGCATTGCTCTCTTTCATTGCATTGCATTCCCTATGCTTAAGTATATTTTGAATAGATATTTCCCAGGTCGACCTACGTTTTTCCTCTGTGACTATGACTTTGTTGGGTTAAACACCAATAGAAATTGCATGGCCTAAAAAAAAAAAAAAAAATCAAAGATAATAAATTGTGTGGGTGTTATTCCTCTTGCTAAGTCGGAACAAATCAGCCAGTGAGTTTTTCTCTGGAGGCCATTGTTGCTGTAAATAGCTGCTGTGCATCCATTGTGTGCCGGAGCTGCTTTGTGCTCCGTATTGTTTGCTAATGAGAGGAGAGAATGTTCACCTGCTCACCTGACTAACACACACACACATGCTCACACAACACGTGCACACACACACACATGCACGCACACACACACATTCACTAATAGCCACTAACGACATTCTTAGAACAGATGACCAGATGTGCACATGTGCAACGTACAATGCATTGTTACATTGCTTTAATCTCACAGTGTTACAAAAGCAGAAATGAGTGTCACATATATTCATTAGATGTAGGCTTTTCTATATGATAATAATATATAATATTAACTGTACTGTAACTTGCTTGCAGACTGTCAATCATCCTAACAACAGTAGAATTTATAAAAATGACAGATTTTCTCAACCTGCCTGTCTCAGAATAAGAAGAAGGTGGCAAACACATGGATGGAGCCAGACTCCATCTATTCCACTGGACAGAAAATAGTAAAAACCAGCAAACAAATGCTTATTTAATAAGTAGCTGGCTTCGACCTGAAGACTCAGACATATCCAGCTTTGGTTGTGCTGTAGCTGCAGGATATAAAATAAAAACCATCCATGACTGACACCAAGTCCCACTACTTATTTATTTATTTATACATTTTTATAAAACACTATATTGCAGCAGACATATTGGAAAAGTACTTTTTCAGCAATTTGATCTTTTATAATGACTATGCTGCAGATGCTTTATTCACTTATGGAGGCCCACTATAATTATACTTAAGTAATAGATTAATAAACACTTGTTATAGTGTGTTAAAGATCATCCTTTTGCAGCTTATGGCACTTATTTAAATAGTAAAAGTGAGTAAACTTTTACAGATTTATCAATAAAGGTTTTGTTCAGCAGCTGCAAGATCAGTGCAGAAAGAGCTGATTTTTCAGTTTCAGTGCATGAGTTTGTTTTTTTTCCCCACATTGCATTACATTAACGGGCTTAGACTGTAAACACACACACACACACACACACACACACCCTAAAGTTATCTGAAAACAACGACCAGCCTGTCCTGGTATATGCTTGTGCCGATACCTCCACCAGAAAATCCACCATGTGGTGTATTAGGATGCTGCTGAGTCACTAGTTCATGTGGAGCCATCACACAAGGAGACATGCAGCAAGACTGTTAGACTCTTCTATCTAAAGGAGAATCAGGAAAACACACTCAGGGTCGCCCGTCTGCTACTGCTGCAGATTGACTGTCAGTATGAGCATCTCTGTGCAGTAAGACAATGCTGGAATGATGAAACTAACCGTAGCACTGCTGATTTAGTGCTGATCTGACTATAACTAATCACTACTGCTTGAATCCTCATTGAATGGAAAAGCCTGAAAATCTGCTTAGAATCCTCTCATTTTGGGTGAATGTGAGGAGCAAATGAAGCAAAACAAATGTGTTTTAATTCTGCAGCAACAGAGAGCACGTGAAGATGTTGAATATGCATTTAGGACGAAATGTAAAACGGTGTGAATGCTGTAAATTCTGTGTTCAGGTTAACAGCTGTGTGTGTTTTTTTTAAATTAAAATCTGAAAAATGAAATGATCTGTGTCCTTGCAGGCAAAACGAAGTGCTGTGGAGAGAGGTGGTCTCACTGAGACAGAACCACACACAGCAGCAGAAAGTCATGAATAAGGTCAGTGTGTGTGTGTGTGTGTGTGTGTGTGTGTGTGTGTGTGCCCCACAGGTGAGATCATTTACTAGATGAACTCTTACAGTCATTTCACCCTTAAACTCACTGTAAATCACTTAAATTCACTTTATTTATGATTTCAAGTCAAATTTCTGAATTTTATCTTATTGAGTGTGTTTTTATTTTATCTTTCAGAGTCTGATTTTATTCTGAACACATGTACCTATACGATATAAGGGGGTGCAAGGACTTTATGTTGGTGTTTCCTTATGACTGATTAGATAAAGCTGATAAAGCTCAGTCACATAAATCTTATCTCTCTCTCTTTCACACAACGTTGAGGCTGAGCGCTTTTCAGTTCAGTTCAGTTCAATTTAATTCAACATATTTACATTTTTCCAGGTCTCTGTTTTAAATCTGGGACTCTGCAGGAATATCTTTGCATGATTTGCAGCTCCCTATTTATCTACAGCTCTTTGTAGTCGCTCAGTTCAGGTGTTTTTGTAAATAAATACATCTAAGAGATGACTGTTCAACCCTGAGCAGAGGTGTGATCTTCTGTTACCGTGTGTGTGTGTGTGTGTGTGCGTGTGTGTGAAGGATGCTGATTCATGCTGTGCTTTTTTCTCTCTTTGCCAGCTGATTCAGTTTCTGTTCAGCCAGATGCAGTCCAACACACCCAGCACTGTGGGCCTAAAGAGAAAGCTGTGAGTGCACACACACACACACACATGCACACACACATGCACGTGTACACACACACACACACACAGGAGGGCAATCAACAAAAGTGAGACAAACAGGGCTGCGGTGGGGCAGAGGGAAGGGCTGGCTCAGCTGACAAACTGAACAATCTAACCCAACAAGCAGAGTGAATGGAGAAAAGGGCTGAATCAGTCAGTCAGACACACACACACACACACACGTGCATGCACACACACACACAGTGAAGGCAGAGAAGAGTGCGTGACCCTGCAACAGCCTGTGTGTGTGTGTGTGTGTGTGTAAAACGCTGGTTCAGCTTTGCTGCTGAGTGTGAACAAGGCCGGCATGAGAAAGGAACGGCACGCTGAAACACAAAAGTGCCAAAGAAACGCGGAGTTCAGAGTCACTGTGCTACCTGGCAAAGGAGCGAGCTAAACATACGCATTTTACCTCTGAATATCACAGACATGCGTGCTTGTCCAGTTCTAACAGTATTGACGTCAGTCCTCGTGACACGCTTACTTTGAATTGCCCAGTCAAGGCTAAACAAGCTCACGAAATCTTTTAAAAAAGAGATGTTCCAGCCTGAGCCAGACCGACGTTAATTAGTCTGAAACCTTTCAGCTCGTTTTTCATTATCAGGGATGTTGTGGAAGCAAAGTGCGTCTGCTTGTAATTAGATAGAGCTGCTACTAATCAGAGCAGGCAAACGTGTGGAGTAGACCTGCCAAATCACACATGACAAACACACTGTTCCTGTCAGCAGACGCTTGTAAGTGCTGTTATTCCGTTCTGCATTCAGGGAAAATATGGTTCATTTATTGTAGATTTAAAAGCTGAACAGCAGGGCGGTCAGACATGTCTGAAAGAGCAAAAACTAATTTGTCTGTTTCTCGTTCGTCTCCTCTATCATCACACGATTCAAATCCTCCGCTCAGACACTGGCTCTAGTTTAACCAGTTTTCTGCTGTCAGTGACTGATGGGAACTAATGATGCTTCCAGGCCCCTGATGCTGGATGACGGCTCCCCCAGCCCCCCCGCCTCCAAGTTCAGCCACGGCAACCCCATGGAGCCCATGCACGAGCCCTTCTACATCCAGTCGGTGAGAAAACACGCTGGTTATACTTCACGTGACAGGCTGCTGTATAGGCCTTGCATGAAAGAATCTTTTTTTTTTCCCCTAAAATGATGCTCCTGCAGAATCATCAGTGTTCTGGAAGCCTCATTTAGTGACACTTTGACTATGATTCACACGCCGCCGTGCTGCTGACCATCCTCATTCAGCACAAACAGGCGTTCCAGGCCTTTTCTGAATACGTCGCCATATTGGGAATTTAAAATTCATCTGTCGTGCCCCGTTGATTTACGGCTCAAGACATTTGTTATCATAGTTACTGTACGTAACTGTACATAACCCCCCTAACGTCCTGCTGCTGTCAGGCCTGTTGTTGCGTTGTATCCACACTAGAGGGAGGCAGCGTGCACACACAGGTTTGGAGTTTATGTGATGCAAAGCCTTCACTGATGTGATTTACCTGTTTATGTGTCTTCGATTTTTTACAATAGTCACACAAGGGGAGGGCATATTGCCACACAATCTCTGTCTGTCTTAAAACAGTAGGACGGAATCCACAATCCTCCTTCTGTGCAAAACTATATTTAAAGCTTTATCTGAAGCTAACGTTCCGTTAGTCTTTTAATGCCAAAGTTAATCTTTTTGTAACTGCACATCCACTCCAACTCATAAGAAAAACACCAACAAGGAATTCGATTATAAATGTAAAAAAAAGGCCTCATGTAAGCTACAGATTCACTTTGCATGCTTTTTTTTGCACAAAATTGCCCCATCGCTTATATTGAAGGGAAGCTTTTATATATATATATATTTTATAGCCAATCTGAACAGGAGGAGTCATTATAATGAAGGAAAGCTCTGTGTAGCAGTCCATTTCTCCGTGAAAGTTCAGTGAGTGTGATAAACATGAATATTACAGACGGAGCAGCATTGCAAAACCAGAATGTCTTAAATGTGCAGCCAAAGAGCATTTTTAGCTCCATTCCATCCTTACTGAAGATGTGAAGCTGTTTTCATAGACAATTTAAATCCCTGTGATATAAATGTTGTATATGGTGAACCGATTATTCTTATTTTTTTGTGCCCAACTTTGAGCCATTCTGTGTTTAACACATTCCGGGCAGCATCAGTGATATACTTGCAGACACGCATCCCAGTACTCTCGTCTTCCTCCACAGCCTTCCAGTGACACTGCTTCTTGCTCCACCAGTGGGCTGACGGGAGGACCAATCATATCAGACGTCACTGACATGTCTCAGGCCAGCATGGCTCTCCAGATGCAGCCGGATGACACGAGGCGAGTGACCGAAACACCCCAAAGTTTACCATTAATGCTGCAGAAACCTATACTACTAATACCACAATGAAGAGTTTGCATCATGGTTTCATGCATAGTTTTCTTGCAGCATCTCCGTTCATAAACCTCCAGCCTCAGCTCTACATCTTTTCAGCATTTAACCACCTTTTTGGCCTTCTAGAACAGGGGTCACCATATATTGTATGGTACATGTATATAGTGTTGTGTATTTTCTTATAGCTTTCTACTCTACTGGTTCTACTCAACAGGGAAAAGTGCCTGATGCTCATCAAAGAAGAGCCTGTGAGTCCACGCGTGAGAGGAGGAGGCAAAGGGAGCAGCGTGGGGGGAGGAGGAGGAGGAGGAGGAGGAGGAGGAGGAGAGGCCATGGCCCTGACCTCCTCCTGCGAGGTTTGCTCCTCGGAACCTCCCGTCCTCCCCGTTGCCATGGTGCAGTCTGTCCTGGAGGGGAGGGGCTCCGCGGCCTCCATGATGGAGAGCAGGAGTAAGAGACCTGCCCTGGACAGGTAGAGGACTGGAGATCACACACACACACGGGACGCAGTGTACAGGACACGCAGGTGTCGGGTGTGAGTGACTCTGTGTGTGTGTGTGTGTGTGTGTGTGTGTGTGTGCAGGGTGGAGGTGTCGGACGCGGTGGAGAACGTGGACATGAGCCTGGAGGAGCTGCAGCAGCTGCTGCTGAGGAGCCATCAGCAGAGCGCTGTGGAAGCTGGGACCAGCGGCGTGATGGACGTCAGTACCTCACACACACACACACACACACACACACGCACACACACACGCGATGAACTCCACGACCCCCCGCACGCACAACTGACTATGTCTGACATTTGAAGTTTCCAAACGGGTAGTTCAATCCGTTGCATACAAAGTACACAGCGGCTAATCCTGAACACTCACCTGAATCAATACCTAATTTCTTCTCTCTCTCTCTTTCTCTCACACACACACACACACACACACACACACTTTCTCTCTCCTCCTGCAGCCCTTCAGTTTAAGCCTGCCTCTGACCGAGTGGAACTTCACAGAGATGGAGTCGAACCTCAAATCTGTAAGTCACGTAGTGTGATAAATGCCCATAAATAACACGTGAACAGACCATTATGCATCAGGACGGCTGCAAAGTGTACAGAACCGAAGCTTTAATGTCACTAAATAATGTACAAGGAATGTGTTTTTCAAGCTTTTGAAGCTTCAGTAGTGATTTTATTCGGCCTACATTTTATTTGGAAGCTATTATAAAGCTGTCATATGTGCAGCAGAGGATCAACTCTGCAGCAGCTTCAGGAAAACAAACATGGACGTTTGATGAATGTTGTCAGAGAGCCCTACTGCTGAACTTCCTTTGCCAGCAAAGTAATCGATAATGTAATATAAGTCCAATTTTCTTAGGCCACCTTGCATTGAATAGAGAAAGTGGCGAGGCTGTTCAATGGACACACACACACACACACACACACACACTGTGGAGCTCTGATAGTTTTTCAATTCACCTTCTGGAAAGCCGTCACAGCACCAGCAGGAATCACAGGAAGCGTAAAAGACGGCAGCACGCTGCAGCTCTCCTGAAGCGCTGTGCGTTTTTAAAGTTTGCATTTAGAAGCTGAAGGAAGAGGAAGAGGAGGGAGATTAAATGGCTGCTGTGAAATCGTGTCTGATTTGCAAACTTCTTTCCAAATCAATCAATACTTGTGATTTCTTTTGCACCAAATGGTCTGACCAGTCTCTCAGGACGGATTAAACCAGATGGATAGATTATAAATAAAGATTATTGATCATTTTTTGGGATGTGTTAGTTTGTAGAATCAGTAGGGTGTACTGTAGGTGAGCGGATGTGTGAAGGATGGTGTGGCGTGAGGATGTTGTTAATTACAAAACCAAATCACTGCAGGAAAAGTCACATTCCTCATTCAGGGAAAAGGGATTTCTACAGGGAGGATCCTTAGATCATTTTCATCCCTACTCTGTCTGCTGTAGTAGATCATATTCTCTATGCACTGATCAGTACATGTTTCATATGGATATATTAAATAAATGAACAACTGTTTCTCCAGGTAGTGGAAACCCTGCGTACAGATACGTTTCATTGCCTTCCCATCATCCTTTGCTCTTGCTGTTCCCCGCCTTGGTTCGACTCACGCCGTTAATACACGTTCATGGTCCATGTCTTAAATACTGTGGCTCTGTTATGACACGGCCACGTTTCCAACGTAGGGCCCTCGGCTGTGTTTGGACAGCTCTGACATGACCACATCTTGAAAGCATTTCAGCCTCTTTTCAGTGTGTGTGTGTGTGTGTGTGTGTGTGTGTGTGTGGTGGCAGCCAGCACTGAGCTACACACACACACTTTTAGCTGCAGTCAAACCGCAGAGCGAGCCGAGCCGCATCAATCAGTCCATGCAGGAGGAGTTGGTTTGCAGAATAGTTGTGTCAACGCTGCACCAGGATACTTGGAGTTAAATGCATTAAACGAGATTCATTATTTCTCTTGCATTTTATCTGCATGAAGTTAAGATTCTGCTTAAGGCCTCCATAGGTAAATGTGTTACCAATGTTGTTAAACAGGCTGGCTCTTTCTTCATACTTATAATTAGACCTTTTTCGTGTGTGTGAAATTATGTCTTAATAAATGTCTGGAGGGGATCTTTAAACCAGATTTTATAAATGAGCACAGACTGTTAAAAACACATCATCCTGCACGGAGATGCTCAAACTTTGAAAGTGAAGTAACATTAAGTAAAACAGAGCAGCAGCGTCATTATAAGATCAGCGTCTATACTAGAGCTATATTAGCAGTACTATAATATATTTGAACTGAACTACAAAAGTCCTGTGGAAACGGGGAAATTTGTTTTAATGACAATCTGAAAATCGGGTGGAACACTGCCTACGACTTAATACTCATATGTGTGTTCAGGGCTCTTAACATGCATGAGAATAATAATCCGGCTATGCACATGTGCTAAAAATAAGCAGGTATCTGTTTCTGGTTATGAGAAATCCAGGATTTGGGACTAATCTATTGCTGCTTTTACTCAATATGATGGACCTGTGACTGATTTCCTAAAACGTCTGTATGTTTCTTCCTTTTCTTGCTGCCAGTACATGTTCCAGAGCCAGGAAGCGGAGGCGTTTCCGGCTTCTGGCTGCGAGGAGCAGTGATGGGGCAGCGCTGCGGACCGTCCTTTCCCGGAGTGCGAGGTAACCAACCATCCCGCAGCCGCTTCTGTTCCTCAATCATCCCGCGGAGAGAAATAAAGCCGCGTAATGTGTTGAAATGCTTTCCCACTTCCCGCAGCCCCGAGACGTTTGTTCCTGCTGAAGAAATAAATCTTTAAACACAGGTCATGAATGCATACTTTCTTTTTTTTTGTTGCTTTTTTTTTTTACATGCAAGCATTGCAGTTCTTTATGAAAACACTTCACAAACAAGTGTAAACCACGTATTTGATAAGGATTAACGGTGATATACGGCCTGTGTGAACCCGCAGACTGACTTTCCCTCTTCTCTCCTCAGGCCACAGATGCTGCCGGTCCTTCATTCCTCTCTGCATGAGTTTGACCCCGCGGCCCTGCCAGGCTGGTTCACACATGTGGCTTTAACTTTCCCTTCTTTACACCCGCATACCTGCAAGAATTTTTTTCATGAAAAGATCAAAATTCCTATTATCATGACTCCAGTATTAAGCCAGCTGGATGCAGACGTGCATTCTTGGCTCCAGCACTTTAGTCTTTGTGTGAGAGGGAGTTTCCTGCTTTTTTGGAAGTGACTTTTTCTTCCTATAAAGAATCTATTAAGGATGTATACAAGTGATTATTTTTTTTTTTCATCCTAGACAAATACTGTACTTTTTTTTTTTTACGTCTGTGTAAGGGTGTAGAAAATTTAAGGGCTCCTCATTTACTTCATGCATTTCAAAGGATTTAAATGATCCTTTAGTATTATAAGAAAAAAACAGGTTTTCTTGCAGAATTATGGATTAATCCATTCATTAAGAAACCTTTAAGGCGACACTTCAACACCCGTTTATTGTATCTTTGCACAGGCCTGACATGTAGCCAGAGACTTAGTTACTTCTCTTCTGTCCATTTAAATGTGAAGTTTGAAGGAACTATTTAAAAGATAAGACTTCTCATTTGACACAACTAGGAACACCACTGCATTTTTGCACAACCTGTATCGCTTGGGTATATACAGTTATGACGAAGAGGTCGTTCATTTCCTGTCTGTAAATGACCGACCCGCTACGCCCGCGTGTCAAACGGACGCCGGCCTGGACGGCGGCGTTCAGTCAAGCTTGTAAAGACCCTGATAGACAGTCAACGCGGTGGGCTGCTGCCTTTCATACTGTGTAGAAACAAAGAAAAAGCAACAAAAAAAAAAACTCAACCAGCCAGTCGTTGGAAAAAATGACTGTTCATTAAATGTATGGTGAGGTGGTCACATCTATGAATACCTGCTTAAAGAAATGCAGATTTATTCTCTGGATTACAAATAAAATGCTTAATAAATGTACCTGATAATGCCATTAAATGTAATATATATTACTCCTCAGCACTGGTTGCAGGCAACAGTTTAAAGGTTCTAGCTTAGTGCTGAATAAACCTCTGGGGGGGGGAAGCTTCCCCGGGGACGAGTTGATTTGTGCAATACTGTACAGAACTGTGAGAACTCACACTATTGCAATACATGGATGACCATAGGAATGTAGGAAACAGCAACTTTGAGTGGTGGACTGGAACGCACCGCAGCGAGACGTTAACCTTCCATAGCCGCTTTAACAGAGTCGGACCAAAGCGAATTAAAAAGCAAACGACTGACGGGACCTGCACGCTCCTGGTATCAGGGCGGAGAATCAGGGCAGGGATTTGCATTAGCTTTTTTTTTTACATGCATAACGTTAACGTGGATTAACCTGAGCCTTATATTGAGTTATGTTTAAAGGCTGATGCAAAGTGCCTCCCTCATCTGTCCCTCTGAGGTTAACATTTTCTCTCCTTCTCTGTGCATACTATCGTGGAGAAGGCGACGGGAAGCGAGCTGTGGTGTACGACACGTGAAATTGCACTAAAATATATATTTGAGAGTATACAGTACATCTTAGACATAGCATTTATTCTTGTTCCTCACAATAATATGAGTGTTAATGATTTTTTTTTTCCCCCCCAAGGAGTGATGGATACACACACATTCAGTTGCTGTTGTGTTCTTAATTTATTCTGTTTTCCATTTTAATCATTTGCACTGGAAATGAACGGATGTGTGTTCAGATGACATTTATGCTTGTCGGGATTTGCAGATAGATAAGGAAGTATTTTTGTTCATTGAGTGAATAGATCTCTGCTGTAACAAAACCCCGGAATCTCAAAAGCAACTCTGCACTTTGAACAGAAAAAAAACAAGAGAAGTTTCCACTGGAACCAACACACCATGAATGCATTTAACTTACATAACTATAACCTTTCCTGTGACAACAGAGTACAGAAATGATCTTAGTGCTCAGATGCTTTTGAAGGTGGGTTCACGACCTGCTGGAAATGTGAATTGTTTTAAATGGCTTTTTGCAAAGACTAAAGTGTATTGTTACAGAGAGTCAAATAAACTGATTATGTATTACACATGTGAATGAAATATTTATTTATTTGCATATATAAATATATATATGTGCAAGAGAAACAACCATTTTACCACCTGCGTTTTTTTTTTTCAAAAGTTGCTTCTATCGTTAACAAAAATATAAATGCTCCAATTTAAAAAATAAAATGAACTCAAACATCTAAAACGTTTATAACATGTTCTACACACACACAAAGTAAATGTGTGATAGTGAGATAACCCCGCCCACCTCACAGGTCGTTACATATCTGGATGCTGATTGGACAGCTTCATTATTACAGGTGTGCTTGGATCCAATTACAGTCTGAACCAGTAAAAAGAGGTGATCAGGTTGTGGAATGTTGGAATGGAAGAGACAATTATTATTTGTTATTTGTGTGTATGTAGAAAATGTTTCAGATCTTTGAGCTCATTTCATTAAAAATGGGAGCAAAAACAAAAAGTGTTGCTCTAATATTTTTAGTCCTTCTAACGCACACCACATTTACCTCTGACGTTACCAAAGTGGTTATTTTATTTTTATATATACATACAGTGGATTGCGAAACTATTTGAACTTTGTGACCTTTTGCCACATTTCAGGCTTCAAACATAAAGATATAAAACTGTAATTTCTTGGGAAGAATCAACAACAAGTGGGACACAATCATGAAGTGGAACACACTTTATTGGATATTTTAAACTTTTTTAACAAATAAAAAATGAAAAATTGGGCGTGCAAAATCATTCAGCCCCGTTGAGTTAATACTTTGTAGCGCCACCTGTTGCTGCGATTACAGCTGCAAGTCGCTTGGGGGATGTCTCTATCAGTTCTGCACATCGAGAAACTGATGTTTTTGCCCATTCCTCCTTGCAAAACAGCTGGAGCTCAGTGAGGTTGGATGGAGAGCGTTTGTGAACAGCAGTTTTCAGTTCTTTCCACAGATTCTCCATTGGACTTTGACTTGGCCATTCTAACACCTTGATATGTTCTTTGGTGAACCATGCTTTGCAGCTTTTGCTTTATGTTTTGGATCATTGTCTTGTTGGGCCAAATAGTTTCACAAGCCACTGTATTTTTTTTTTATGCCTAAACCCAACCAAACGTTTACCACAAAGCGTTGTCATATCAAGGCAAGTTTATTTTTATAGAACATTTCAACAACAAGGTAATTCAAAGTACATAAAACAGTCAAAGGAAACCCAAAAGATATCATATAAAAAATATAAGAAATTAAACGATTAATTATAATTAAATAAGATGAAAAAAAGACGACCTGTCCATCACTGGCGTCAGGTTATATAATCTTCCAGTTTAGGTCATGAGTTCATTGGTTAAACAACGTAACTGATCATTTCATTTTATTAAAGGAGGATTTATTGTTGTGAAACGTCCTTATTTGTGCAGGTGGACCATTCGCTTGTTTGCGGCCGATTAGTTGTTATGAAATGACAGGAACTTTTTTTTTAACCCTGGATTGAGAAGGTTGATGGTGAAGAGGCTCTGCCAACAGGCAATGTTAGACAAAAGCGTCAGAGGAGTAACATGATTATATATGGTTTACTCTGCAGGATCTGCACCGATTATTGTCTGTGAATACTTTTATTCTATCGTAAATCCCCAGCACAGAGGTGGTGATACGCTGTACTGCTGAGCGAGGCCCTGAAAGTAAACTAATAAACTAGTGCAAGCAGTTTCAGTCTGCCAAAAACAAAAGACAGAATAAAAGACGACTGGTTTTGTCTACTTCTGTCAGAAGTCAAAAATCCTTTGTGTCAAAAATTTACACTTAAATTCCCAAATAGAAAAATCTATGTGTTAGGAGCTGTTTCTGATGCCCTTTGTTACAAAAATAATTAATATTTTTATGTGACTGACACTTAGATTAGCATGAAATTCTCCCTGTTGGATCATATAAGATATTAAGAAAATGCAATAAAAACAAATTATGACACGTAAAAGACAAAGGTGTATGTTGAAACTTAAAAGTTAACTACACACATTTTATCAGTGATTAAAAAAAAGATGATTTTCTCAGCAAAAAAAACAAAAACTTGACTCTGGGCCTCAAAAGTCAACAACTTTAGATGCTGTGAAGTTCCTGATTTAAGAACCCAAAAAACCCTGAAACATAAACTTTGCATAAGCCAGCGATGCATCATTAAAAAACGTATAAACTGAAGCGTCCTGAAGATGACGGTCACTTTAAAATCTTATCAGGCATGGCCTTCAGTTAGTTTTTTATGTTTTTTCTATCTTCGTTGAACGGACTGGATGTTATTGAAATGTTCTATAGGGATAAACTCGCCTCGACAGAGTGAGTGGAGCAGAGGATTCAGTATTTCATCCGTTTGGCAGCACTTTTATATTTCTGAGTTGTGCAGACGGAACTGTACAATAAATTATACTGTGTGATGCATCAAATATTTAGGGCGCACACACACACACACACTTATTGCGTGGAAGTACAGCTGCTATAAATATCATTACCCTTCTCTCAACTTGTCTCTCAGGTTCTCTCCTTGTTTCCTGTTGGTTCAGCTGCGCTCACATATTCTGTTTGTGAATCCTACAGATTTAGATTTTCAGCCTGTTTTCAGCCGACCTGTGAAAATCTCTCCTTTTATTGTCCTTTTTTTGGAAAAAAAAATTGCATTTTCGAAATGTTGAATGTGGGCTTGTCATTAATCTTGTTTTTAATGCTGCTGCTCTTTAATGCTTTTATTAAATCAACCTTCCAGAGTTGGGGGGGCTGCTATTAGCTGCTGTTATCACTGCTGTTTATGTTTGCTGCGTTCAGCAGCCTATTATTCACCCTTAGATTATGCCATTCATGCACTCTTAACTAAATGACTCACACATAAAAAAAACTTTTTTTTCTCTCGCTAGTATTTGATCTAGTTTGTTGGCCTTTTGTGCAGCAGCAGTGTGATGAATATTCAACATGGAGGATGAATTTATCCGTCACACCTAAACCATTTAGGTTAGTAAAACTGTCGTGTCTGAAAATCCCTTTCGCATTTAAAGTTTTTTTTTTTTTTTACTTTTCTTTTGATTATAGTTGTGTAGGCCTCAGTATTTATTCCCGTAGAAAAGGATCAGATGAAAACGTGTGAGTACGGATTTCAATCTCCATCTCAGTTTTTTACATTGTGTTCATAGGCAATGTAAAACTGGATCGATGATAAATCTCTTACTTTGTACTTTTCCTGTAGATTTACGTCGAACAACGGAGCTGTGAATTGTACTGAAAGTGCTGTGAAGCAACATGAGCAGGAGCTGTGATACAGATCTTTACACTGTAGAGAAAGTGCTGCTGCAGGTTCACGCTGTGATACGTAAGTCTATGGGATTTTAACTATTAATGATAATTATGTTTTGATATCTAAGGGAAATTTTACACAAAAAAGGATGCACCCCACTGTGACATTTGTGATGTTTCACGTTTTTTCTTATTTGATACCCATTTTGTCACCAGTGTTTTTTTTTTTAGGACTTTTTTTTTGCAAGTGAAAGTTAGAGGAGTGCTGTGTGATATGAAATATAAACATTATACTCTTGCTCTTTATGTCCAAGGACTTCTGGAAGATTTAGACCTTTTCCGTGGCATCTGTTAATCAATTCTTGGCCATGAGTATGAGGCTGCACCACAGGCCTTTAATTTCATTATTTTAGGAGCCACTTGGCCTTTCGTGGTGTATTTTTTAACAAGGGCACAAAGGCCAAAAGCCAGGCCACCAGGGCCATAAATTAAAATAATCAGCGATCTGAACTATTAAATTAAAATTACATTTTCAGAACACAACCACTATTACATCAGCGTTTCCCCCAAAAAACGGTAAGAGACTGTGATGGTTGGTACATTTTTAGATGAAATACATCTGTTGGGTTTCACTCTTAATTTTGCTCTACAAATTATAGCATCTCAATATTAAAGGCAGATATCTCCTGATGTAATGTGACTATGATTTCACACCAATTTATCCTTGAAGGAAACTGATGTGGGTTATACCATAGACCAGGGGTCACCAACCCTGGCCCTGGGCTACTGTGGCTGCAGGTTTTTGTTCCAAACAGGCAGTAAAACACCTAATTCTACTAATTAACCACTAGAACTCTCCCTGAGGACCTTCATTAGTACAATCAGGTGTTACTGCCTGGTTGGAACAAAAACCTGCACCCACGGTTAGCCCTCCAGGACCAGGGTTGGTGACCCCTGCCATAGACCAAGTGGACCACATAGAACACATTTCTAACGTTTTTTTTTCAGAATAATACTTTTTATTCCCAAAGATCTGTATTTTAACATCTATGTACCATCAGTGGTAAACATATTCCATATCAGGATGATTAGTAAATGTCACTTTGGGACTTACTGAGTTAAGTTCAGACATAAAACCTCATCAGGAAGAGTCTGGGGGAACCAACGTTCTTGTTACACCGGTGTAACAACACTGTTGGTCTTTATGGGTTAAGTGTTCAGGTTGGGTGGTGATAGATTAAAAGTCAAATCAAACCTACTGATTATCTATTTTTTGTTGTTGTTGTGAAGAGGTGTTGATGCCTTATTGACAGAAATGACAGACTGTAGTAGTCTCAGTAATAGTGGTTGAGGGCATTTAAGCTAATAAAAAAAATGCAGCCATTTTTTGGGATTCGTTTTTCAGTTTCCCTGGATAAGAGCAGATTTTGAAGTCTAGGAACAGAAAATAAATGTTAAATTACAGAGAATGTTGCAGCATTAGTGTCTCTGAACACCACCACTGTTTCAGCCTGTTCCACCTAAAGCTCCTTCTGTGCTGTAGGTGTTGAGACCAGAACCACAAACCCACCAGAGAACCGGGCTCTGCTGAGGTTGCTCCTGACCTCTGACCTCTGACCTCTGACTTCAGAGGACTCAAACTATCCCTTGCTTATGATTAACTCACTTTCTATGCAATCAATAATTTTAATTGCGGCCACAGAAGAACACACAGCAGCACTTTTGTCGTTAACTTGTATTTGTGTTGTTTTCTGTGATTATAATTGAAGTGTTCATAAGAGTTTTGTTGACAACAGTACAACGGTATGAAAATGAGGCTTATGTTTGCTGTTGTTACTCAAAACCCACGTCAGCACAAACATGTTGATGTGATACCAGCTCTGAGTCTCACTTTAACTTTTTTTTTTACTTTTCCTCTTCTTATAATTCTAAATATGTTGTCTCTCTCTTTCTCCTCACCTCCTGATGTACTGTACTTCATCTGCACTGTTAAACTTTGACGTGAGACCTGCAATTTTTTTACTTTACTCTGAATTACAACAGTAATAAAACATTACTCTGAATTATCATTATTAAACTAGTCTACGTTTCACGGCGGAAAATCACAGTAATGAAGAATTTCTGCAGTAAATTACAGTAGTAGTTTTGCTCCCCCAAGCTTACCCCTTTTGTCACCATTGTTTTTTATTCTTGCTCTCCTCTTAGGTAAGAGGACTTTATTTTTGTAGTGTAGTTAGAGGAGTGGTGTGTGATATGAAATATAAACATTATAGTCTTTATGTCCAAGGACTCATGGAAGATGCAATGCTTTACTCTGTTAAACTAAGAAACATTACTCTGAATTATCATTATTAAACTAGTGTACGTATCACGGCGGAAAATCACAGTAATGAAGAATTTCTGCAGTAAATTACAGTAGTAGTTTTGCTCTTATCCACAGTTTTTTCTTATTTGATACCTTTTTTTCACCAGTGTTTTTTATTCGTAGTCTCCTTTTAGGTAAGAGGATTTTATTTTTGCAAGTGAAAGTTAGAGGATGGGTGTGTGATATGAAATATAAACATTATAGTCTTTATGTCCAAGGACTCATGGAAGATGCAATGCTTTACTTTGTTAAACACAGAAACATTACTCTGAATTATCAATATTAAACTAGTCTACGTATCACGGTGGAAAATCACAGTAAAGAAGAATTTCTGCAGTAAATTACAGTAGTAATAAAGTTACTCCATTAGAATCCAATTAATGCTCAATGCTATAACTACAGTAAATAATTTTTTTTTTAAATTTTTTATTTATTTTTTATTTTATTTTTATTTTTGATTTATTTATTTTTTATTTAGTTTTTTTTTTTTTAATTTTTTTATCTTCTTCAACTTTATTTTTCTTTTTCTTTACCTGTAACGCTGCAACAACACACAAATTTTCCCGTTGTGGGATCAATAAAGTTTATCTATTCTATTCTATTCTAAATACTATAAAACAGAAGTACAGTATTTCTACTGTAAAAAAAATTAATTACAATAACTTTCTCGAGCATTGCTGCCAGTTAATTGCCATACATGTTCAGATAATGGTTTTACATAGTTTTCTCCACTGTTTCATGCTTCTTCTTCTTCTTCGTCTAATTCCGTCCTCATCATTTAAACTTCTCTATCCATGTCATTATCTCGTCCACCTTTCACTGTTCTCCCTTTACTGTTTCACCACCAGCCTCCTTTTAATTCCTGTTCTTGTTGTTCTTCTTCTTGTTCTTCTTCTTCTCCCTCCCTCGTCCTCCACGCTGCTGCATTATTCAGACGGAGTGCTATTTGGGAATGGCTGGTGTTGTCCCAGAGCACCTCTCCTCTCATCGCGCTCCACGGAGCATCGCTTTGGATCAGCTCCTCCCTGAAACCTCACACACACACGCACACACACACACACACACGCACTAGGTCGGGTCAGACCACAACAGAGCACACACATCTGTCAAACCCATGAATTCACACATGTACTTTACATTCAGCCGTTTTCCTCTACACATGAAGCTGCATGTTTGAGCCTCACCATTGTCTTTCTTCCTCTTTTTTTTTTTCCTCTTTTTTTTTTTTCTTCCCCAAATACCAGCCAGGGGTCCTCAGAGATCACTTAAGCAGCAGCTGCAGGCGGATCCAGGGCTAGACGACAACGGAACAGGGCGTCTTTTATTTATAACTACCAGCAGCGCTGAGCACTTCAATTGTGGGCTGCCACCGCCTGAGAAAACAGAGCGGGGACACGCTTCTGGAAAATAAAAAAAAAAGGAAAAGAAGACACGTCCCTGTATATTTAATCACCTAAAAAAGCAGGAAGGACTTCGTGTTAGTACAATGATAGAAATAAAGAGTGTTGTGTTAAGGACGTATAAGATCAAGTGCAGAAATGTGTTTTTTTTTCCCCCTGAAACATAATGGCAAAGTTTATGTGATGGTCACGAGTGTAAAATCCTATAAAACCATCGGTCCTAGAGACAGGAAAGCCTTTGTGCCGCTTCTCGTAAATGGCTTGCAGCTTGAAGTGGTTCACAGAGTCTCTTCCATACCTTCCTGTTCTGACAACAGCTTTGCAGACGAGCTACTGTGTGTGAGCACGACCGACAGATACGAGCTATGAATGAGCGTTCGTAGAAGAAAAGTGGTTTGGTGGTAGTAGTGGCTATGACGATGTGACTGTTCTACATTTTTCATGCAAAACGTCTTTTTATAGCCGTACTTGAGCTGTGAATCTACACGCTGAAATGGAGTTATTGACGTCAAGCGGGACTGGGACATCGAATCAGTGATGGTTTATATTCACTTACAGAAAAAATCAAAGGTAAACTGAGGCATTGACATGCATCAGCCTGGTGCAGACTTATTGTCTGCAGCTGGAAACAAGTATTTAATGATAAGCAGAGACCAATATAATCTTGAACTTTACAACTTCGCACATAGTCGTCGTTGCAAATCGCAGGTTAAATATTTATCTGATTAAGTTGCACCTGATAAAAACTCAAACACAAACGCTGATTTTGTAAACTTTGATTCCAAACAGAACGGAAAATAGGCTGCTATTATCGTAATGTATTATAGATAAAGCATTTAAGGCCGCTTGTTCAGGGCTCATCCATAATTAATTTAAGGGCTCATTAATTTGAAAAATGAATCAACAAGACACATGAATCTTTTCCAATGCTTCCCCTTTTCCTGCTGTTCACAGCAATAGTTGAAACTCTCTCAGCATAAATTCATATTACCGTGCAAAATAACTTCTATTCCAACAGCAAAAAAAATTTCAGTTCCACTTATTTCCCAGTTATAAGTAGTACCCCAGTGCAAGTAAAGTTACTGATGCATTCCAAAAAACCAATGCACAGATAAACACCATAAATGGTACATCTGGTTTGCGTTTGGTAACATATACTTGTTGCTGCAGTTTCAGTCTTAATATTTATCTCAAATAATTTTATATGATTTCACTGACTTTGACGTTAAGGCTTTCTACTTTGTCAATCTATATTTTCAGCTTAGAACATATAATAATAGAATAAAACATTAATGTATTTTTTCCATTGTTGTGGACTAATCGTTAATGTCTAGACTACGTCTTATATTGCATAAACAGGATGGGAACTGTATCTTGAGCAGTTTTTCATGACATACATATTTTACAATTAAAAACATTTAATTGACTTGTTAATAGAATGACAATATGAAGCTTATTGAAAGGTGATTATATTTTCCCCTAGAATAACCAAACAGTGTAATATAGAGAGTTAACATGCAGCATGTGTTATACTATATATATTTACACACACACACACACATACACACACACACTTACATACATACTGATCCCCAAATGATTTTTTTCAGTTAGTCATTTTCTATACTGGCTTATCATTATTACGATATCAGTACTGGGACATTGAATCAATCAATACCATTCTCATATAGACTTGTACTATAAATGAATTCAATCAGCAGCAGTGTACTGAAAAAAAAACAATTAATGGCCTGCCTACATGAATAATTTAAAATGTGAAAAAACACGGTCTGTGGAAGTGATGTTGATGGATGGATCTCATTATTCAGATTTTCATGATCTCAACATGGAATATTGTTTGTGAATTTACATTTTTTTTTAAATAACTTCTGTCTCTAATTTCAGGACCTTGATATAATTTTTCTCTTGACACACAACTCTAAATGGTCATCATGACATTGTGTAATCATATCTTTGAAGAATCATATCTTTGTCTAGGAAGATGTTTCACCTGTTATCCAAGAGGCTTCATCAGTTCACAATAATTACTATTAGCTGTGAAATACCATCTATATGGGAATTATAGGTAGAATATGTTGTAATATGAAGGCGACCCTATCAGCCAAACCCTGTTCCATGTTTCTGTTGTATGAAGCTAAGCAGACGTGGGCTTGGTTAGGACGTGGATGGGAAAACCTCCTGAGAAAACTGCTGGAAGTGGTGTTAGTGGGCGATGTGGGGCCTGCCTTCCCCGTGGTCCTGATAAAACCACTGGTCTCCAGCAGATGCTCGTCCTGGGTCGGGCTTTAAGCAGAGATCCTGACTCACTGTGGTCATTAAAAGATCCCATGGCACTTATCACCGAGCGTTGGGTTCCCCCGCGTCCTGGCGAGGCCGCCGCGTCTCTCTCCATCTGGCTGTCCAATCATCCGGGGGGATGATGATGTAATTGGCTCAACGATTTCCTCCCCGGTCCATTTCCACCTTTGGGCTGATGTGTGCTGACCATTATGGTGCAGAACGTGAGGGTGGGCGCTCCACATTGGTGGTAGCTGTGGTGAGTTTCTCTCTGAGGCAACACAGGAGCAGAATATACTGAATCCATTATCAGTGATGGGCGAGTTACTTTAGAACTGCTTCAGGGAGTGGAAAGTGGAGTTTTCAGGTTTAATTCACAAAGTGCATTTCACTCTGATGTTCTTCAGATCCTTATTGTTCTCAAATATAAAGTAATCAACTATATGCACCATCTGGAGAATGTGTGATGTGATGTTTCTGCAGGTTCACGCATCTCCATCTTCTGTCTGATGAGCCAAAAAAAAAAAAAAAAAGACCTTTCAATACTGCATTACAGCAAAAATCAATGCATTTCAGTATTTCATTACTTTTGTAAAGGCTACTCCCAACATTATCCATTATTATTATCATTATGAACCACAGAGGAAGACATGAAGGTCCTCAAATTCAGCTAAATGGACAAAGGAATGTCCAACCATAGGGTAAAAGTCAATAAAATAATATTTATAATAAAAGAATACAAACTGATTGAAATATAAATTCAACATTTTTTATGGTCTCATTTTTGCACAAGTTGAAATTAAAGATCCACGTCTTGTTTCGTACACACAAAAGGCTCATTTTCCTCAAAATTTTGTTCGGAGGTTTGTCCCGATCAGTGTTTCCGTTGATTAGCTGATGAGCTCTGACAGACGTGGCACGTCGAGATGCTGATTAAACAACAATCAACCATTAGGGCTGAGTGATTTGTGTTTCACCAACACATCATTTCCCACAGCAGGTACAGGTAATCACATCCACCACCAACATTCTGGTCTGAAAGGGATTTATTCATTAAAATATGCTCTGCCTTTTTCATATATACAGTGAAGAAAACAAGTATTTGAACACTATTTTGAACTGCTATTTTGCTATTTCTCCCATTTAGAAATCATGGAGGGGTCTGAAATTGTCATCGTATGTGCATGTCCACTGTGAGAGATAAATAAGTATTTGAACACCTGTGTGTCATCTAGAATTCTGACCCTGAAGGACCTGTTAGTCCGCCCATTAGAAGTCCACCTGCATCCATGTATCATCCTTAATCAGATGCACCAGTTTGAAGTGGTTAGCTGCATAAAGACACCTGTCCACCCCTACAATCAGCAAGACTTTAACTTGTAACATGGCGAAGACCAAAGAGCTGTCCAACGACACAAGAGAGAAAATTGTACACCTCCACAAGGCTGGAAAGGGCTACGGAGCAATTGCCAAGCAGCTTGGTGAAAAAAGGTCCACTGTTGGAGCAATCATTAGAAAATGGAAGAAGCTAAACATGACGGTCAATCTCAATCGGAGTGGAGCCCCATGCAAGATATCACCTCGTGGGGTCTCAATGATTCTAAGAAAGGTGAGGAATCAGCCCGGAACTACACGACAGGAGTTGGTCAATGACCTGAAAAGAACTGGGACCAACGTTTCCAAGGTTACTGTAGGTAATACACTAAGACGTCATGATTTGAAATCATGCATGGCACGAAAGGTTCCCCTGCTTAAATCAGCACATGTCAAGGCCCGTCTTAAGTTTGCATATGACCATTTGGATGATACAGAGGAGTCATGGGGGAAAGTTTTGTGGTCAGATGAGACCAAAATAGAACGTTTTGGTCATAATTCCACTAAGCGTGTTTGGAGGAAGAAGAATGAAGAGTACAATCCGAAGAACACCATCCCTACTGTGAAGCATGGGGGTGGTAGCATCATGCTTTGGGGGTGTTTTTCTGCACATGGGACAGGATGAGTGCACTGCATTAAAGAGAGGATGACTGGGGCCGTGTATTGTGAGATTTTGGGGAACAACCTCCTTCCCTCAGTCAGAGCATTGAAGATGGGTCGTGGCTGGGTCTTCCAACACGACAACGACCCAAAGCACACAGCCAGGAAAACCAAGGACTGGCTCCGTAAGAAGCATATCAAGGTTCTAGCATGGCCCAGCCAGTCTCCAGACCTGAACCCAATCGAAAATCTTTGGAGGGAGCTCAAACTCTGTGTTTCTCAGCGACAGCCCAGAAACCTGACTGATCTAGAGAAGATCTGTGTGGAGGAGTGGGCCAGGATCCCTCCTGCAGTATGTGCAAACCTGGTGAAAAACTACAGGAAACGTTTGACCTCTGTAATAGCAAACAAAGGCTACTGTACCAAATATTAACATTCATTTTCTCAGGTGTTCAAATACTTATTTGCCGCTATATCACACAAATAAATCATTAAAAATTAAGTATTGTGATTTCTGGATTTTTCTTTTTAGTTTATCTCTCTCACAGTGGACATGCACCTACGATGACAATTTCAGACCCCTCCATGATTTCTAAGTGGGAGAAATAGCAAAATAGCAATAGCATTCTTCACTGTATCTACATACAAATCCAAAGGTTGTTTTCTGGCATTTAAATATCTGCATAAAAGGGGGGAAATATTTCTTGCTAAGTTCAAGACAAGTCGAGTCAACATTCAAGAAAAATTGCTGTTCTGGTTGAATGTCAATGCACTTCCACTCCAGCAGCATTATTACTGTACATTGGATTAAAACTGCGGCAGATTTACTTTGCATATTACTGCTTTAATGAAGTACATATTGCCACAGTAGGAAAAGGGCGAGCATAAATGATAGAATAAATGACTACATTATTCATCCCTCTTATTAATTCCATTGATATGGAGCTGCTTGTTGTTCCCGCTGGCTCACTCTCACTGGGACATGTACTTTTCCCTTTGATCCGGGTATAACAATACACGTCTGAAAGGGTTTTACTGTCTGATAACGGTACAGACGAAAGAAGAGAAACATTCTCATAGAGGTAGAGCTCCACTGGAGGTAAAAGTCCATGTTAGGCAATCCGAGTTTATGGTATGTAGTTTAATTAATGCATGCATGCATGTGTGTGCGCTGGATTTTCTGCAATCTAAAACCAACAACTAGCAGCCTATGCTGGTCAAACAGTCATTTCCTATATTATATTCCTCACTTGGGTCACATGGGGTCAGCTGGAGCCAATGGCAGCACATTTCAGGGGGGACTACCTGCCTATGTAGTAGGTAAAAATGAGGAATCCACGATCTAGAACAGGGGTGCCAAACCCAGGGCCTGAATCTACACACCTGATTCTACTGATGAAGGTGCTCAGCAAGTATTCTAGTGGTTGATTAGTGGAATCAGGTGTGTTGCTGCCTAGTTGGAACAAAAACCTGCACCCACACGGCCCTGCAGGACCTGAGTTTGACACATGTGATCCATAACATCCAAACACACTAGTGGGCTTTCAGCAGGTAGGTGAACTCTAGAATAACTCGCTTGTTTCTTATTTTGAACGGTGTGGCCTTAGGTTTCCTTCCCCACTTGGCTCTAGCTTCAGAGAAATCCAATCCAGTTACATCACATCCATGATATATGACTGTTGTGTTCACAAAGACCTGAACATTCTCAAAAGGAACATTTTGGTCCTGACTTTGCATTTACCTTCTTTACATCTGCAGTTTTAAAGACCTTTCTGTATTAATAGGCATCAAACTACAGAGGAAACACCTCTCATAAGTGTCCTTATGTGTCGCAGTGTGCTGAGACGCCGTCGAGGCCGTCGATAAAGGAATAAAGCAGCCTACACAAACCCAGCATTATGCACTGTTCTGTTCCTGTCGGTCTTCGGGGCCTTTTTAAGGGTCCCTCCCAGAGGAGCACATCTTTTCCATCATCCTTTACCTTCAGAGTGTTTTTCTGCCTCTTTTTTTTTCCACCAGATATTCCCTGGTCGGCGTGACGCTTTCCTTCTGCCGTTTAAGGGGCTGATCTGATTCGGAGAGTTGAGCCGTTTTTTCCTGGTAATCTTTTTACCAGAGATGATGATGATGATGATGATGATGATTTGTGAGTGTTGCACAACTTGAATATGAAACTGGACCACTGCGCCACAGTGTGACACGGACCCAAACCACATGCTATACGCCGTGTTTCTGTCTGAGCCGTCCTTCCTTTTTAATCGGCACATTTCCTTTTTATCTTCTAGATGATTTGCAGATTCTGTTTGTCATGCCACCGCATCGCATGTTAATTTCCCTCGTCCTCTCTCATCTACTTTCTGGGGCACAGATGATCTTTCGCGATGATCTCGCAGCTGAAACCAGCGTGTGCCAGTCAGTCACTCGCTTTCTATTCCTGCTTATTCCTCACCAGGGTCACGGGAGTCTGATGGAGCCGATCCCAGCAAATCTACTTTCTGGGGCACAGATGATCTTTCTACATTTAGAAATAACAAATATAATTAAAGCCGTGAGCGGCATCGGAGAATGCCTGACATTAGGGCGTGGGGTTTAGTGGCGTCACTGCATGTCAAGTGTGGACCTGCAGCTTTTCAGAATTTTTTTTTTGATTTTGATCAATTTAATCAGAGAGAGATGCAGACAGAGAAGAAGCTATTCCCTTTTGTGAGTGTGTGAAGGTTGCTGATGAGTTTTCAGTGGATTAAGGAGGTTGTAATCACAGTAAAAATGTCTGCTTTAAAGAGGAAAATCATCCTTCACTCCTGTTTCACTAAAATCTTTATTGCTCAGGTGTGTGTGTGTGTGTGTTTTGACAAAGCCGCACACAGTAAACACTCATTTCCAAACCCACACACTGAATACCCAGACAGAAACAAAAGGACAACAAATAATAAAAGGAAACAATGCACCTGAATAACAGCTGCATGAGAAATAAAGAGTAGATCATAATCACTATAGTTCTTCCTGTGTAGGTTGGGTGGTAAAACACGTCACATCGTCGTGTCTGACGGATTTGGTTATTTAAAGAAATGTTTATAATGGCCTCACAACTTTCCAAAGGGAGCTTCTCTCAGGAAGTAGGAGTGGGCGTGTTGTTTTTTTTAAAGGCCCACGCGGTGCACCAGCCCCGGATCAGCGAGGGCTGCGCTGCTTCGTTTTATCCTGTAATAACCCGCTACCGTTCCTACTACGCTCACTTTACGTCGTAGCCCCCCCACAGCGAACGCTGCAGCCTGTAGAGAGAAACAAAAATCCCAGTTTAAGTGTGAAACTACGGCTTTCTCTGCTCCACGTTTCATCCAGACTCTAGATTATAGTTTTATTCTTGTATGTCTCATGGCGTAATCCACAAAAAAACCCTCACATGGCTTTTAAATGTTTCCTACTGTGCACAGTGTATTAGATAAATAATTTCTTTCAGTGAATTTATCTTAAGGGAAACATAGTTTTAAATGATTTAGCTATATTAACAGGGTGTGTGAGATCACCTGCACATTTACACACCTTACGTTTTGGCCTGTTTTCTTGCTGCCATTGCTGGCCTTTAATAATAAAGGATGCAGTCATGAAAAGTCAAGAAAACACTGTTCAGGTTATCATGTAAGTGAGTTTATATATTAATAAATTTTTGATGCATTTTACCTTTACCTTGTAGGTTGCACTCATGGAAATTTTGCAAAAAAATGTATTTGTCTGTTGCTACTGACTTTTGTTTGGAATCGGATGGATGAAGTTTATCAGTGAAGAGGATGAATCCAGATATAACGGTAACTTTACAATTCATTACCTCAACAGTCAGGAGCCTCAGTGGTCACATTTTTAGCCAGACGCCCATTCAGCTTGTCGGGACTACTGCGGTGTGCAGAGAAAGACGTGGACTTTAATGGAATTGTCTTTTGCAGAATGTGTTTCTATGCACTCCCGCCAAGAATTAGATGAGAAGATCGATAGCACTCTGCGGACTGTCCGTTCGGTGCGTTACGAGCCTACGGCTGCAGCAGCCGCTGAGCTTAGTTTAGCATAAAAGCTGGAAACAGCGAGAAATCCAGCCATCAGCACCTCTGCAGCTTACCACTCATCACGTTCATTAACATCTCGCTTCTTTAATGCGTCTGGAAGACAAGATGGTGCAGTTGTATTGGGGTTAAAAGTCCTGAATTGAAAATGTTAGTTAAATAAAAGTAAAGCCGTATTATCAGCAAATTGCAGTGTATCCAAACTAACCATTAAGTACACACGAGAGCATTTTTAGTATTTTTATAGTTTTAGTTCATCAATGTGGAGCCAATTTAGATGATACTAGATAGATTAACAGTAATAGTAATGCATCATAACATGTGGCACCTTTTACACGACGTGCATAGCAATTTTTAAAGGAAGAAAAATAAAAGTGACCATTAATAGAATATAATAGAATGTTATAGATCGTTACATGTATGTAAGATATTAAAATTAGTATCTAACTTGTAAAAACTTTGATAAATGTTTCCTCATATGTCCAGTCATTATGCTAAAATAAGCCATGGATACATTATCAGTATGTGCACCACTCAAATGATGTTTCTATTGTATTTAAGGCAGCAGGACAAACAATGGTGGATGATGATTGTCTGTTGCTGCAGCTGCTGGATGTTTTAGGGCAGGACGTCTCCCCCTCCAGCCCCACTTCTTCTTGCCATTCCCCCTTTTTTTTCCCCACTCACCACCTCTTCTTCAGGGCTGTCTGTGTGTGTGTCTCTCTCTCCCTCACTCTGTCCTCATTTAATCCACCTCTTTCCATCTCAACAGAGTTCCTTTTTTAAAGCTGCAGAATGAGCGGTACAAATTACATCCTGTCGCCTCCCGTTTAGCCTTCTTCCCACATCCCGCGTTTCACTGGCTAAACATCAGGACCCGGCCTGTGCTCTGTGTCTCACAAAACAAGATGTAGGCGTACTGTACACATTGGTGCAATTTTATTAGAGCTCACCAACTTTGTGTGGCTGTGCTTTAATGTTACGTTGCTTTATAAGTACCTTCATAATTGACCGTTCATGAGTCCTGTTCTCTCGTCGTGATCCTTTTTCCGCAGGTCTGCCTTCCATCACTCCACAAAGCTTCCTCACAGGATGTCTAAGGGGTCTTAAAGTCTGTGTCAAAAAACATTTGTCCCTGCAGGGTGACATGATATGTAGTTATTTCTCGTTATAAATAACAAAATGAATAAACCAATGTGGCTAATGCAGTAACATGCTGTGCTACACTATTTGCTGTAAAAGGGTAAAATACTGAGTGTGTTTTATATTTGAAATGTTGCAAGATTCTGTTTAAGTTCCTTCAGATTTCATGTCCTCAGTCAGTGGAACCCACCCCTGTCTGAAGCAACAGTGCTGTTCTTACACTCTGCAAGGAAAACTTGCATCACTGTTGTGTGTGTGTGTGTGAGCGCGTGCACGCTTGTGTGTTGCTTGTGTAACAGTAACCACAGCTCGTGTTTGTTAACTGGCCGATATGACAAAGGAGCTGAAGGGAGAAAGGAGGTGCTCTAATTGCAACAGTGGGCCTCATTATATTAGTGCATGTGGCGTATACAGCACTCGCAAAATAAAAGCTACTCACGGACCAAAGCGCATACTGCAGGGATGGGATGCTTCCTAAAAAAGCTGCTGATTGGGCTCACAATAGCTACACATGCAGAATAAGCAGATGAACATTTGGCAAATGTGGGTAACATCTGAGGAAATTCTTTCCCCCAATATACAGTAATTGGATTTAAGGGCTTTAAAGACTTGATTAGAGTCAGTTATGCTCCTGCCTGATGCAGTCTATATAATAAGTTACAAGGTCTCCAGCTTCTAAATGAATCTAAAGCTATTCATTTAACAGTGCTTAAGGTAACGGTGTCCTAAAGTCTGTGTTTTACAGATATGTTCTATGACACTGTGGAATTGTTGCATGAATTCGGAGAGGAATAGCACAAGTGCATCCTAACAATGGACTATTTGATGAGCAAGACGGGGCTGATGTGCATAAATCATAATAATGTACTCCACTGGGTCAGGGTGGACGTATGTTACACTGCAGTCAGGGAGCGGTTTTCCCTGGGGTTTTATCCTTGTTGTGAAATGTTGTTGTTTTTTTGTTTTTTTTTAAAGACACCAGGATGTGGCCACTACCAGTTAGCAAATGCTCCATTTCCGGTATCAGTTTCTTGTTCACTTTGGCTCTGTGCTATTTCCTGCTGGGCAGGGCGGCGCAACCAGCCTGCCTGAGTGTTTGCAGGAAACAGCTGTCTTCGGTTTCATGTGTGGACGCAGATGTGAGCGCAGACACTCAACCCTAAAGTCATTTTGCAGGGCAGAATCCCAAACTAATGAGCCACGAGCTGCACAGACCTGCAGAGATGCCCATGTTTTTTTTTTGCGAAATTTGTTAAAAATTTTGCATCAGTAGGGCTCAATGATTTTTTTTTCCCTCTAATTGAGTTTGTATCACATTTATGTCACCTGTATGATATTTTGCACATTTTGTGAAGCATTTTCCCTGTGCTAAATGCTTTATAAATAACCCTGCCTTGCTTAGTATGAATCCTATTTTAATCATATTGTATCAATAGAGAATTTAATTCAGATAATCTATGAATTCACTTTAGAAAACACCATTAAAACACATCTGTGAAAATGCATGTTTGCTGATTGAATGCTAAACAGAAACAAGGAAGAATGACATGCATTATTTATGTTGAAAAATAAAGAGATTACAGTCAATTCAATTATTCCCACTTCTTACACGTTCGGAATTATTCACAAAGGAGCATCCTTTGGCAATGGTTGTGTTTACACCGTCACCTGGGGACGGCTAAGGCACGGTTTGACACGAGGCCTTTGTTATCATAAAAATTACAGTGTGGAAGTCTAACCACATAATGCTGGAGGGGATTTATTATCCTTGTTTAAAATGTTATAAACTAAATGCAGACATACAGCATTAGTCTTAATCTTAGTGGCTTCCCTTGACTCCTTTTAACTAAATTATACAAATTCACCCTTCTTTTGTTGCTTGGCCTCATTAGGTAAATTCATTCTATAATAAATCCATGTCAACCAGTGGTGTAAATTTAAAGAAGCAATCATTTCTATTTTTCTATCTGCTTTTACTTTTACGCCACTACTTTTCCCCCAATAAAATCAAAAGTTGGTGGAAACTTAGAACCTATTCTATTCACCGCAGATAGAAGCGTGAATTGTGACATCACAAATACTGTGATAAGCTATGTCTAAATTAATATTCAGTCTTTATGTATATATGAGATGGCAAACATTGTCCAATTGAAAAAAAAATGGCAAATGGTATTTGTTCGCCTGCCTTGACTCACATATGATTTAAGTGACATCTGCACAACTTGTGTGGGAAGGTTCAGGAGTGTGTCGGTGGGAATATTTGACCATTCTTCCATTAGTGCATTTGTGAGGTCACACAGTGATGTTGGATGAGATGGACTCTCAGTCTCTGCTCTGATTCCACCCAAACCAGTCAAGTTAATCCACACCGGACTCTGGCATCCAGGTGTTGTTTTGTGCACTGAATGGTGAATACCAATACTGACTTTTTATTAATGAAGTTGTATATAAAAAAAAATAAGATAAGAGAAGAGATAAGATAAAACTTTATTGATCCCACAATGGGGAAATTTGTCTGTTACTGCAGCGTTACAGAATAAAGAAAAGAAAATAAAGCTGAAGAAGATAAAAAAAACTATAAAAAAATAAAAAACACACAACACAATGTACAAATTCGCAGAATTTGTTGATCCGCATACACAGTATGCATTATGGACATAGAATGGAGAGAAAATGCTAATAAATAAGTAAGAAAAGAGTATGCACAAGCAAAGCATATATACATACATACATGCACGTACATACCTACATACATACACATACACACATATTTGCATATATATATATGGACATACATATCCACACACATACCCACATGTACACATACATAGCCAATGCACACTTAAGGTGCAGGGTGTGTGTGAAGAGAAAAAGTGACCAGTGAAAAAGTGTCAAAGTGACTACAGTGAGGTTTATGTTTATGTTATGTTATAAAGTCTTATTGCTGTCGGGATGAATGATCTGCGATAATATTCAGTTTACATAAGTGTGATGATGATAATTCAGAGAATTCTGACAGTTCGCTTTATACTAATAACGTTTACTTTAATATGCTTAAAAAAATACTTGTTGATACTTAAGTGCAATACACAATATCACGTTTTACGACTTTTTCTCAAGTAATATTCTAATAGTAGGTGACTTTAATTGAGTAATTTTCTGTACTTTTTTTTTAACATACACATACATTTCAATTCAATGACTTTATTTTCCAGCTGTATCAATATATCATATAATAAAATTATTTTAAAACATTTATTTTATTTTGTATTTTTACTACCGTGTTGCGTTCAGGTACCCCCTCTGAGTACCACCGAGTGGCGCCATTGAGAGCGCGCGCGCTCCCTCTCCTTCTCTCTCTCTCCACTTTTTTTTTTTGCTCTAACGGTTCTGACGTCAGCAACCTGCTATTGAACGAATGAAGTAACGAAGGACCGAGCCCCTACCTACCGGAGAAACCGGGAGGCAGTACCGTTACAGAGCAGCAGAGTCCCCGCCGCCCGCCCGCCCGCCCGCCCTGGAGGAGCCGAAACGGAAGAAAAGCGCGACTCTGAGGAGAAAGCGAACGATGCGAGCGCCGCTCCCCGCCGCCCAGTAGTTAACGTAGAAGAAGAGCACCGTCACCGTGATTTACCGACAGGGAACAACACACAAAAAAACAGACGAAAGAGCCGGAGGACGCCCCACGCCTGAGAACCGAACCGCCGCGGAACTACGTCGTGTGTGTGTGCGCGCGCGTGTGTGTGTGTGTGTGTTATTTTTTCTTCTTCTGCCGTTTGTTTGCGCCGCGTGGATCAAACCGAGCGGACCCTTTCGCCTCGAACGCGCTAACGGTGCCGCGTCCCCGGCTACACACTGAGCGAGCGAGAGAGGGGAGCCGGAGGAAATAAAAAAAAAAAACACGGAGAGAAGCGAAGAAGAAAAAAATAACGACCGGAGGAGGATTCGCAACCGGCTCCGTTTTTCCACAAGTTCCATTGAAAACCACTTTTCTTTTCTTGCCTTTTTTTTTTTTTAATTGCCATTTTTTTTCCGGGGATCCCGGTAACGGTACCGCTATCAAGCTGTGTTCTCTAACCATGGGATGTACCCTGAGCGCAGAGGAGAGGGCGGCTCTGGACCGGAGCAAAGCCATCGAGAAAAACCTGAAGGAGGACGGGCTCACCGCGGCCAAAGATGTGAAACTGCTGCTGCTCGGTAAGCGGAGGGAGGGGTGGGAAGATAAGAGAGAGAGAGGGGGGAAAAAAGCATCATCTGAGGCTTTTTTTATTGCCCTTTTTTATTATCACAACACCTCATCCCACTATATAACATGACCCCAGCCATTATAAAGGGAAAACCCAGGTAGGAGAGGATGCAGCAGAGATGATAACTGCAGATGGGGAAAAAATGGCAGGATGCAGCAATGGAGGAACGAGCTTTAGCACATCCAAGGCGGAGCTGGTTCACTGTTTTTCTATTTTTTTAAATTTTTTTGGGGGGGGGTGTCATTGATTCATTGATGGTTCACTGAGATTAGCCCAGAACATATTATAAAGTTACAGGAGATATGAGGAAAAGAAGAAGATTAAAAAAAAGGATGTTGAGACGCCACTTTCTCCATCTTTTCATCTCCTCCACCCTGCCTGCTGCCTTTATTCCCTCTATAGGTCTCTCTCTCTTTCACCTCTCTCTCTCTTTCTTTCTTTCTCCCACACCCTCTTCTCTCTCCCTCCCTCCCTCCCTCATACGCCCTGTTTACATTGTTTTCTCCTCTCTTCTCCCTCAGGGGCTGGAGAGTCAGGGAAAAGCACCATCGTCAAACAGATGAAGTAAGTCTCTAATATGCATCGCATCCACCTCACGTTCAGACAGGCATGCAGCCTGATCTCCAGAACAAGTTGGAGATCCCTTGATGGCTGTTGACCTAACTGTTCCCCTGGCGGTAACCCTGACAGTGACTTGTCAGATGCAGGGTTTCCCGCAGCAAATGCCCCCCTCACCTCGCTCTAAAAACCCACACGCTCACACATTATTTCTCAACAAAAAAAACAAATCAATGAACTTTTTAAGGAAAGTTGAGTGCTGCTGAAGCGTCTCCGAGATGCATTCAAAGACCCCCCAGTGCTATCACCTGAGAGAACAGAACCAGAACCCCACCCCCCTCCACCTGCCCATCAGGTCACCTTGCCTCACAAATTTTCTGCGGGAAACCCTGAGATGTCAAAACCATCGCTCTCATGTCAAACATCTGATGTTGCTCGATGGAGGCAGGGGGGGAAGATGCCAAACTGAGTGTGGAAGAAAAATAATGCAGAGGCAGCAGTTTGCTTTTATACTGTATATAGAGGAGCTGCTGCATCGTCTCATACTGGCTATATTAAAATAAGACCCTGCTACTGTCACTATATCAGAGTCAAATACTTCCTCCAGTACTGGACTGTTGTGAAAAGACTTTTATATATAAATATGTATGAGACCTTCAATTGCAATGTATTAAAGATCATATATATATATCTTATTAACAAGATATATCTGGTTTTAAGTACTGGAAATAATCTTGATATAGTTTTACATTACCTCACGCAAGCTTCTCCCTGGAGCTCTAGAAAGAAAAGGTTGGTTTGTAAGCTGGTGACTGTATAGTTGTGACATCATAACTGTAAGTAAGTAAGAAAGAAGGATTATTATAGGGTGTATAACATCAAAAGCTATTTAAATTATCCTTAAGACAATATGGGAACTACACAATTTTTTTTTCGGCCTTTTGTGACGGACACCAACATAGTGCCATAAATTCTTGCTTCTTGGATGGGAGACTGGCATCACTACATGTGTGACCCTGACCAGACCCCCCCCGACCAATCACTGCGTCCCGCCGTCTCGACCTTGGCACGAGTTCAAGTCGTCTTGCGGGAGGGTCAAGAACTTGTCAGTCTTGGCTGCTACAGAAACGCTCTGGGTGATGCTAACTGTCTCGGGCATGGAAGGGATAAAGAAAAGGAAGAAAAAAAAACAGTTGCCAGGTATCAAGGAGAAAAACGTATGAGTTGTCCATCCTTTTTACATGTCAGAAACATACCATTAAACATGTTAGGTTTGTTGCATGTAAACTGAAGGTCTCATGGTCGGAGGATTTGTTCATCTGTAGAGGATAAACCTGTCAGACCAGACTCTTTTGTCCTATTGGTAATCTCTGTCCATTCTCAGTTTAGGGGTTTTCAGACTGGCAGATTACCCACTGTTTTTGTTTAGTTGTTGGCTCTGGATCCCTCAAGATAGGATAAGACGGCCTGAGGAGCTACTTGGACGTTCTTGTGTCACATCTACATTTGCTGTGCGCTATCGTCCTGTTGAAAATTGTGCAGTACACATGGGTTAAAGTTTTCTGTCGCTATGATGAATTTCCTGAAGGTGTTGGGGGCCAGTCATTACATCACTGCAGACCCGGGGAGAAAAAGATAAGGGGGAGAGATGACATAGGTGATTTATTATTTCAAGGAGGGGAAGCTCACTGTTGGCCTACATTAGCTTGCTAGCTAGCTTTAGCAGCAGGCTAATGGCGTCACCCACTGCTCGTCTGGGAGAGTAGGAACAACACAGTGAAAAGCTGCTAATAAAGTATTTTTTAACAAAGAACCAGTCACTATGATCATTTCTAAAGTCTTCTCATTAACTCTTCCCAGAAAAACAAAATGAAACTCCAGTTGTGTTTGGTTTATATTTAGAGATGGTCACTCAAAATGAGACATAGTCTTGGACAGATCATTCAGTCATCTCACACGTCTGAGTAAGCCATGTCAGTGACCTGTAAAAAGCAGCAGATTCTGAACTGAATGAATGCGTTCTAACACCTTTAGTCAATCAAACGTAAGCTCAACAGGGCTGAACTTCCCTTGCTGCTGTAGAGACACCTGCTGTTGAACCTTTCGTGGGGTTTGTTGCCTGTTTTATAAGCCTAGCTGTGTGCAAAATAAATACAGTAGGCTTAAATATAATAAATGTCATGCTACTGTTTACCAGCACAGCAGCCTGACCTGGTGAAACAATAGATCTCTACTACTAATAATGTAATAAAACAAATGATCGGTTGCTTAATTCGCCTAAATGAAAAAGCAAAAACTCCTCAAACTTTTAGTCAAGTGATTTACTTTAATCCCCAAGTCCATTCTGTCGGATTTTTATTATAATATATAGATCTATTTTAATTAGACAGCAGGGAAATCCGCCTCAACCGTAACAGTGGTTCGCTGCAGTATTCCCATGCTACTGTTTTCTCCAGAATTTCATTTTATTGTCCTGTAGGGATTTTTTTTTACTTGGGAGATATTTGTGCTGTGTATCACCTGAAAGCTGCTACTCCGCTAAGATGTGAATCCATGTAGATACTGAGTTTATGTCGGTGTGTTTGTGTGACCTGTGCAATAAACAGGGGCCAGACCAATATAACGCAGATAAACCCCCACCATAACACTCCTGTTCTTACTTCTGAAGGGACTCATGATGCACTAACTTCTGTGTTTACTGACTTACTTAAAGCTGTCATAGGTTTTTTTTTTCTTCTATAGTATCATTACAATGCTCCTATAGGGTTTTATTTGTGCAGTTTAACACATACCTTATCATACTTATGAGAGTATTTATGTATTTACTATATCACTGCAATGATCTTATAATATACCTACAGGATTTACGATCATTAATTTTTTATAAGGTCAGCTGCATGTAGGCCGGTTTATTAACTACATACTCTGCCTCTCTTTAGGTCTCTCTCTCTCTCTCTCTCTCTTGCTGTCATATCATCTGTAATCCAGTCGTGACATATGTTTTTTCCTCAATCTCCTCTGCCGCGTCATTTTACAGACAGCCGTGTGCATTTTAGCTGATAATGAGCTTTGGTCGTGGTCGTATAGTGACATATCACATGAGGCCATGATTCAGTGGATCCAGATGAGCCTGTTTCTCAGCTGTTTAATGGTCACTCCAGGAGGACAGCACATTCTGCACCCTGACTGAATTCCCACTGGGTTTATCGAATATACATATATATATTCGGTCATACGGGCTAACCTCTGGAGCGGCTGAATGCATTGATTCCACTACTGCATTAAATCACATGTTTATGTGCTTTGGAGTGACACAAATTAATTCTAATAGCTTGCTTGGGTTCATAGGTGACGGAGTCTTTTATGGTAATATTACAGCTATTAAAGGACTTATTTGTTACCTTGCACTCATTGCATAGCAAAGACACACATTATAACAGTAAAAGAAATGAACAATAATAATAATATTTAATGTTATCCTTTACAGTCCAGGGAGCTGGTTTCCTGTTTTCAGTCATTGGTTTTCCACCCCCAAGCCGCTGTCGTCAGATCACAGTCTACAATCTATCCCTGCTCATGGCTGAATTGAAATGACTTCCTGAAACTGCGTCTGGCGGACAACGTTGTTAATTGTTGATATATTTTTATGTAGTTTGCGCGGCGAGTTTATAAGGCTGCCCCAAGAGAGCAACGTGATGCAGTTTGCCCCAAGAAAGATGTGGTGGGCGCTGGCTGTTAATGCTGTTAATACTTTGTAAAAAAAATGTCCTCCAGACTGGAGCTACTCTTTGAAGCCAACATGTACTTTTTTTTTTTTTTTTCCATAAAATACCCTTGTTTTTTGTATTCCTTTACAATGGGACTCTGACATTAGAGGGACGCTGCTTTTTCAAGTGGTGGACAGCGCCCTGCCGGGGAAGCCTTTTCTCGTTCCTGTTCAGAGACGCTCGGCTATTTCCGGAACCGCATCAGAGGACTGGAAAGCTCTTGCTGCGTTTTTCTTTCACAGCGCTTTGAACATCATGGGCGTGCTCAACTGACCAATTGCGTGGGCGTGTGTACATGTGTGGGTGCCTGCTTTCTTCTAGAAAGGAAAGACAGAGATTAGTGGATTATTTCATTTTTTTATTGCCTTATGCGTGTGATCTCAATAAAAGGAAATAAGATATGTAATACCACTCTACAATGCAGAAATACTGCAATTGTACATGCTATTAAGACTGCTGGTAGTTTGCAGAGTTTTGTACGTAAATGCAGGTTGTTTTTCCAGAAGCTCGTTCTACTTTGAAACATAGATTGCTGCTTTCTGAAATGGCGCAATCGTGTGAGTGATAACTAACAAAACACTCGTGACAACACACTGATAGTATCTGTGTGGGGAGCACAGGTGTACGTCGGTGTGTGGCCACGAGTAGGCTGCAGTCGTGTGTGTGTGTGTGTGTGTGTGTGTGTGTGTGTGTGTGTGTGTGTGTGTGTGTGTGTGTGTGTGTGTGTGTGTAAGTAAGCTGCAGCGCTGTCTCATGTAAGACAAAAGGGGAAGGGGAGGACAGAGAGGAAAGGCTTGACAAAGAAGAAAAGACTATTTAAAAAAAAAAAAAGAGACCAAAAGGAAAAAGGATTTTCTGGAAAACATGTGGATGACTGGATTGTGTATGTCTGTGCATGCATATATATGTATATATCTATCTATATATGCAATATCGTAAATCATGTGGTATGTTACCTAAGGGACTTGGTCTTGGTGATTAACATATCTCTGTCTTGTGCATACTGCTTTATGTGTGTGTGTGTGTGTGTGTGTGTGTGTGTGTGTGTGTACATCTGTTTATGGAGCCTGTGTGTGTTTAGACGTGTGCAAAGGTTCTCTCGCTGCCCAGCTGGCAAACTGACCTCTTTAGTGGTGTGTACAGTGTGTGTGTGTGTGTGTGTGAGTGTGTGAAACATAATTTAATGTAGTAACATAGTCAAATAATTGAGCTAAAGGAAGCAGGGAAGCGAACACCGCGCTGGGCCACTAGACTAGAAGAAATGGTGGCTTTAAGTGCGGCTCTGTTCCTCTTTTCACGTTTCCAATGTCGAAATTGTTTGCATTTCAAGACTGGCCCTTGGGTCATGGTGGTGGTGGTGGTGGTGGTAGGGGGGGGTCGTGGTGGGATGGGGCGGGGCTGGTGAAGGAGTCAGACAGGGATGTAATTGTAGCAGGAAGGAAATGAATGATTCCTCGTTAACAGGCCAGATGGCTTTTCCACAGACAATGCTCATTATCAAGCAACAGCTAGAATGATACATTAGCAAATAAGCACCTAACCTCCCCAAATTTTATATATATATATATATATATATATATATATATATGTGTGTGTGTGTGTATGTATATATAAATAAATTATTTATACCCCTGTCAAATACAACTCAAACAAAAATGTTTAGGTTTACAGTTATTTAAAATAGCTTATTGCTGCCAGCTAATGCCTTCAGCAGTGTAATCTAGAAAAAAAAAATTCAAGTTGACTAAAATACTTATTTAACTTCTTTCGAACTTTAAATTAAAGTTCGTTTTCATTTCTAGCTAAATGAGTAACTTATTTTTCGATTACAAGAGTGCAAAGGGACTTTCTGTAGAAAACTAAGGACAATAAAATGTGGAATTGGCCCAAAATTGTGGTAACGGCAGCAGCTGAAATCGCTCTTAAATTAGGGAAGAACTAGAGCTGAGAGGTACATTTTTGACATTTGTGTGGGTGAGCCGGGGAGAATAAATGAATTAGAGTAATCAGTCTAATGTGCATCTTAGCCAATTAAAGAACATTCGCCAGAGATATTCACTCATTTATTTGCTTCATGTTTTCCCTCAATAAACTCTACACAATAATTTAATTAGATATTATATTTAAAGCTGTCGTGCAGAACTTTTACCTCCCACATCTGCCTGTGAGCGTGATTGCACAAACACTGTTCACACATGCTTACGCCAAGGCCCCACCGCTAAAACCCACCTTACTACTGTAAAATGCTGGATGAATTGTTCAGAACACCACACAGCTCCCGTCAAATGAGACTATGAGAATCTGATACATGTGGTCTGATATGATGCTTATTGTCATTATTATTATTATTATTGGAACGATGACAAATTTTCTCAGTATTGTACTGTACTGCATTTACTATAAAAAAAATGCAGGATCTCATAACGTGGACAGCTCAAGCCCAACAAGCTTGTTACATATAACTTTACTTAATAATATGAACCCCACTAACTCACTGTAATTATGTACAGTCTCATACTTTAATTGTGCGGTACAATTATCAGTGCTCTTAAAAGAATTTTGCGTTTACACATTAACTTTGATAGCCTCACTGATAACGCTTGGAGGTGCACAATTTAATTATTTTATTCACAGACACAAAAGCAGAAAACAACTATGCAATTTGTCTGGTGGTGATTGGCCTTTTCATTGTGAACTCTATTGCAATGACTTGTATGGGTTGGACAAATATTTTAAAGTAAAACCACTGCATTATAGCTTTTAGTATAGACTTGCTGCCCTGTCTATGTGTTGATTTTAGTTTGTGACAAGGAAGTTGGAAAGTTGTGTGATTAGTTAGTTGCTTTTTATATGGATTGGCAGCTCTGATTTGAACCACCATGCATGATATTCAAAGATTCATATTCATATTAAGGTGTCTTGAAAAAGTGAAAACAGTGAAGCAGACTTAATTAAATCTCTCTTTCAATCCTTAACAGTCCACAATTCTTATAAAACTATATACGAGTCAGTGACGTATGGTTGGCAAGATAAGAAAGTCAAAAACTTAAATATATCAGGTCCCTCATAATATTCATTTTGTGTTCATGTCAATTGTGTGATTTTGTTTGTTTTGTGTTGGTATGTGTTTATAATTTTTTTTAAAAACATTTAAAGGAGAGTTAAACTATCTGTTACCAAGTTTTTAGAGTCACACCACATGACAGTTTTGGCATTGTCCTGTATAAACTATATAAATATATAACTGTGAACACAAGATATAGGGGACAGGGACAGACAGACAAATTCTGTGTTTAAACACAAGGCCAAGGTCAGTGTTGTGCAAGGTAAATTACATAAAACATTGAAACCATCGAGATAAAATATAAAAACCATTGACTAAAAGAGGAAAACATTTGACCATCACCAACTAATTATTTGCCATTACGTAAGCCACACAATATTTTTATGTGTGTTTGGTCAAGTGCAGTCAACAGTCGGTAAAGATGCAGCATAGTGATCAGTGTTGATGACAGTGCAATTTAGTTTATGTAACACGATCCACTTAATGTTTTTCACAAAGCTCAAAGGTCTGATGCTTTTCTAAACGCGTAAAGGCAGAAGCTGAACTTTTGTATTCGGTGTTAGCGCTGAAAACAATATCCCATCGCTCCACTATGAGCCCTCTCAGAGTCAGTTTGTGTGTAATAAACAGTACTTCTCACGCCGTCGTTCTCGCTTTCCTTTATCTGTGGTTGCCTTTTACAGTGTGTATGTGTGTTTGTGTGTGTGTGTGTGTGTTTATGCCTCGCTGACATGATCGGAGGCGACTGGCCGAAGGGAGAACAAACGCCGCCCGTCCCTCACGGCTGTGCTGCTTCCCACAGGCTGTTCCCACTGTGTGTGTGAGCGGGTGTGTGGGGTGTCTCTAGAACAGGAGATAATTAGGTTTAAGCCTCAGAAGAGGAGAATAAAAAGGGGGGGGTGGAGGAAAAAGAGGTGGCAGTGTTTTGTGCAGAAAGGGAGAGGAGGGGGGAAAAGAACTGATAGAATACAAAAAGAAGTGGGGGTGGTGGGGGGGGGGTGTAGATGGAGGGAGACAGACAGAGAGTTTTAATGAAGGGAAATGCGTCTCCAGTGCATAGACAGAGACAGAAAGGCCTGAAAATGTGTGGTAGTGCAAGTGAGGATAAAGACATAGGATGGGTGAAGTTAAAACAGAATATTTAGTGAGCGAAGGAAAAAGAAGGGGGAAGATGTGAGACGGCAGGCGGAGGAAAGTGAAGCCATTTTGAGCAAGAGCGAGGAGATTGGCAAGTGAGAGAACATATTCTCACTTATTAAGCAAGGCGAGGGGAAGTGACAAAAGGGAGAAGAGCACGGGGTTGTCAAGGGCGGCTCGCGAAGGGCGCTCCTCTCCTGGACTCTGCTCTGCCTCGATAATTATTAGCCTCCTTGTCCCCGGGTTGGTCTGACACACGGAGGAGGGAATATACAGAGCAGAGAAAGGTGGAAGGAGAAGGGGGGGTCATGTTGGCACCAACTCATGTCTTGCATAAAGAGACAGTCTGTAACTGGTCATCTGAAACAGTCCGTCAGCTGAATAGTCATCCTTCATTGGATAAATATAGCCGTGGGCGTGTTCATCAACTGAATGATTTGATTGGCTGCTCGAGTGAGCTGTGAAATAACACTGAGGCAGCGTCTCATGATAAGGGTGTGTTTGTGTGTGAGTGTGTGTGTGGTCGTGTATGTGTGTGTGTGTGAATCCCATATGCATCTTGTAAATATGCAGCTCATTGTAATGTAAGTTGGAAAACTTGATCAAAGCATGCACACTTTCACTTCCCCATTTTGGCAAAATCCCTTCAACTCATCCAGTTTATTCCTCTTTTTTTAGTCCCTCTTTATTCACATCTCCACAAGTGTGTTTTACTTTCTTTACTCACACATACATCTTTTCCTAAAAATGTGCTCACTAAAGCTGCAGTGATAATTCTATTATTCGTTTAGGTGTCAGCTATTAAACAAATACAATTATATTGAATTTTACCGTTGCTCATTACTCATCTGTGACGGTAATCTGAATATATTGATCTGTCCCACAGAAACCTTGCATCTCCATATTAAGTCACATGTTTTAAATCAATGCTATTGGACACATTTTATATGTGTCTGTGGGTTTTGCAAACATTTAACCATTGAAAACTATTTAAAAAAAAACTTGTGATTAAATCTTGTAACTCCATGGGTTTTTCAACACTGGAGGTTTTATGGTTTGTGTATTGTATAACCTAATGGGTACTACCTTTGACCGTAATCACACCTGTACGGCCCATGATAAATAGATAGCACCATGATAAAATGTGCTAATGTTGTATTGGTTGAGGTACGTACCGGTAAAAGGGGTTTGCCTCTGTATCTCTGAATGTCTTATGGTCTTTAAGGAGCTTTCTGCAAAACATGACTCAGATCAAGAACTATTCACAAATTAGCATGAGATCAGCTGATCCACATAACATTTTATATTGGTGATAAGTATCCACTGTAAAACACACTCCCTGCACAGCCTGAAATAGACTTTTTTCTCTTTCTGGAGACAGGCACAGTTCGTGTTGTTTCTGTTTCCCCTGATCAGATATGGAACTAATTTAAGAGAGTCCTGTCCTGTCAAAACACATTTTACTTTGCTATTTTACTTTGCTACACGTTTTACTTTGCTATTGCAGCCGATCTTTCTGTCTTTCCATATTCGTGGGTTTTTTCTTCCTCCAGTTTTCTTTTTTTTTCCTAGACATGACAGTGTTATTTTTTTTCTCTCAACTGCTCTTAACTTTCTCCCTCTTTGGGTCTGCACAGTTGTATAAGACGTGGTCAGTCTGACTGTGTGTGTGTGTGTGTGTGTGTGTGTGTGTGTGTGGTGCACTAATCAGGGCTTCTTATTAAAAACAAAGGTCTTTTGTATGTGTGTGTGTGTGTGTGTGCAGTGTGTCTGTGTGTGTTTGTGTGTGTGCATGCTGAGCCTCATACACACACACACACACACATAAAGAAATGAAAGTTTTTTGGTTTTTTCCCCCCTCCTGTCTTTGCTTTTTGTTCGTGTGCATATGTCGATGTGGTTGTGACTGTGGGTTTTTGTCGCTGCGCTGGTTATTTGGCAGATTTCATGTCAGTTCAGCGCACCGTGAAACAATGGAGTCTTGTTACAGTGACCATGCTCAGCTGATATAAAGTCAGCTGATGGTGGCTGTGGCTGAGTTTGCAGCTGAAGGAGTGTATATTCTAGCGTGTATTTTTGTCCTATCACCCCTTAGAGAGGATAGAAATGTGCAGAAATTAGTATCTTGATTATGTTTTGGCGTGTGACTAAGCTTTAGTATTTTGTTTTTGTGAAATGAACAGCTTATTGGTTTTGATGCTTGTCAGAAAGGATTTTTTAAAAATATATTTGTGTATATAAACATTGTCTGTACACTGTTTTGGATGGTACTGAACTATAGGACTGATTCAACTGTTGAAGCTGCAGTCTAAAAAAAATAGAACATAAGTATTTCTTGCAGGGATATTTTATTCAATTGCACAACATTGCATCATGCAGTGTCTCTATTTTTCTGATCAGTCAGTGTTGCTCTAGAAAAACCTTGATATGATTCTACAAAATATGTGTTTTCTCAGTACAAGAATGAAATGGTTATCATCTTTTTCTATTTCATAATAATAATAATAATCTTGTAAATGATAGACCAGAATTGAACACCGGATGGTTTTTTTTCTTCACTATTAACAGAAATAGAAGCATTTTGTTGCGTCTCGGCCAGACCACAGAGTTCTGTTTGCAGGTGTTAAGATGCCTTCCGTTTCCACCAGATGAACGGGCTTTCCTCGGTTGCCATTTTGATTCCCTCGAAGTAAGTAATTAATATTGACACAAGGGAAGACAGGAGAACGGAATAATTACGTTTCAACCTTGCATCTGGGACAACCTGATTAAACCTGTGGCCCTACTTCTCTATCTGTCTCATTCCTTCTAACAGCCTCTCTGGAGGTTCCATCAATCCACCAATTGCCTGCAACAGGGCTCAGGTTTTTCTTAAATACAGACTATAATATCGATGTTATCAACTGCTCCAGGTACAGCCACTTCACATAACGATATTGATGTACTTAAAATATGTTTATTTGAAGGTTCATGTTTTAATTTTTTGTACATTTCATAACAGAAACTGCAAAATATGGCTACAGCGAAGAGTTTAGAAATGCCACCTGTGAGTATTAAGTAGTATATAGATATTTTACACATTGGTACAGCGTGCGGTTTCTGGAAACATTTTGAGGTGAGTCTGGTTTCAGCCTGCCATCTTTAGCAGGTCTGTGGACTGCTATGGAAACATGGCAGTGTAATATGGCTGGCTTAATTACTGGGGGACCTGCTCACATGTTGATAATAATGGCTGAGGTAAAAACAACAATTATAGTTTAGATTCAACTATATACTGATTAAAACGTATATTTATTTATTTATTTATTATATTAAATGCCACTCTTATAAACCATATCTTGTAGATACAGCCCGCTCTCGGTTCTCGACCATAATCAGTTCTAGAAGGCGGTTTGAGAAGTGATTTATTCAAATTATTTTACACCATAAACTGCATAAATAGGTGAGTAGGTAATAATATAAATAAAGAATGCTGGAAGATTCTCAGAAGGGTACACAAGAAGTGGCTTTATTTTGCAATCACCGCTAGCTTTACCACAAATCAAAACTAAATCATATCTTCATAGGCTTGTGATCTGGCAGCGACTTTTCCTCCCGTGTGATTTAGGTCCTTCGTGGAATTTCCTTCCGAAATAGGGGTTAATACAAACCTCAAAGTAACTAAAACACAGTCAGCTTTGCATTAAGAACACCCAACACGTCTGCGTACAGCTGTTGAGTTGCTGTCAATAACAACAAAAGCAGTCATTCGGCATTCGGGCCACGCGGTCACGTTTTTCCGGGTCCTCTCTGCTCCTCTCTGAGTTTTTTGTTTGACATTGGAAGCAAAAAAAATCTTGAATTTTTCGATTTGTTTGAGGTCTGGGACATTCGAAAAACCGAGGTTCTGCTGTATATCACAGTGAAAAAAACTTGGTTGCAAGTAAAAGTAATAAGACAAAGTATCACTCAAGTGAAAGTACTATAGTAATAGCGTCAGAAATACAAACCTTCCTCGTTTTATGAACCTGAAACAGATGCTGTGTTGAGGTGACTAGGTTTCATTACATAGGAATCTACTGACATGAGTAATTGTCTCACAGTAATAACTTAGACCCCATGTATTTTCAGGGAAATGGAAACGGCACAACAATACTTTGAATTTCTACAGAAGCACAGTGGACTTGTCTAGTTTCTGTTTTTTTTTTTGAGGGAGTTTGGTCATGTAGTGTAGGAACACACACAGACGACGGTCAGCAGTGATTCAGTCAGACATGTGGTTGTGAGGCAGCAATTATCACCAGGTTCTTCAGCAGGAATCTATAGAGGAAGGGTGCTTATTTCCTATCTATTCATTATACTTTGTGCCATAAGTATTTAAACCCAGCAAGACTTTTCTAAGAATGCTAACTACATATTATCACACAGAATTGTAGGTTAGACAATGCCATAAATGTCACAATGACTTCAATTACCAGCAGCTCACTTTGTACATTTTTTAGTTTTAGTTTGCTTTTTTTTTTTTACACAAGAATCTTCATATACCATATTCGTCTGTGAGGGTATGAAAACATATATATTGTCTATTTAATGGGACTTGTTCATCTATACCCTGGGGAAGGAAGAGCTAATTTTTCTAATTTGAACATGTTAACATTGTTCAATAACGTAATTTATAACAGTGTCTATACTGATCCTTTTCATCTTTTGAAATATTGATCTAAATTTAAAAGTAGTAAGTAACTCTACAATACTTACCTGATCGTTAACATGCTAACATGCACAATGTCCAAATTTATAGCCAATAAGAGAGGTTTTGACCGTATTTGATGTCAAAATGCTAATGGACAAATATCACAAATGGTATCTGAAGTCCAGGGTGTGACTCTGATCACCTGCTGTTAACTCAGTGATGGTTATAACGCTGCAGCCTTGCTACTGTCACACTTTGCCAGGTGAGCGGGTGTATGCTCAGGTGCATGTGTGTGTGTGTGTGCATTTGTGTCTCCCTGAGGTATCGGCCACCGGGGAAGGAGAAAGGAGGTTGGGGGGTGCATCAGCGTTGTGTTTTTTAATTAGTTAATTGCTAACGGGAAAGGAAAGGAAAGCAGGAGGAGAGAGAAGTAAACGAAGGAGAAATAATTAGGAGCGAGGAGGTGAGAAAAGAGGACGTGGGAGAGGCTGAGAAGTGTGAGCGGATTGTTTGGAGAAAAATCTACAGGGGTAGGGAGAGAGAGAGGGAGTAAGGGATGAAAGGAGACCTGGCAGATAGAGATAACATGTGACAGAGAAACGGAGAGATAATGGCAGACAGATTTAATGAGGTCTTCCCAGATGTATTACTGAACTGTAATTATTCTGCTTTCCTGTCTGCCCGGGTTTACACGCATGTCTGTGCAGCTCTTAACGTCCTCGCCGAAACCGTATGAAGCACATGATTAAAACCCGGAGACGTTATTAGATCAAAGATACCGAATTAGGGAGGTAAATCAGCATCTATCTTCAAATCACAGAGGAAACGTATCACGCCTTGTTAGCAGATAAGTTATAAGTGACACACAGGAACTTAAATCGATTGTGTTGTCGATCATTGATCCTGTATAAGAGAAGACAATAAAGGATTGGATCAGTCACAGTGATCCATCCATGTTGGTGAAGGTATTTTACTCATGCTACAGTAAAGGTTAGGTATCTGTCTGGAAGACATAAATATCACAATCCATCTATATTTCTTGTCTAAACCAAAAATTCCCATATGGAGCCGTGCTGCTAGCTTGGCTTAAAAAAGTGGGTTATGAGTGTTTCAATGAAAAACAGACAGAGAGGCAAATCACAGGGTCAGAGCAGAGAGGATTGTGTGAAAGTATTTGTGCTCAGGAGGTTTCTGCTTGACCTCAAGGTGTGATGGCAAGCGAATGGAGACAAATGACAGAGCAGCTGAAGCCTCCGTTTCTGTGTGTGTGTGTGTGTGTGTGTGCGTGTGTGTGTGTCGGAGCTGTTACTGACACCCTTGGTTATTTATAGATTCTTCTTTTCTGATTATCTCCCCCCCTTCTCTCATTCTCTCTTATACCCATTATCAGCCATTACATTTCTGTCCCCTCATTGTCCTACACTCTATGCACTCGCTATGATGTGGCCCATGCACACACGCACACACAAGTAAGTGTGTGTTGAGGGGAGTCGGTCAACATGCACTTTATCAAGACTAAGAGCTCTGTCGACAGAAACCACAGTGAGTGGATGCACGGCATAGCGATAAAGAACCTATCTCAAAGGGTCCTGTGTGTGCGTGTGAGGACAAACAGTGGTGGCTAGCAACAATACACAACACAGATAAAGACCTAATTGCACCGTGCGATGTGTAGGCTTTGTGTTTATGTATGTTCTCGTGAGTAGGTGTGAGGATAAAAATAAGAGTGTGGGTGATAATCGGACACAGAGAGGCAGGTAGGTAGCAGCGCAGAAGTGGAGAGAAGACTTGCATGGACCAACCAAAGGTCTATTCTTTTTCCGGTATTGCTTATGTTGATGGTGCTGTAGTCTGAGACGCTGACCTGATGAACTGGCTGTGCTTCATAATTCAATAAATGCACAATTTACATTTGATCAAATGTGAAATTTACCACAGCATATGTCTGTCTATTGCAGTGCTTCTCAAATAGTGGGGTGGGCACATTTGACCTTGGCGACCATGCTTTTTTATTTTTTTACTGTCCTTGAATAAAACGCAATTGCACCTCCCCCACATTAGGGTCTGGCAGTGGCGCTCTCATTGGCAGAGTGTGTGCAGGGAGCATACAGCACAGAGTATGAGTATGAGGTGTAGACACCAAGTGTAGCAGACCCTCAAGTGACGCCATGAAAACATATTTAACAGGGATGAGAAGACAGGCGGAGAGACCATTTTATGTAGTTTTATTGTTCAGTATCATATGGTTTATATGTGTTATTATGTTTAATTAAGGATTTAATTTTATTTTTGAATTTCAGATGCACTTTAAATCTTTTCTGTTACAGTTAATAAACCTAGTTGGTCCATATTTCTTTTTTATTACCTTATACGTTATTAAGGATACAGTGGTATGCAGAGGTAGATATAACAGTTTTATAGACAAATGATACTGTTTATAGTCTCGGGGGGAACGAGATGTTTTCTTCTTCCAAAGGGGGGGTGTGACAGAAAATAATTGAAGCACTGGTCTATCGGTAGGAGTCACATTCACATTACATTCCTGATTTTAAGTGAACTTCAGTGTTTGTTTTTTTTGCTGACATGTTTTAGTAACAGATTGTGGACACACATGTGATATCTCACATATGTCCCCGAGTGGAACTCTTGAATGTCGGTTGTGTTCACACCAGCCCCCCTCGGGGCGGTGCTGCTGAAGAGTGGTTGTCAGTACGTAATTGCCTATAAGACGGCCAATCGGCGCAGCTGCTTTTAGCCGGCAGGCTGATGCTAATATCTGCTGAGATTGACATCATTTTCCTCATCGTTTTTTTCCCCTCAAAGGCAGCTGCAACTTTGCGAGAATTGCCTGATTCTCTTACTTCAATTTACAAGGAGGAAAAAAAAGGAGCCGGCCATTCCGCTAATGGCAGGGCGAGCCACATAGACATCACCTTTGTTTATTGGAGCCACATGCTTTTATTTGTGTCTATTAGTGTCTATTTTAAAGTTGTACTTTGATGCCAACATCAGGGATCCTTTCCTGTCGATACCAAACATTTAAAGTAATGTGATTTCAGCTGCTATAGAGTATACTATGACTTAATTTACACTACATACTATATAGAGTTAGTATTTGGCACTTTCGTGGCAGCAGAACGCTGGAGAGACAATTTCTGACAGATATTCATAAAAAATGAGGTCTGGCCAGGTTCCAGGTCAGGTCGAGTTATCTCATTTATGTTCCATAAGAAGAGCAACGCTGGCACACATTCTCAACATTTATTTCTATAACATTTTTTATTTCTGATTCTTTAACCTTTCCTAGTTGCCACTAACTTCTGCTTCACTTTAATTCAACAGGTGGAAAGACACACAAACTTGACAAATCAGTCTAGAGCTGCAATGATTAGTTGATGAATCGATTAGTTACCAAATGTGATAAGTGATTATTTGATTTGAATAATTTTTAAGAAGAAAATGTCAAATTTCTCTGGGTCTGGTTTCTCAATTCGAGATATTTAGGTTTCTATATTCCATTAATGAACCATGCAACTATTCAAATAATCATTTCAATAAACGATTGATTAATCAACTATCAAAATAATCATTAGCTGCAACCTTTGTGTTATCAATTTTGCTAATTAAAACATATCTCTTATCAAATTGAAGGGATTATGGCTAAGCAACACACATCTTGATCATATTCTGATTAATGGCTAGCTGACGTCTTGTCATTACACTGAAACACCTGCCGTGAATCTTCCAAAATGGCAGCCATGTGATATCATGGAACCATATCTTGGTTAAATTGCCCATATGTCTTTCTCTCTGTCCATCTGTCTGACTCAGTGTGAAACTAAACTATCTATGTTTTCAGGTCACCGTGCAGATTGTGACAAAGCTAGGGAAAGAACACACACACACACACACACACATACGCAGTATAGTGCTCTCTCTTTGCTGACAGAAGGGCTTGGAGATTGGGTAATGAGAAAAGGTCCTCATGCATGAAAGCTCACGTCAGCAGGCCAGGCATGCATTGAATGCACACACACACACACACACACACACACACACTCACCAGCTTTTCCTCCAGTGTATTGCAACCCTGCTGGCCCGCCGGCTCTAAATTGCCCCCCTGCTGGGTCTGACTGCCAAACACTCATTGGTAAATGGTTTAGGATGGCATTGCTCTTTGATAACAAGAAGTAGGGACGTATAATAACGGTTCTGGAACTAAAACTAGAACCAGAACCGTGACAGAAACTGTCACAGCCTGGTGTGTGGGTCTCCCATGCCCATGTCGATGTCCCTTCTCTATGCTGCCTGTTGAGCTCTTACTTTATTAATCTAACAATACAACCCATAAAATTCATCAGAATTGGATCTGTTCAAACCAGTCTGATAATAATTGAATAGATTAGAAGAGCTGTATGATTTTATCCACGTTTAAGTTAGCAGAGAGCGAACTGTCTAGATTACGATGTGCACAAAAAAAACTGAGTAAATGGAAGCAGAACAAAACACAAGGAGGCTTTGTCTTAATGTATGAGCAGAATGGAACAGAATGAATAAGTGATAACAGTCTGTTTTCTAATATAATCCTGCTTCCAATAAAGGCCTGATACCCACTGCAGGAGAGTTAAATAAGGACTCTAGAAAGCCACTAAAAGCGAAAATACAGTAATGACTGAAACTGTAGACTGGTTTTAAGAAAAATGTTTTATTCATTTATTTTTGTTTGATTGAGATGTTAATATAACTCCATATTGTTCTAAATTGTAATTTATTTAATGCATTTTTTAATTAAACAAGTAACATTATTAAAACAAGTGTAATATTTCAACATTACATAACCATAATTAGGGGAGAAACAAATTATGCAGCCTAATGGCTGCCGAGCCAGTGAGAATATACCAGGAGTAAAATAGCAAAATGAGCCAGTGAGGGAAAAGGTTAAGTTGGGTGCTGCTGCCTTAATGCTGCCATCTGTCTGCCACTGGTCTGTGTCTGGTCCCATCACAGGATAGTCTATTGGACCCTGGACATAACAACTTTACACATAACATACACACACTCACACTGGGCACAACTTATCTTAAAACCTGTATTATGCATATAGGTAAAATATTACCTTTCAACTCTTGTATATAGGGTTTTACTTGAAATGTGTAAGGATCATTATGGAAGAGGGATGGGCGGCTCTTGGTACTATTCATCTCAGATGGTTTAAACAGGTTTTTAATAATACTGGTCCAACCCAAGGGCAAAACCTCAACAATGTGGTTTATGCTGCACAATGCAGTGAAGAGTGCCCGGATTTATATGTCGGAGAAACCAAACAACCACTCTGCAAACACAGGAGAGCCACTACATCAGGACAGGACTCAGCAGAACATCTGCATCTAAAGGAAAAGGGACACTCCTTTGAAGACATGGACGTACACATCTTAGACAAGGAGGACAGGAGGAGGCTGTCTATGTCCATTTAGAAAGACCAACTTTGACCAGAGGAGGTGGATTACATCATAATCTATCTGCTCATCCCAGGAAGTTTACCTGCTCTTCACCATCACACCAGGACTCGTTCTCTAGATCATGTGACCACAACGACTCTCATTCCACTTCACACCTTGAAGTGTGACTTATGCGAATATTGTTATGGAATGAATCTACAGCTCCACTCTCTATGATCCAGAGATATAAACTCCTGGTTTCCATCATCAGACCAGAACTGAAGAAGCCTTCTGGATGGAAGGAGACACATCTTCAATCTACAAGAAGAAGTCCAGTTGCTTACAAGTAACTCCTTTGACACTAGCCTGGATGAGTGTGAATCTACACAGACATTTTTTTAATAATAGTGCACAGATGTAAACGCTAATACAACAGTAGGATAGACGTTCTCTAAAGCTCTGCTTTCAGGCTCCATTGTTCAGTTTCTGTCCGTCTTGTCTTTCATATCACTGTGAAAACAGGTGTCACCTTCTTTTCTCTTCCTGGCATCTTCATCTCAGCTTCCCCGCAGAGACTGTAGCATCCAATTAAGAGTTCGCCCTTGTTTCACCTCTCAGGCGCAAGGAAAGTGAGGAGGTGGAATTTAAGGAGAAGTGTGAGGGTGGAAAGACCTTAAAGGTCTCATATTAATAAGAATACCTACATACCTAGAATGTGGAAAGCAAAAGGGTCCTGCATTGTCTGTAGGGCCCAAAAATTCAAGCTGTAACCGGCTGATGAGACATGGACAACAAATGGCCTGTTGGTGCAAACCACTTCTCCTCACTATGCGTCTCCAAAGACGGTCAGTACAATCCTCCAATCCTGAGTCCATCACAGTGCTGCGTTGTTTTCTTTAATAGATGGTTATGGTTAGGGCTGGGCGATAAACCGATTTTATCGATTAACTCGAGTGTATAGTTCACGTCGACTTGTTTGAATGAAAATCGGTTCTCTCTTTAACATCAGCTAACGCTTCTCTCTGGCCTCCCGTATAATGAGCTCGCCCCTCCCTCCCCTCGCACAGAGCGCGCATTTACCAAGTAGAGATAGTAGTGAGTGAGTGACAACATGGCGACAAGCAGGGAAGAACTTGTTCCGAAGAAAGGCACCGTGTCATCCGTTATTTGGAATTGGTTTGCGTTCGCGAGGTCAGACTTAGACCAGAAAACACCCCGCTGCAAAGTATGTATGAAGTCTGTTGCTAGTAAAGGCAGCAGTACGACAAATTTACTGCAGCACCTTAAACAAAAGCATCCCGTCGAATGGGAGAAATGTTGCGCGCAGCGGAATGAAAAAGACAGCAGCACCCCAAGCACCTCACGCACAGCCACCAAAATACAGTCCACCGTACCACAAACATTTTCAAACTGCATCCCATATGACAAGAATTTGGGGGCTGTTGAGAAAATCGATTTAAATCGTTAATCGGATATTTTGTGAAAAAATCAGGGATTTTTTTTTAAGCCATATCGCCCAGCCCTAGTTATGGTGACAAAAATGGCTCGTGAATGAATGAAAATGTTTGTGGAAAATACATAAATCTTGCAACACTCCATCGTACTTAAAATTCTCAGGTGTTACTGCAGTTGCGAGGTTGTGCTCGCTGAAGCAAAAGACATTGACAATGCAGTTTTTTTATTATTCATTTTAGATATTTACTGACATTTTGTAATGAATACATATTGAGGGATCATCTGTCATGCAAGTCACCTAATGGACCTCCTGTATCCATCTGGTTACCTACAGTGATTACCTTACATATAATGTCATTATTAGTATAAAAAGTAGAACAATTTAGACGAAAAAAATATTAGTTTAATTTTTTTGACATTTCTACTTGTGATATCTCAGTACAGCATACATTTCCTTTGTCTGTGGGCATTGTCCCACAGGTTACACCTGTACAATAAACAGGAAAAAGTTAAACAAACATACTGTATGTCGAGTGTTTGTAGAAACATGTTGTTGACCCGCGGCCTTCTGCCGCTACCGGCAGCAGATTCTGTCATAAGACGCCGGGGCAGATTGCCATGTCGTTGTGCTGCTTTCTGTGATGCTGCTGTAGCACAGGGCAGCGGGACCGACATGTCCCCACATGCCCTGTATGCGTCAGGTGGTGGACTATCACACTCCGTGGTAGGTATGGTAATGACACACTACTCTAATACTGAGGTTACAGTAATGTGTTACTTCGTAGCGTGTTACTTTGTAGTGCCCTACACACCACACTGATGATGGGGAAGAAACTTCCTATGGCTAAAGGAGCTCATTAGCATTAAAGGGACAGGCACAGAAACGCCTGTTCTCAGAGGAGAGCAACCGAGCAACCCTTAGACTGCTGTAATTTATGACCACAGGTCATCTCCGGGAAAATAAATTGTAAAAACGGTGTTGATAGTGCTCAGAGAGAGCTGTGAAATTGACTTAAAAGAGTATATTACAGGATCTTTAAGAGAGTGAGAGGAGAGTACAGACTAAAAAGGATGCTGGCAGACACTACAGAAAGAGATAAGCTAATGTGGACATCACGCAGGTAAAAGCGTGCTAGTTTCAGTGTATACAGTACATCAGTGCTTTGGCCCTCCGTGTAAAAGTCACTGATGTAAATAGAAGTGTATTTATATAGGACTGGCAGGCTGCCTGATTGATCTGAAACATTACACTGCCTGGGATTGGGCTGTCCTCTAGACTGCAAACACACACACACACACACACACACACACACACATGCACTCAACACATAACATAAACGTGATCAGACATAAGCTTACTATAGATTCACAGTATAGTGGCACATGTGTCATATGTCAGGACACACGCATGGATAGAAGCTGTGATGCATACAGACACTGCAAACATACTGACATTTTGAAACAAGTATGTGTGAGAGAAAGAGACTAAAATGTCTTGAGATGAAATCCTAGTAAATTATTTGAGAATGCCATGTTGTTGCTTTGCAGTTCTAACAATAATTTGCATGAGATTATAAAGATACAGGATACAAGGAGTCAGCACGGCCTCCCGTCATCTCTTTTTGTTGTTCCTTAAAGTCATCATCAAGAAGTGGTTTGGCTTCACAGTCTATTATGACTTTGTGCATATCATTTCTTTTCCCCCTTTGAGAAGATCAGACATTTTTCCGTGCCTAAAAATGTCAAACTATTCCTGCAAACAAACACACACACACACACACACACACACACACACACACAAAAGTTTTTCAGCCGAACAAATTAAATCCCTGTGCTTCTCATTCGAGTTACAAAACTAGTTCTTTGTAACTTCTCAAAGGAAAACTCAGAATTTCCAAACAGTGGCACTTGGGTATAGGCCTGCTATATTGGATGCAGTTTTTTTCAGTTCGCTCTCACTGGTGTTTTAAATATAATTTTAGATATATATCACTGTGCATGATTATCCCCTCTATTGTCTTGGAATTAGTATTAACTTTTATTAGTTCATACCAGACATTATTTTGAATTAGGCTTTTTTTATGTATCTGTACAAAATGAAAGCTTTAACATTCACATGAAGTCAGCAAATGTCCTTGTACAGTTTGGTCAGAGTCGCATTAAAACAGTGTTTCCCACACCATAGAGATTAGAGGGTGGGACAGCCTTCAGCTAATCACTATGGTATGTCAGGTGGTATCAGGACGGCAGAGCTTCAATAGTAGGGGTTTATACTGGTGGGTAGTAATAGATACAGGATTATAGAGGAATGTAGATGTTTAAAGAAGTTTTATCGCCTTGAATCGCCTTGAACAGAAATGGTTTCATAAATAAAGCCATTAGGATTTCAAGGAAGTTGTGATGTCACAAGAATACACCCCCCCCCATTTACAGCCATTGAAATCAACCAATCAGAGGAGAAGCTCATTAATATTAAGATTAAACAACCTTTTCTCGGTAGAGCTCCAAAGAGAAGTTGTTGAGAGGGGATATGAAACTATGTTTATATACAAATATATGTTAAGGATTTCAAAACAAAACCCAGAAAAAGTATAAAACATGTCCCTTTTACATTTGATTTTCCTAGTAAAGTGCCTCATAAATTTGCCTATTCAGCTGTCTTTATCTGTCAGTTGGTTTCTGGTGTCCTGTCTGTTGTTCCTGGCTGCTCTTCTGCATGGATGAACTAGAAACCAGAACTAGAAAGCAGACTGAAAAATGACCACCATTCATTTCATTGGGAATTGCTCGCTTGGGGCATATGCTGAAAATGTTCCTGACCCCCGGGTTTACTTTTGCGTTATTCGACCCATAAAGACATTAAAGCATTAGGGTCACCTCCTCCCTGATGCAATGAGGATGTGCAAATTTTAGAGGGAAAAAAAGTCTAGAATCAAAAGCTATTTGGAGAAAAAATTAATAAATAATTGGTGGAAAAAAACATCCTTGCTCCCGAAACACAGCATGACCACGTTGCATCACAAAGCTGTAATGTCGTGCTGGTAAAAGATTTTATTTTCTGGCCATTGGAAAGATTTTGACTTTCATGGATTATAGTTAGGGCGACACGGTGGTGCGGTGGGTAGCACTGTTGCCTCACAGCAAGAAGGTCGCAGGTTCAAGACCGCCTTGGGCCTGGGTCTGGGGCCTTTCTGTGTGGAGTTTGCATGTTCTCCCCGTGTCTGCGTGGGTTTTCACCGGGTACTCCGGTTTCCTCCCACAATACAAAAAACATGCTCAGGTTAATTGGTAAACTCTAAATTGCCCATAGGTGTGAGTGTGAGAGTGAATGGTGTGTGAATGGTGTGTGTGCCCCACGATTGGCTGGCGACCATCTGGGGTGTATCCCTGCCTCTCGCCTTAACGCGCTGGGATAGGCTCCAGCAGACCCCTGCGACCCCGAAAGGGAATAAGCGGGATAGACAATGGATGGATGGATGGATGGATTATAGTTATAGCTGTGAGTATCCTGTTTTGCCCCTTTTGGCTCGCATGGGATTTTTTGTTGCAGTATCACAAGTGGCCACTGGGGGAAAAACAGAAGGCTGCTAAGAGGCAGTGCTGTGTCCAGGTCTTATAATACATCCATGCTCATCTGTCATGTGTCTGCCCCTATGTGTTTCATTTGTCTGATCTGTCTCTCTACCTGTCTGTCTGTCTGTCTCTGTCTGTCTCTGTCTGTCTGTCTGTCTGTCTGTCTGTCTGTCTCTGTCTGTCTGTCTGTCTGTCTGTCTCTGTCTGTCTGTGTACCCTCATGTTAGCAATGGTGAAAGACAGCATGACATTTAAAACAGCAGGAAAGGCTGCTGCTAGAGTGCTGTGTGCCTAAATGTCAGCTTAGCCTACTGGTTGTGCCTCGCTCCCCCCTTTTTGTGTGTTTTTGTTGTAATCCACCTGTGTCTCATTCTAACCCTTCACACCCATTCTTCCGAACCTTTCTCCTCTTTTATTTACCTCACCTTTCTGATATGTCCCAGGAACGCATCAATGGATGTCTTACTTAATGTATCTGTTAATGTCACGTCAATGTGCATCCAAATTCTCACACTTGTCTGATTTCCCGTTTTCTTCTACCCTTGCTGTTTTATTTCTATACGATCCTGTTCAGAACAACACCACAGTGCTGTTATTGCATCTATTGACCAAAACAAGGGCCCGAGCTATTTGACCCACTGACTAACGAGTGTGTATTTCTGTGTGTGTTCAGGATCATCCATGAGGACGGTTTCTCCGGCGACGACGTAAAGCAGTACAAGCCCGTCGTTTACAGCAACACCATCCAGTCGCTGGCCGCCATCGTCCGCGCCATGGATACGCTGGGCCTGGAGTATGGAGACAAAGAACGGAAGGTCAGTGTTCCACACGCTTTCCAAATATTGGCACACACACACACACACACACACGCACTTAGCTTGCCAGATACTCTCACCAAATCTCGAGTCTCAAGACTGCTTAAAATCCCAACTGTGAACTGAATAAGGCTAAATGAAGCACAGAGCCAATGCTCTGAATGTGGATCTTTCTCTCCTGAGTGCAGCCAGTATCCACAGGATGAACGGCATGAGAACCGCTGAAGATCAGGGAGAGGGCACCGTGTGCCGTACACCCAGTTACTGTCTTTCAACCAGAGCACTGGGTCTCCAGCTCTTGTATCAGAACCTGATAAAATATCTCAGAGCGAGACGCTGATGTATTTCAGCTTAACGTCTTTGCTCTGACCTTCTGGCTAAAATTCTCCGTATGGGGATCAACAGAATATCACGTTATTTGGACTGCGTCAACACACATCCATCAGAACCAATGCAAGAGAGGTTTAGCTTGTCACTGTGGATAAATAATGTGTACATGGAGCATGTTATGTAGGCTGGAGGTGTTGTTAATGTCATAGCTTGATAAAGCTACGGTTCTAGTAATTTGTCGTGGCACGCTGAGGGATGGTGAGAGCGCTTTCCACCCACGCTGCTGAAGAAACAAACCAACTCTGACAACAAAATATTCCTGTGCAGCGCATATGGGACTCATTCACAGGGAAGGGATTCCAGTTACTCTTGTATTGGATTCAATTACATGTCATGGGACCTTTAGGTGCAGAGACGTGGACGACACTCTTCCAGTTCAGTCGCCACAGGCACTGCACGATTCTGTGAAGACTAGAATGGACCGTTTTTCTTTGGTGTTGCTGGTTAAACGCACGCCTTGCAGCGCTGTGGGGTTGCGGCGTGCCCGGTCAGCATGAGCATTTCCTTCCCCCCCCCCCCCAGACTGACTGAAACATGTGCGAGCATGTCTGGAGCGGCACAGCTGAAGGTGGATGTGGTGTGTTCTCTTTGTTTGGATATCACCCATATCTAGTGCTCGTCATCATTTTTTCAGGCAGGAACTGCAATCCAAAGCAGGAACAGCAACATATAAATTGTTTGCAGATGCCTTACATATAAAGCATTTTGTACAGATGTGATTTGGGATAGTAGAAGATTTATTTATTTTTTATCTGATATCTGAAAATAAAGCTTTTTATGATGTTAGGACGTTTTCATTGTTCTTTGGCTTCAGAAACAACTTTGAGTTGTTCAATGATGGCTGTTCATCACCCTGAGACTTTTATTTATTAAAATCATCTATGCTGGCAATGATTACGGTCTAACGGGAATGGCTGTCACCTAGCCTTTATGCCAATCTAAGTTAGTCCGGGCTTCTAAACCCTTTAAATCCTAAAGCACACAATTTCACTATACAATAGGCTAATTGAGGATTATGAGTCTAATCCACAGAAGAGCATCAATTCTATCTCATTACTGAGCAATGGGTGGAGGTTAATTAGAGATGTAATGGCCATAAAAAAGCAGTGTTGCACTACACCAACCTTTCCAGGCTTATGTCCCAAAATTCACACGATTCATGAGATTAGCTTTCCAAGATTATAATATGATATACCTTTATATCAGGTTGACCCCTGACACATTTTAATCACATTAAAATAGTGTAAGGGAGCCTGGGAGCAGGCGTGGTTTTGTTTTTGTCAACAAGTTTTCTTGAATATTAAAGTAATGAAGCCTCCAGATCTCATACACACACACACACACACACACAAACCACAAACAGACATATGTCTTTGGCCTTAACCTTACCCAAAGGCACAGAATATTTTTAATCACAATGAAGCTATTGATTCTAGCATGGAGGGCTGAAATAACAATACATCTATTGATTAGGATATAATAAGTGTGTGTGTGTGTGTGTGTGTGTGTAATATCTCTTGGTATTGCATTTCCAGAGGCGAAGACAAGGGCCTAAAACGGGTTGTTGTTGTTGTCATTTAGGGGAAAAGAGGCTTTAATCTGTGTGCTAATGGATATAGTGATGTGCCCTGTACGCAGCTGAAGGGAGTGGCCCATGACACACCAACATGTAGGAGTGGATCTCACTGTAAACAGGATTATTAAGAGTGGATGTGGATGAGTGGACTGAGAATAAATTTGCCTCATTGCTTCATCAGAAAACAAAATGCATAGCCATAGCTTTATGTTTTAGAAAAAGGAACCGAATCAAGTATGTCAAAAGAAAGGAAGTGATGATGGTAGATGTTTTGTGTGTGTATGTTTGTATGTGTCCCTGCTGGTTGGTTGACCTGATGCAGGTGTTAAGTAGAATGACTTGGTATAATTCATGGCAGGTAATGGATTAAATCTGTCTCAACATGAGGTGTGAGAGTAAAAGCACGACAGAAGGATGTCAGAGGAAAATAAAACAGAACTTAGAACTAAGAGAGAGACACATTGTGTTCAATATGAAAAGCCAAAAAGCCGAAGGGGGGAAAGAGGAAGGAAAGGAGATTATTTGCAAGGGAATGGTGAAGATGTGACAGTGGATGAGATGTAGAGAGAGACCAGACAGAGCTCTGTTTAAAATACACTCTACCTCGGACTTCCCCTCAAAGTAACCAAATAAAGGATAAAGGGTTGAGCTCCAAAATGAAACACTTATTCATACGTATGGTTACGGACCTTTTTAAAGTAAATTAAAATCTGACAAGTGTAGAGTAAAATATAGGTTAAAAATATACATTCTTTAAGGGTAACCTCCACTTTTTGTATTTTTAATTTGTCTTTTTACATTTTTTTCTCTTCATTCCTCCCTGCATCCTTTCTCCATACAAACTGAGGGTAACTAATATTTTACCCCGCTTGTCCCACCATCCGTTACCCCTATTCCTTCCTTCCCACCCCCCCAATCTGTTCCCTGGCCTTGACTAGTTGCCACGGCAACCAAGTGTTTTGCGCTGCTCAACACATTCTGCAAGCCCGTGTTCAAGGGCATGTGCATACACACACACACACACACACACAATATGATAACGGGCTTGAAATAGACTGTTGTCACTATTGTATGGATCCCCAAGCAGTTTTCACTGAGATTTCCTATGAAGAAGCTCTTTTTGAATATATTAGTGTTACAGGATATGTCTGCCGGTTTTCTACATTTCCCCCTATTAAAGAGGGACCAACGGTACACACAATGCTGGCAAATAATTCGGGTGCAAGACAAAACCTTTTCATTGGAGGATATAAAGGCATGTGGTTTGCACACTGTATATTTTTATTTATCAGATTTCTCTGTGCTGTAGAGCTTTGTTGTTTAAAAACTATGGTAACACTGGTATATCTGGTATTTTAGTGTGAAACCTGTGTAAATTATACATACCGGTAATCAAAACACATTCATCACAGTAATTTAGTTTGTATTTATGCCAGTATGTGTATATATATATACAGTATATATGTACACTTGAGTGCTTTGTCAAGGCACAGCTGGGCTTTTTTCTCCCTCTCCTGTGCTGGTTATACAGAATTACAAGTGAATCGTGAGCACTGACACTTCTGAATAGCATCGGTGGATCTTGAGAGTGAGCCTAAAGCAAGAGCCGATTTTTTGCTTTTTCTTTTGTTCTTGAGTGTACGCCATTGTGAGCGTCGCTGATGCATCGGCCTCAGGCTTTATTTCCTATACACTAATTGCTTCAGTGCATCCGCACAAATCTCCGGTTTAAAATTCACCATCCTTACATTATGTGTGCGCATGCATGCTCGACCGTGTTTGTTCGCCGTTGGTTGACCTGCTTGTAGGAGTTAGATGGAGTCAGGGGCGGAATGGTATACATTATGGCATAAGCTTGCATGTCCTGAGTCATGTAGTATTACTCCTCTGTACTTGCAGTTGTTTCATTCAAACATATTCTGCTTCTCCCAGACTGAATAAGGTTTCCTCAACCTCTGCAGCAAAGAAAGAGATAGCGAAGCTTTTCAAGCTCTACTTTGAACACTATTAGACCATTGTTGTACTGATCCATACCTCTCATTTCTCTCCTCAGTTCCTGCATTTTTTTGTAATGCTGTACTACCATTAGCAGTATCATTAACGCTGTTATTGGGGCATTTAAGGCGCACTCGTAAGACAGGAGAACTGATGAAGGGAGGGAAATAAAGGATGCAGCTGCTACTCAACTGTAGCACTCTTACACACACATGCACACACATGAACCACACCAGCTGACATCAGAAAAACACTTTGTGTCTCGATGGACTCTTGAAGGGGGGGGGCGAGATGGAGAGGGTATGAATAGAGGGATGAGGTGAAGGGATGGATGGAGCGAGAGCACGAGAGAAAGAAAACGAGAGAGAGAGAGAGAGAGAGGGCTGGCAGACGGGTTATTGCTTGTTGTTGTGGAAACCAGCTCGTTATCTGTGTGTGTGTGTGTGTGTGTGTGTCTGTGTGTGTGTGTGTGTGTGTGTGTGAGAGTTCCATAGTGTGGGTATATGAACAACGCCCCTCTGATGATAATGTTCCCTCTGCTCATTAAAGAATAAAACAACCTGCACACGGGCTACACTTAAGTGTAGTTTCAAATGGAGGTGAGTACAACCGGACTCATTCATACAGTAATGTTCTTCACTTCCTTTCATGCCATATCATTTCTGTTTTACAGCGACAAACTGCCTTCAGATTATTTTTTTTTAGCTTTAGCGATGCATATTGTTGACTGCAAACAATTATCAGTGGCAGTTTAACAAAAAACACCTAAAGCCTGTTAGAAATATGAATGTGTAAAGCTTCAAACATGAGTGGTATTCTCTATGTGTATTCTTACTGTATAAAATCCAATGAAAACACTGAAACCAACGATTAATTGATTCTGCTAACAAGTTTTGTGCATCTAAAGCCTAATATATCCTATTCCTCTGTGCCCCGCTGTCCAAAACCTAAAAACACATTAATGAGCCACACCGCTGCACAGGCTGCCATGACATCATAATGAGCTTGGTGTGGTTCATTGTGAGTCAATGCCTACTACACCATCAGGGCTCTGGATTTCCACCAAAAAATGCATAGACAAGTTTTTGTTTTATTTACTTTTACTTTCTATTATAATCCAATAGTACTAGTACTAGTACTGCTAACTCTACTGTAATAGTCCTTGTTGGGAAAAACAGTCCTTTATCTTCTTTGCTGGCTCGGCTGGTCATTCACTCACTACCAGTACTTGCAAAATAATCAAAAAGTGGTGGGGTGAGGGAAACGTTTCAACTGATATTAAGACAGACAAGGTCTACCATAAATTACCAAATAACAGCCTGAGCTTTATTTTATTTAATACCTTAACCGATCAGGTGAAATATGGTAAATTACTCATATTTTTCTACTAAGTATGCCAGTATGACTACCGTATAACTTGCATTTTTCAAAAGTAAGATTACAGAATTGTAAGCAAACGTCTCATGGCGGCTTCTCCTGAGTTTTCCCTCTCCATATTTTATGAAAGAAAATGTCTTTTTTTTTTTTTTTTTTACACTGCACCGTGTAGTTGCAACATTTTCCTATATATATTTTTTTTTATTAAATTAGACTCAGTGTTTATATAAGTTGGTAATTTGCGATACTTCAACAGAAATAGTTGCTCATAAAATGCTATGCTGTGTGTGTGTGTGTATTTGAAGGCAAGCAACTCTAAACCAGGTCAACATGGTTTAAGCTCCAATCTTTGAAGTTACAAGAGCGACCACAAGAAAGACCAAGCCCGCAGAGGCCGATGAATCACACCGAGCCCCTCCGCACTTCTGCTCAGCACTCAGGAGCGTTATCACGCAACACCGGGGATGAAACAATTATCAAAAACAGAGAGAAAGAATCATGTGCTGCTGCAAGCTCTCGGTCGCTAGCACCAGCGCCGCCGTGCTACCGGTGGAAAAGTTCGACTAACAGTGTTGTTAAATTATCCAGGAGGCCAGCAGCTAGCAGCTGGTGTGGCTGGTTGTTTACAGCCAAAGCAAAACATTAAAATGCAACGTTGTGGTCCTGAAAATTCTTCCAGATCCAGTCACTCTCTCGTTTACTTATGCAGGAAAAACATTATTTACCTACATCCTGCCTCATGTTTTAACCAGATGCTGATTAGCTGAATTGATTATTGTATATGGAAAAACGGCATCGGAGTATAGATGAGTCATGAATGAAAAGGTTGAAGATGAACATGTATGTATGAAGCTGCACGTGACCTTGGTCTCAGTTTCATGACAGAGCGTGACTTAATGACATATTAGGCGTGTGTTTGTCAACCGTGGGGTCTCGACCCCTGGGGAAGAAAAAGGAAAAAAAAACAGACCTGTGTGTCATTATATAGATTCCTTCCACTCAGGTTAAGGTCATTGTATGGATAAAGCCTCTACTACAAACTCACACACACTGTACTCACACATATGTTTGAAGTTTGTGTGTGGGCCTGAGCTTTGTTGAGAGTGAGAGTGTGTGTGTGTTTGAAGTGTGTGTCGGTCCACCACCTTCCTGCAGTGCTGAGCTCCCTTTGAATCCCCCTTCCCCTCCTCCTCCTCCTCTGTTATTTTCAGCAGCCTCCCTTTCGTCTCTTCCCCTCGTCGCATCCTCTCCTCTTCGCTCTTCTCTTTTATTCCTGCTCGTCTCTCCTCATATCGTCGCTTCATCTCTCCCTTTCCCTGTCTCTTCTTTCCTATTACAGCCCGCTCTCGGTTCTCGACCGCAATCCGTTCCAGAAGGCGGTTCGAGAAGTGATTTGTTTGAATCCTTAATTTGTTTTTCTCAATACAAATAATTTAATCCATTCCAAGACTAATAAAAAATGCCTTTTTTAAGGATTTCTTTCATTATTTTACACCATAAACTGCATAAATAAGTGAGTAGATATTGTATATATAGTATAATAAATTGTAAATGAGTTGACAAGCTTTACTGTGGGGTTAATACAATCCTCAAAGTAATGAAAACACAGTCAGTTTTTGCGTTAAGAACAGCAACACGTCTGCGTACAGCTGTTGAGTTGCTGTCACTAACAATGAACAGTCAGTCGGCATCCGGGCTGCGTGGTCGGGTTTTCTCGGGTCCTCTCGGCTCATCTCGCGGGATTCGACCTCCGAATTTTTGTTGGAAATTGGTAGCAAAAAAATCTTGAATTTTTCGTTCAAACTCTGATTTGTTCGAGGTCCCTTTCCGTCACTCTCCTCGCCTCCTCTCGTTTAATCCTGTCACGCCTGTACTGCTCATCCAGTCAAATCCAATGGATCAATGAAGAAAACTCTGTATAAAGCAACTGATTGGCGATGATAATCAATTCATCCAGACGTTCGATCTTTAATCCCATCTCTTGGTGATAAGAAATCATTAGTCTCTGGGTTACTGCAGCTGGCTAATTAATGGTGTGTGTGTGTGTGTGTGTGTGTGTGTGTGTGTGTGTGTGTGTGTGTGTGTGTGTGTGTGGATTTTGACCAGCTGTGTGAATGTGTAGTTACGTGTGCTCAATGTGTGTCTGCATGCACAACGAGAGAGAGAGAGACAGAATGACAAATATAGAAAGCTAGAGAAGGAGAAAACAGAGAGAAAAGGGTGCAGCATGAAAGTGAGATTGTCACAGCAGAGAAATGAACCGTATCCTAGCAACAGAAAGGACCATAATACTCGCACACTCGAACATATGTGTGAGCAGGTGTATGCATTGATACTTGTGTGGGTATATATATTTATATATATGTATATATTTATATATATGTATATGTGTATATATTAAAATATATATATATATATATATATATATAAATATAAAGTTCTGTTTCTATAAAACCTTTCTCTCAGCAATAAATAAATAAATCGAAAGGACCACAATCCCAAACCTGAGATTTGTGGAGTGTGTTTGTGTGTTTTTTTTTTCAGATGTGAAGATATTGCAGTGCAGCTTTCATTATTTATACATGAACAGACTTATTCGGTTTTCACAGAAAAAGAGATTGGGCACAGATGTTGGATTTGTGGTTCCAAGCGGCCGTCTCCACTACCAGATCGACTGAGCCCCTGTCTACAAATACTCCGTTTCACTGGGATACTGGAAGCTGCCCAGTACAATGACAGGATCCCACTGTTGGCTGGTTCAGCCGCTCGTTTTGGTGTCGCCCCTTCGGTTGGAAGCCGAGGGCCGGCCGGGACCTTTCTGTGTAGAGCTGGCATGTTCTCCCTGCTCTCTCCCACAGTCCAGAGACATGCAGGTTTTTGTCGAATTGGCCCCTCTAAATTGCCCGTAGGTGCGAATGTGAATACGAATGCATTGGCTTGTGTGTGCCAGCCTTTGTGACAGACTGGCAAACATCGCATACTGGGAGAGAGTCCAGGATCCTGCAACCTTCAACAGGATAAACGGTCTAGGAAATGGATAGATGCCTGGCTCTGGATCGCCTAAGTGATATACGTACTTAAGAAGAACTGAGCGTTGCACATTTCCCTGAGAAGGTGTGTCACCAAATGTTATCTTAGATTAACCCAGTGCTTCTCACTTATTTTCTGGTCCCCCCCTCTATCTCTCACCCCCCCCGCGCGACTATAATTAGAATCATTTGTCTATAAAATTGTTTGTACCTCTGCAAAACACTGTATCCTTATTAACGTAAGAGAATAAAATAAGAATGAAATATGGACCAACTTACAACAAAGAATAACTTTATTAACTAACAGAAAAGATTTAAAGTGCATCTGAAATTCAGAAATAAAATGAAATCCTTAATCAAACTATAAACATTTTTTGACTGACCATGTCAAATCATACGATACTGAAAAATAAAACTACATAAAATGGTCTTATCAGTGATTGTGGTGTAATGTCCTTAATTTCTTTGTCTCCAACATTTCAGACTCCGTAACACACCGGTCTTTCACAGTGAACCAAGCGCTACAGACGCTTCGTCATATTATATATTTATTATATTATATATTATATTTATATATATCATATAAATATGTTTACATGGTGTCACTTGAGGGTCTGCTACACTTGGTGTCTACACCTCATATTCATACTCTGTGCTGTATGCTCCCTGCACACACTCTGCTAATGAAAGCGCCACTGCCCCCAAATGTAGTGGAGGCGCAATTGCACTTTATTCTAGGAGAATAAAAAATATTAAAACATGAAAAAGCACGTTTCCCGAGGTTAAACATGCCCCCTTTGACGGAGCCTCACTATTTGAGAACCACTGGATTAATCTATTGTTCATTTGATTAACATTGGTACATTTCGTTTTGTTGGCGCGTGCATAGCTCTGACTGAAGTATCTCAGCCATGATTAGACAGATGCTCGAAACATTTTCCATGGGGAGTCAGGCTTCATGTGATGGTGTCATATAGGGGGGTGAAAGGATTATCAGAGATTGAAGTTGTGTTTAAGACAAAATAATCCTTTCTGCTATTATTAGCAAGAAGGGCTGCATTGGTTTTGAGAAGAGTGTGTGTGTGTGTGTGTGTGTGTGTGTGTCGGTGTGTGTCGGTGTGTCGGTGTGTCGGTGTGTAATGGCGATATGCTCAGTGTGTTTTTGACTCCATTAAACTACAGCATCTCATTCTGAAGCCCTCTTTCCCCCTCTCTCAGTGTGTGTGCTGCACTCACACACTGAGAAACAGTAAAGCCTGCACAACACGTCAAAGCACATAACATCAGGGAGGCTCAGAGTCTACAGGGGCCTACAGGGAAGGCAACACACACATTTGTGCACCACACACAACTAGAATCTCCAGAAATCACCCCGTAGCTCTTCTCACACAAACACACACACACACACACGCTTATACCCGACCTCTCTTCTGTTAACCTTCCTCACCACGCTCACCAGACTGGTGCTGCCAGCGTCATATGACAGGCACATGGCCCCGTCTCCCTGTGCCAAACCACAACGTTGTGCGGCTAAAGATCGTGATTCCTCGGTCTGATCGCCTCCAGTTACCTAAGCTGCCAGTCATTTGGAGCTGGTTTGATTAGTGGTGCCTTCAGGGGAAACAAAAATCCCAAAATTCAAACACATAAACACTGGGGGTGAGATGGTTCACAAAATTCATGGTTGAGTTTGGTATACATTGATCATATCTTAAGCTTTAAACTACATTTTGTTGCATTCTTAGGTAAAAGTAGAAGAGATTCTGGCTGAGAGAGAGGACACATTGATAGTTCCAACATGCTGCTGTTTGCAGGAAGGGATTTTATTTTTTTTTTACTTTAATCATAGAGCTGCTCACTATGGCACTTTTTTCATCAACTTTCTTGCCTCCATCATCAGAGGTCGTTAAATGCCGCCCCGCTACAGACCTATAAAGTGCTGCTGGTACATCTTCTAACTCTGGCTGTTTTCCACTCAAACCGTCCTTCTATCTGCTATGCTACACTTTTTATTATTTACTGCAGGTGGTTGGTTTTTGTGCAGCACTGCCACCTGCTGCTCTGGAGGGTGAACACTTCACCTATGAGGAAAAACTGAATAAGAAAAAAGGCCAGCTCATGGTTATAAACCAAACAGAATACCTGAAAACTGAATCCGCCTAACGTGAACTTGTCTGAGACATTGTCATAGTAGGTTGTAATGGCGTAGTGGCGCCATCTGTATTTTCCACTTGTTGACTCCATGGCAGCGAAGAAACAGAAGCCTGGCTGTGAAACTCGGCTCAAAGCTCTCAAAATATGCAGTGCCGATCAAAGAATGAGTCAAGAGTGTCACTACGTTGCCCATTTCAAGCCTCGAATGTTTTCAGAAACATGTAATAGTGTAGTTTGGCTATAAAAATGACGTTGTAACACGGCCACGTATGTGTCTGCACCAAACCACATTTGACCGAGGACTTACTAAAGAATAGAGCCACTTAGTGTAAAGTGTAAAAATTGTTTGAGATATGCAAAGGACGGATACATAGACACATATACAGACAGAGATTTCTTGCTTTATTGCAGCAAAAAATTTTGGAGCGGACTTCTAAGTGATCAGAGAAGAATTTAGAGAGAGTTTTATTCAGCAAGCTGACAAAAAGCTAAATCTGAGAACCTGATTATCTATGAGAAGGTGTGTGTGTGTGTGTGTGTGTGTGTATGTGTGTGTGTGTGTGTGTGTGTATATATTTGCAACTACTGCTTATTATATTATGATACTGATAAACCTGCGGATTTCTTGGTCTGTAAATATCCTTTCTAATCTCCCATAGCCTGTCTTCTTCATATATGTATCCTGATTTGTCTAACCAGAGCTTTGCCGCCCAAAGATCTTCAGTTTACTATAAGTCTGATGTAGAAATAATGTATAACTTTCCACATTTTTTCAGAGACTGGAAGCAGCAAATTATTTTTTGCAGTATACCTGCGGACGGTATTGGGTCTCCAATTATTTCAGCATGTTTTTAGACTGTGGAGAAAACCCGCGGGGAGAAACAGCGAGAACATGCAAACTCCACAGAAAACAACCGAAACGTTCAGATGCCTTTGTGATGTAATAAATTGTTTTATATCAGTGAGTCATTCAGATGGGCTCGTAAGCAGTCAGTCATGAAGGCGACTGGCCTTTAGTGTGTGTGTGTGTGTGTGTGTTTCCTCAGGGATCGAGTTCTCAGGTGGTGAGAGAGACAGAACGTGGACCATATTCCCAGAGAGAGAGAAAGAGATGAAATATCCTCCCTCAGGTGGAAAGCAAGATGAATAGAGTGAGAGAAAAAGAGCAGAGAGAGAGAGAGGGAGGGAGAGAGAGAGGGAGCATGGGGAGATTGGTCCTTAGGGGTTAACACATTGGCACACCACTATGCCATTTTGTGTGTGTGTGTGTGTGTGTCATCACATTTTCATGCCTCTGCAAAATAGCCAAATGTCATCAGTTTTCTGCCATTTCAGACCACAGATGCAGTTTATTACTGTTCTACAGGATATTCTGTTTGCAAACACACAAAGATACACTAGACTCGAGTAGTGGGGATAATATACAGTAAACCGTGAAATGAAATACCTGGAATAATACCTCTTAATACTGAGGCAGTGATTCTGGTGATTCATTTGATGAAGTTGCCAGGTAATGTCAACAGAAAACACTCACACTGCATATTGGGTTAGATCATTGGTTTTAAAAAGGGGTGTTACTTGAATTCACAGAAGATTTATTGTAATATTATATGAAATATACACACACACACATAGAGAAACAGTCTAATACAACAGCCCTGCCATAAATCCCAGCGTGTTTTTAAAGAGGCACCTAAAGCTGTGGTTTGTTGATTGAACACACACATTAAAGTGTCTAATTGTCTTTTGCTTTTATAGGTGTGTATGATAATTTATGATTTTCTTAAATTGTAAATTGAAACTCTGCCTTAGGTGTTGCACTGAGACTCAAAATGCATGTTCAGATCTAGGCTAAAAACTAAGGGCGATCTTGCTTTTGCAGGTTACTGTTTATGATAAAGGCAGTAGTGATATTTAAGAAGCTGATAAAAAATCTGTCCATGACTGCTTATCACATATTCTGTTGTAAATGCATTTATCTTCAGTTTCTCCTTGTACCACTGGATTAATTGGGTTTACAGCTCTGATGGGATGTCTTATGTAACCATTCCTTTGAATGCTGCATGTTACCAACAATAATAGGTCTGAACAAATTCCCGCTGCAGACAGCGCGAGGCAAAGCAAATTGTGTGGAAAAATACACCGGCGATGAGCAATTTAGAATTTTTAGGTACGGATGTTCTTTTATGTTGTTGTTGTTGCCTGAATTCTTCTCGGTTCTTTGTTCGGTCTGTCAGCCAACTGCTGGGGCAGCTAATTAGGCCAGGCTATAAATAGACACCTGCTACGTATGATAGATCATCTCTGTCACACACAACCTCAGAAGTCTAAATCTCCTCGTGTCATCTAGCGGGTCAGTATTCTCCATCATCTGGTCAAACGATGCACATTAGCAATTGTTTTAAGATATAGATTTTACTGAGATTCAAAGTAGTATTCCTCATTAAATTCATTCACTCGTAAATGAAAGTCAGGATATGGTGAATTAGCTAACAGAATAAAAAAGCAGGGATGCTGGAGAGTGTGCTAGAGGGCTGACCAAATGTCATTTTTTCAATTGATTTTTTTTTAATAAAGCTTTGAATATCATGCATTTATCCATTTTTTTTAAGATTTGACACTAATGTTTTCAAACTGCTAATTTCCTACACTTTTTTCTATAAGCGTTGCTGCGCCGACACTGAGCGGGAATCGAATATATTTATAATTTATTTTACATTTTACATTTCATCTAATAAGCACTTGATGCGTTGAAGCACTTAATACAGCCCTAGCCGGCTCTAGTATTCCGTAAAGAGCTCTGCTCTGTTGAAAAAGGTAGTTAAACTGTTAATTAGCCTTGTCCTAAAATAGACGCTAATGTAATGAAAATATGACTGTGGCTGCTCTGAGTTTTCATCCCCTGGTAGGAGACTCCATGAACCACATACAGGTGGTGAACTGGGCCAGCGGGCGGTTGCTAATTATGCTAAAAATAGGAAACATGTGGATGTACATATAAACATGTGAGGATGTTCATTATCAGTATTGGTACAATACTAACTGACACGATGGAGCGGATGTTTTTTTTTCTCATCTCCTATTTTTATCTTTTAAATACTTATATTTTGTTTTTGACGCACGACCTGAAACGTCGCAGGTCAAAATGTTTTTTTTCCCCCTTTTCACTGAATCTCGTTGAAAATAGATCAGACAAAGCTGCAGTAGTTATCAGACTATATCCATCATTATAAGTGCCGTCGCTCTCAGCCGGCATTAGCTCGGTTAGTCAACATCACACACACTCACACACACACAAAAGGGAAAAGTCTCTAAACCTCGGCCTCACTGACAAAGCGCTGCCATAATACCGAAGCAGACAACTGACTAATGGCATTAGATCCAAAACTGACTCACCACTTTGCATTGATGTGAGAAGAATGATGACAGTTTCGGTGGCTTGGCCAGTTTTTGACCCGTTCGTCCCGCGTCATTCACACATGCGGGAGAGGAGAGGATTTTAAATAAGAAAAAAAGAATTGTCAAGGGAGAGATGGAAATGTGATTTGCAGCAGAGGCTGTTTGGACACATGAGAGAGATGTGGTCTCACCTTCTGTTTATATGACTTTGCCCCCCCCCTGTTCTTTCTTTCCTTTCTTCTCCCCCTCCCCCCATTTCTTTCCTGTAGTGTCCTAGTTTTTCTGCCCAGGGATGTTCACATTTCTCTGTGTGCACGTACAATATACACACACTCACACACTGTATGTACACTGAAAGAAGGCTATATATGTGTGTGTGTGTGTGTGTGTGTGTCTGTGTGTGTTTGCTCTGCCTTGTAGTTGTAAATTATGAAGGACATTTGAATCTATATTTGATGACTGCCTCTCATTTAGAAACCAGGCGAATTTGGCAAGTGTGGTGTGTGTGTGTGTGTGTGTGTGTGTGTGTGTCTACGTATTCCTCTGTTTATCTGTAAGTGTACGTATGTGTCTGTATATAGGCAATGAAGGGGTAAAAGGTTTAGTTGCAGCTATTGAATTTCTACCCCATTGTTATGTGTGTGTGTATTTTTGTGTTTGCGGTCAGCTGTGTGGACACACACAGACTTGCTGCTCAAATAGAGTCTTTTCATTTTTGCAGAGGTGGAGTCGACTTCTTGAGAACAAGCTTGAACTATATAAATCCAAATGACAAATCACGGTTGGAATGATGAAAAAGTCAAAAAACAAAATTTTTAAGTTTTAAGAAGCTTTAATCCAGTCTCTAAAATGTATGGTTTTTTTTAGAATATAAAACTAGATGATAGCATGTGTTTTTAATTTTTATCTGGTACCAACTTCTTAAGGTTACACCACATGGCAGTTTTGATTTGTCTGCTAATGAACATAAAATTTAAATAGAGTTAAATAGATCTGCTTCAAACGCTAATGGTGGTTGACTGATGGAGAATTATGTAAAACTTAACGCTTTTGCCGCATGAGTGTTGACTACTTTATCTTTAAAGAACAATCAAATCACAACAAAGACAGGAATGCAAGATTGTAGAACCTGATTGTGCCAGGAAAAAAAAATAATAAGCGGATTATTGGATGTAAGAGAGGTGAAAGCGCCCTGTTCTGACATGTTCAGTCATAACTGGATGTTTGGTGACCCCCCCTGACCCCAAGAGTCCCACCAGAGCAGCTCCGCGGTCTTTAGTGTCAGCAAAGCCTTCGGCGTCAATCGTGTTTGGCGTAACCGACCAGAGGTGGAGGACACGGTGAGGTGAGCAGGAGGATCCATGAGCTGATTATCACCAGCCACCATTACTGTGTGTGTGTGTGTGTGTGTGTGTATGTGTGTGTGTCTTGTCTTCTTCATGATAGAGGTGGAGGCCCTCCACCCTTAAACGCTGACATTATTCCCAGTAGAGAGGAGGATAGTCATCTTCAAATGATTTTAGTTTTACGACTTCCTGTCATGTGTCCCTAGAAAAAAGTACAAAGCTATTATCAGCAGAATGCACTATTATATATTACTATTAGCATCAGATAGTCGTTTTCTATACAGGTTTATTCCTCATTGGGGTCACGGGGTTCAGCTGGAGCCAATCCCAGAGCTTTAAAGGGTAGAGGAGGATACACCCCAGACACGTCACACACACACACGTAGTTCACTCACACACTCACACCTATGGGAAATTTATAATCTCAAATTAACCTTAGCATATTCTAGGACTGCAGGAGGAAGCTGGAGAACGTGTGTCACTATTACTATTGTAATGTACATTTTTACTACTTTTCAGTGGCTTTTTCTAGCTCAACCAAGGCTGCTTCCTCATGTTCCCTCTTGTATCATGTTGGGAAAACGAAGCCTAACTTTACATAGTTTTATCAAACAGAGAGAACTATTATTATTGGCTAAATTTGAGCAAATAAATTAACATTCAAATGTTATTTGAATTATAGCGCCATAAACAGTTGTCAAATGCCGGTCCTTACTAATTGTAAACATTGGAGCTGTCGATCTGATAATAACTCAAATAGCTATAAACAAGTGTGTGTGTGTGTGTGTGTGTGTGTGTGTGTGTGTGTGTGTGTGTGTGTGTGTGTGAAGTCCCCTCTACATTCTTTGTAGCTGGGAGCTGCTTTTAGACAAGTGATTTACTATTTCAGGTTGCACCACTGGAAGTGAAGAAAGGACCGTGTAATGTGTAAATCATTTGCTGGGGAACTGCCGTTAACTGCCAGTCCTCCCTGAGCGTACACTGAGTGTCATAGATGGGGTCTATCTTCATCTGTAATCCACATTTGAATTTTAATCCTTATCATTTTTTTTTAAAAATTCAAATTAATGTGACCTCACAGTCACCATTTGAATATTTATTTATTTGCTCAAACGTAGCCAAAAATAGTAGTTTTCTCTGTTTGATAAGGTCAGCACAAAGTAAAGTGAAGCTTTGTTTTACCAATTTGAGACAAGAGAAAAAGAGGAAGCAGCGGGAAGCCACTAAAAAGAAGTTTTTTTTTTTTTTAAAAAGGCAGCACATTGTACTTTACCTTATACTACATAACAATTTACTTACAGATATCAGTAATTTACTTTTGGGCTAGTTCACCTGTTCCAGCACTTAAAAAACACCACAAATCAATATATGACAACTTAATGGCCATAAGGTCAAGCACCAATCAGACAGGGTTGTTTCTCTAATAAAATGTCACTTATTTATTTATTTTTGTCTTTTAATTTATTTCTAACAAATGTGCGTATGGGAAAAAACATTACATATAGCAATAGTATAATAATGTGATTATTTTCCAAAATGCTTGAAT